>CM023481.1:76454335-76783216 GCA_013339685.2 Hyalomma asiaticum | reverse complement strand
GCCAATCTGACCGGGCTCTTGATCCGTACACTTACGCTAGACGAGCAGCATGCGCTGCCGATGGCCGAGGTACGCAGAATCGTGTTCGATATACCGACGCGAGGATGCCAGAGCAGAGAGCGCCTGAACGGGAGCACTTTGTAGAGAGGAGCGGCGGTCAAACGGCGCGAGGCACCGAACGCCGAGCGTTACAGCGGCCGACAAACCTCTGCTATAAATGCAACCAACCAGGGCATTTCGCCCGGGACTGCAGGGCGCCCGCGAGCCGAGGGCATGCGCTTTCGGGAAACGAGCGGCGCCGCCGGTGAGCAATGCTGCAGGACCGGCGGCAAATACAGCAGCGCTGAGTGAGACAAACGGACTCCTAGCCCCGCTGGCTTGTCGTATCGGACTGCCCAACGACACGCCGGCGCCGTTTATTGAGCTTACAGTCGCCCGGCGCAAATTCTTTGCACTGCTAGACACGGGAGCAAGCGCTTCAATCTTTGGCGACGAAGTGTATGAGCATCTTTGTCGGAGTTCTATCCGGCTGAGAACGAGTAATGTGACTTTCCGGCTAGCTAGCGGCATGGCGCAAGCAAGCGCTGCTGCTAGGCTCGTGGTGCGGTGGGAGAAACGAGTCAGGCGTCAACGCCTCGCTTACCTCCCCGGCCTGACGGTTCCTATCATTCTTGGCAGAGATTTCCTCGCTAAGACGGGCATTGTTATTGACGTCTGCAACGGAGGATACAGGGAACGAGCATGCGCCACCCTGAAACCTTTCGTATCGTTTCAAAAAGCGTCAGAGACAACTTCGTTCGATGATGCTTCGCGCGCAGACAAACCCAACGATCGCCCGAAAAAGTCACCCGCAAACGCAAAGCTTTCGGCTGTTTCGAAGAACCGAGCAGCCGAGCGAACAGAGAAAAAGGGCGCGAAGGGGAAGAACTCCCCTCTCGAGCGGCCCCGAGCCCCCGCGGCGGAGGTACTGTGCACCGCAGCGGAGGGCGAACGTCCCCACCCGCTTTTGAATAGTTCATGCGGTTTGTCGGTGGAAGAAAAGGCTCGCCTCTCAATGCTACTGAATGAATACGATGCCGTGTTCACAGAGCGTCCTGGCTGCACTGCGCTAGTTAGGCACAAAATTGAAACAGGTGATGCCTCGCCTTGGAAGTGCAATCCTCGGCCGGTGAGTTTGGCTAAGAGGAAAGCGCTTGACAGCGCCCTGGACGAATTGCTCGATACAGGTGTTGTCGAAAGGTCAGAGAGCCCATGGAGTTTCCCTGTGGTGCTGGTGCCGAAAAAGGACGGAAGTACCCGCCTTTGTGTTGACTATCGTCGCCTGAATGAGGTAACGCGCAAGGACGCATATCCGCTTCCGAGCATTCCCTCAATCGTGTCCAACGTTGGTGGAGCGAAGTATTTCACTACGCTCGATGCTAGCAGAGGATATTTTCAGGTCGAAGTAGATCCCCGTGACCGAGAGAAAACTGCGTTCACTTGTCACAGGGGCCTCTTTCAGTTTACCCGCATGCCTTTTGGTCTAGTTGGTGCGCCGGCCACTTACCAGCGCCTGATGGATCGTGTCTTGGGTGACGCAAGGTGGCATCACGCTCTTGCTTACCTGGACGATGTTGTGGTATACTCGCGGACCTTTGATGAGCATTTACGCCATCTCAGGGACGTGCTAGAGCGTCTGAGGTCGGCGGGAATAACGCTGAATCCTACCAAGACTCAGATAGCCGCAACCCGAGTAACGCTACTGGGTTTCACCATTGATAATGGTCGTCTTCTGCCGTGTGATGACAAGGTTCAAGCCTTATTGAACTACCCGTCGCCGACAGACATAGGCGGACTGAGACGCTTTCTGGGGCTGGTGAACTTTTATCGTCAGTTCATCCCAGATTGTGCCGCACTGCAAGCCCCCTTGACAATGCTGTTGAGGAAAGGTGAGCGGTGGAGGTGGGGTCCCGAGCAAGAGGAAGCATTGCGCAACCTCGTTCACGTGCTCGCGGAAACCACCGAGTTAAGACTAGCGGATTTGAGCAAAGAATTTGTGATCCAAACGGACGCCAGCGACCTTGGCCTAGGAGCGGTTTTGCTCCAACAGCACGAAGGTTGCTTGCGGCCGGTAGCTTTCGCTAGCCGCTCGTTGTCTCCCGCAGAAAAAAATTATTCCGTGACTGAAAAGGAGTGTTTGGCAATCATTTTTGCCCTGAAAAAGTTCGATCACTACGTTGACGGAGTTCAATTTGTGATTGAAACTGATCATATGGCACTAACTTGGCTTAGACGCCTAGGGGAGCCGAGCGGACGGCTCGCACGATGGGCACTTCTCCTGCAGCGATACGATTTCACCGTTCGCTACCGGAGGGGAAAGAACAACGTTGTGGCGGACGCACTTTCGCGCGCGCCTGTGGACAGTGAGAAGAGTAATATTACTGCTCAACTCACGCCGCCCAGAGCCGAGACTAATAAGAGCGACGTAACTGCTGCGACGCTCGAAGTCAACAGGAGCGGTAATAACACTACCCATCCTGTGTCACTGGAGACTCAACCCAAGGCCAGAGTAATTGCTACAATGCTCGACGGTGAGAGTCGCAAAGGAAGGAAGGATGAACCACCTTCGAAGGTCGAGAGCGTTAACCACCTGGACTGCGTCAGTTCAGTGGAGAGCGTGTTCAGCAGAAAGGACTTGTTAGAGGCGCAGCGGGAGGATCCGTTTTGTAAGAAAATTTTTGAGGGGCTCCGGGAGCCCGGCGGCGCGGCCGCGGCGCATGTTGACGCAGCTGGTATTGTTGTAAGTGCGCGGCGCTCTGAAACAGCTGGTAGTGCTGTGAGCGCGTTGGACTCCTACCTGCTTGACTCTGACGGTGTCCTGCTGAGATACATCCCCGCGGAGAAAGATACACATGATTCTTTCAAAGCGGTGATTCCACGCACGCTGAGAGGAGCATTGCTACGCTACTTTCACGATACGTGCATTGCTGGGCATGCAAGTGGCCCTAAGACTTACCTTAAGTTGTGCCGCTTTGCAACCTGGCCAGGCATGAAGCGGGATGTAATACGCTACGCTCGCTCATGTAACGTGTGCCAAAGAGTGAAACCGAGAGGTGGACGCCCACCCGGGCTGATGAAGCCGGTCAATAGCCGGATACCGTGGCAGATTGCGGCTTGTGACATCATGGGACCTTACCCACGAACACCGAGCGGGAACCAATTCCTTCTCGTGGTCACAGATCACTTCAGCAAATGGGTCGAATTATTCCCCCTACGAAAGCTCACGGCACGCGTAATCATGCAGAAGCTCGTCGAAGTGTTCACGCGATTTGGCTATCCAAAAGAGCTGATTACGGACAATGCGTCCTATTTCACTTCAAAATTATTCGTGGACTCTTGTGCCGCCCTCGGCATTAAGCGCAGGAGAACGACCACGTATCACGCCCAGGCAAATCCAACCGAACGTGTGAACCGCAACATCAAGCATATGCTCGTTGCTTTTGCGGGGACGCACAAGGATTGGGACAATTGCATCCCTGAAATCGGATTTGCTCTGAGGACGACCGTGAACCGCTCGACTGGCTTCACCCCCGCCACTCTCAATCTTGGGAGGGAGCTGATGAATCCCGTAGAACACACTCTACAGGAACGCAGCTCGGAACTGGTTGCTTCGTCAGCATGCGCTGATTATGCAGCTGGGCTGCGCTCAAAGGTGCAAGAGGCTTTATGCAAAGCACGACGGAACCTGAGGACTGCTAGAGCAGAGCAGAAAGCGCAGTATGACCGCTCTCATCGGGACGTTCAATACAAAGTTGGCGACCTGGTGTTGAGACGTAATCATGTCCTAAGCGATGCCAGCAAGAAATTCTCAGCTTCTCTGGCACCGAAGTGGACAGGACCGTACCGAGTGAAGGAGATTGTCTCATCTCTCGTGTACAAGCTGGCGGACTTACAGCTAAGACCGATCAGCGGACCGGTGCATGTCTGTGACCTCAAACCCTACTACGACAGAGGGAATGAGTGGCCCGAGGGGAATGCTCTCCCGCCTTCGCAGGCAGCGGCATCGGGTGGCACAGCTCGACGTTCGAGCCCAGTGCGGCGCTACAATTTGCGATCTCGACGGAACTAACTGTCCTGATTGTAGGGGCTAACTTTATTGTGTGCGATGTCTGACGGAATGCTCCATCGGCGTCCCGCATCCAACCCCCCGGAGCGAGCATGCGCTTTCTCTGTGGGCTAATGAGCAACAGAGTGACCACCTGGACGTTAGTCGGCAGCAACAGTGGCCAGCCATAAGAAGCAGTCTTCGTCGCGTGTTCTACGCAAGGCCAGGCTCCTGCGGGCCACAACTCGTTACGAGCAGGGGTGCGGCGACAGCGGAGACCACCGCCGCGGCACAAGGCGAGAAAAAGCAAAACAGCAAAGAAGTTTCCGGTCCGGAGTGGCGGCAGCGGCCTTTGGAAATTCGGAAAACTCGGCGACACTTCCGTCCAGTCGCCCTCTCCCCACCATCGTAATCCCGTAACACCTGGAGGGGCGGAGCTGAGGAGGCCGCTGTTCGACAGACGACCCTGCCCGCACAAATTCACGGCACAGCAACCCCTTGGCCCAGACCATACAGCTAGTGTGTCGTCTGCTCTCTGCCCCACTATGGCAGACAACGGAGCTTCCCGCAAGGTGAAGAGGCGCTGGTCCCGCAACACACCACGATCGGGCCTTCTCGCAAGGCGGACGGGCGGTCGTTCGAGCACCACCAGCCCCCTGCCGCGCCGAACGCATCCCGTGCCCAGGACCAGCTGAGCGACTCATCATCATCGTCACTCGGCACCCCACCTTGGCCAGCGACAGCTGACGACCCGGCGACCAGCGGCCGCGGAGGGGAGAGACAGCCCCCTCATCGACAACACGCTCTCGACGGCTTAAAGGCTGTTTCACATGCCGCGATTGCAGCGACGAAAATCGTTCCAATCGCTCTGTTCGCTCACGTCGCTTAATGGCGGTTTCGTTTCAGATGGCTTGCGATTGCAGCGACTGTTTTTCCCGCGACAGGAGCGACCGGCTATCTTCAAATGTGTTTAAATAATCCTGCGTTATAATATTATTAACTTTTGTTTTACAGGATTGAAGAGCATGCATGTATTGTAATTTAAAAACGGCTGCAAGTGGCTAAATTATTTTGGTGTGCGCAACAGCGGCTCCCGCATATCAGTAAAGACGTGAAAATAGCGGTGGTAGCACAGTGATGTTCCGTGCAGGGAATTTTCCCTTTTTCAGGGAATTTTCGACCGTCATTTTGGACGAAAGGGAAAAAGGGAATCTTCTCAATATTGCAGGGAATTTTGGAGGTGAAGATATATCATTATAATGTTCGAAACACTTCTGTTACGGGGCACTTTCGGTTCGTACTCGGTTGGCAGTTTTCGATAGGATGGATTTGCAGGCTAGTTGGTCAAGCATCTTGGAAAAAACAGCGCGAACACAAGGACGATAGAAAAAAGGAACACACACGACACCACGGAGCGCTGACTATCAACTGATTTTATTTCGGCGAACACGTACATATATACATATGTATGAGCCTCGTCGTATATATGTACGTGTTCGCCGAAATAAAATCAGTTGATAGTCAGCGCTCCGTGGTGTCGTGTGTGTTCCTTTTTTCTATCGTCCTTGTGTTCGCGCTGTTTTTTCCAAGATGGCAGTTTTCGGTTTCTCCAATCGTCCCCGGCGCATGTAGCACGGAAAATCATAGCCTTTAAGATTCGTTCCTGTTACACGAAGCGTCTTTTTGTTTACTCCGGGCGGTAGGCTCGAAATCCACATATGCGCTATGTAATTACAGCACATGAGCTCCGAGATTGTCGATGGCCATCATCGCGCACCCTAGTGGAAGCCATTATTCTTTCACCAAAAGTTGGAAACTATGTGTGCGACAAGCCAGAAGCTTTCAGTAACAAAAACAATAATAGCGAACTTTTCATTTTATACAGCTGCCGTGTGTACACAAGCGAGTATGTACGGCATTTCTTCCACATCGCATACACCTTTAAGTCTGCTCGAAGGTAGCTTCCGCGTAGTATGAAAAGCCAATCTTGGAGGCAATGCTTTCAGTTGCGCAGGAGCAGAAGCGCGAAAAGAGGGAACGATAGCAAGAGCCGGAAACACGTCAAACACGCATATATGTATATATATATTTGTGCAGGGAAATGTGCAGGGATTTTTAGCGATGCATGCAGGGAAAAATGCCTGAAATCGGGAATTTTCAAGCCTCGAAAAGGGAATTCTTCGGCGTAGGACGGAACATCACTGTGGTAGCAGCGCAGCGGCACAGCAGCTGCTTCGGCTGCTTCGCGTCGTGAAGAAAAACTTTGCGCCATGGATGTAGCCGCGTACGAAGGGTCCGCGTATTCTTCGAAGTCGTCGTGTGCGCGAAGCATGATCCTCCGTGTTCAGCATCAAGTTGTCAACGAATGGTTCGTGTATCTTGCTCGCAAGTGCCTACTACACTGTAGTGCCTCCGAACCGGACGACGCCGGCATCTAACCAAAGCCCACATTTATGGATCTGCAAATGATGTATATGTGTGTGTCTGTGCACGGAATGCGGTTAGTTTGTGTTGTGACCGAACGCGGCAACACGCATCTAACCGAAAACTCGCATCTTGAAAGCCGCGAGAAATGACGCCTCTGTGTGTGTGTGCGTGCGCGTGTGTGCTTGCATGATGTGGAATAGTTTGCTTTGTGAACATCGATATCACGGATCGTCCGTCGTGGAATCCGTGGTGTGGATGTGTAACAACTAGCATCACAAATTTATAAGGAGCTGCAGTCACCTGTGTTGAAGCCTGCATGTTGCGTCACTACATTGTGAAGATACGGATGTCGTTTAGTTTCCTAATCGTAGTAGGTTACTGCGAGTCTGACCAAAGAAGCAAAATACGTTGCACTGCCCCACGCCGTGCACGAAAGGTATTTTTGATGTATAGTCTTATAACAAGTTAGTAGCGTAGTCATGCACTTAGAGCTGTAGTAGACTGTTTCCCTGCTATGCCTCTTTTCTGCTAGAACAGAATTGTTTGCCAAACAAAAAACAGCCAATAAGGGCCTTAAGTACTATTTCCAAACAGACTGTATTTGGAGATACGTGGTTTTACTGCAATAAAAGGATTCTGTCGACGAGCAGAAATATTAACAGGGCACACTGTGTTTCTGTGACATGCATTCATTGTCTAATGGTTCAGAAACTGCTCTCCATCCTGTTCCATCTCGGGAGTCCCTCGAAGTTTAGAATGTTTTCTTGCCATAGCATTTCCTCAATCAAATGCGCTTGTTGGAATTGAGAAGCATTTGTGTGATGGTCACCGCTATAGAGAAAACTGCTGTATTGGCCTCGACGCACAGAGCATTTCTTCAGACGGCGAAACAGTACTTGTTTGGGTGGCTCAGTGAAGCTCAGTGAAATCACGCTGTAGGGCATGGTGCCAACACACGCTCTGTTGTGCGAGTCGGCTTTCTGCAGAAGCTTGCCCGTTCAACCTGTCAAGGCTAGCCAGTGCCGATTCATTATAATTGATGTGCTTCTTGTGTGACCTTGGTGGCCGCAAATTATTTGTTATATAAACGAAAAAAGGTGTTGCCTGCATGGCAATTACCTAATTATCTGCACAGTATGTTTTTTGGAATGCAAAACTTATAACTATTCAATAACTCTGGTTCGACTGGTTTGGTCATTACCAGAACTATTGGTACAGTGTCGTTCCTTGTCTTTCCACCACACATATGCCGTTTTTTGCTTATTGTTCAAGGCATTGGACTTACAGCAAAGGGAGGCGAGAGGATGCACCATCTCATTTTCCTCAAAGTGGCAAGCAGCAAGCATATTTGTGTCATTAACCACCAAAGTCTGTCTTTGGTGGTTAATGCACTTCACGCCAGGTCCAATTGGCTCATTTCTTTTCTCTTTTTTTTTTGAGAACAGGAGACAGGTAGCTGAGACAGTGCAAAAATAGTGACGGCACGGCACCTAGTAACAAAACAGGCCGCTTGGGTTTGTCAAGAGAGATGTCACCACCAAGATCACCTTCATTGCGTCTCCATTTCACTGTTTGAGAAATGCTTCTAGCAAACGTAGTTATGGGGCATGAGCTCTCGACCTTTCCTTGGTATTGTACAAGCCCATGCCTCCACTTTCATCGAGCCACTGGGAACGTCGAAAGTAATCGGCTTCACTTTGCTGGATGCGCTGCTATTGTAGTTTGGCACAACACATTTTCTGTCCCATCCTAAAATGGCACTGGTGGAAATCCCAGAGAGCGCAAGCCTTTGTTGCAACACAAAAAGTGCACTTAAAAGTCTGAGAAGCCCGTGAGAGTTGTAAAGTCAGCAGATCACAAAGACTATGCAGCATCCTGCACGCATTTTCTTCCCAAGGCCATTTGCCCATACCTGTTCACAACATGCGAACGAGGGACTTACAGCGGCAGGTGTCACCTGCACTGGAGTCACTACATGCAGCTCATTACAAGTGCTGTATGGCACATATTGAAGTGATTATTTATTACAAACTACAGCCAAAATGCCCACAGAGTTTAGTTTTTGATGCTGCAGACAGAAAACTGAGAATATTTGCAATATATGAGACGGTATCACAGTTTTTATGCATTGCACCCATAGGATGACATGTAAAAGATGACCACTTGCCAGAAGTTTCATCTGTCGTGATGCAAAGAAAATTCAATTTCCACCTTGCCAAACCGTTTCATGAATGAGCCATGGCACGCGCTGCCACAGCCTAGCAGATTCCTCTCCTCAAACTCTGCCTTCTCCATGCCTCGAGGACATACCATTTCTCCACCTACATTGTCACTTTGCTCGTAGGATGCCAGGTTTTCTTGTCTGCTGCAACCAAGCTGCTCAGTGCGACTGGCAAGTGCTGAACTTGTTCCTGTGCATCTTGCACACTTCAGCCACTTTGTCTAGAAAACACACCTTTGAGAGCTTGTTAGGGGCATAAAAACAACATTCAGATTGAATTCTGATGCTTCTTTTTGACGTTGCATGACAACCTCTGTGGGTAAGCAATCGCCAGCACTCTCTTGATGTCTTTTCCATTTCTTTGTCCTGGCAAAGGTTTTACTGCCTGAAGTAACTTGCATAGAGAAGTAATCACCAATGGTGAGTATCATGAACCTGATAGGTGCACATTTTCAGAGGAAAAACCCCACTGCACAATGTCAGCAGAATTTCTTTAACGAGCCACTGGGACAAGTTAGGGCAGCATTGTAAGAAGACTCTCAGGCCTTTGCAAAGAACAGAGCACAGTGACAGTGTAAGCTTTCCTGCATGTGCTCTTATTATTCTCTTTAGGTCTTATTCCATTCCTGCTTCTCCTCCCCCCTCTTGTTCTTCCTCTTACACTGTCTTCTTTTTCAAATTCCTTTACTTCTCATTTGTCATCTGCATCCTCTCCTTCCTTGCCGTCGTCATCTCCTTGCTCTTCTGTATTTTCTCCCCCGCCCTCCAATTCTCCTCGTCTTTGTCGATGGAACCATAGCCGACGACTGACAACTTATAAGGCCCAGAGTCTGGGGTGGGTGCTACTACTCCTGTTGGGCTGGGTTCAAATGTGCACAGGCGTGCAGAGAGGGAGATAAACATTACTGAAAGATTGCTAGTTTTCCTTCAGGTGAGATGGGGGTATGGACTTTTTCTCATTATGAGTGATAGCAGTTTCGGACACCTGCTTCAGGCACCATTGTCACCAATTTTGAGCATTGTAACAAGCCCATACCGGTTTATGCTGTGTTGTTATACCAGGTGCTTAGAGACTTCCAAGCGAATGTAAAAGGCAAATGCCAAGTTCCATTGATCTGCTTCTTGGGCTGCTGCTGCTGCTGCAGTTTCACACATAGCTGCTTTGTTACAGCAGCAGTGGTGAGAAATGGCATTTTGAGTTGCTTAAGGTTCTTCTGCAGCGCTGTGCCTTCTCGGTCTTCCTCGCTTGCAACTAGAGCCTTGTGCACCTTCACCTACAAGGATGTGGCAGGAGATTTCACAGCAAGACACGGTCAACTTTGTTGTAATACGAAGGCAACAAAGCTGACCGCACGAGCAAGATATACTTAATCAACTTTACAGTGAAGTGAGAGATGCACTCCACCTATTCGATGCTCGCCTACACTCTGGTTTTTTGTACTGTGCAACACAGCCTTGAAACGTAGTAATATAAGGTTTTCGCCTTAATATAGCGTTAGCTTACTTTCTGTTTTTGCAAACTGGCACAGCCACCATGGCAAGTGACAGATTAAAACAATATATAAAAATGGCAAGTTGTAAAAAAGAATCATTGTATGTTTTGTTGCCTGTACAAATTGTCGGTTACCAGCTATACATCAGTTATGTTATATGCACCAGAGACGAGATTGCTTGATTGCTGGATGGTATGACGTTGGAAAGGGACCGTGCATGCTTGCTGTTTGTATACATTCTTGGGTTAGCGCCTTGAATAAAGTAGCTGGAAGTGCCACTCTTCCTGTTGTTCTCTTCTTGTTTTATATCAACCAGGCCAACAGTCTTGTGAAAGACAAATGTGACAGTTGAGGCATCACTGCTAAACTGTTGTTTGCAGCTCCATAAGAACAAGCAGTGCAAAACCCTTCTGTGTGACATAATATTTGCATTCAAATGTTATAAATATTGCAATCTTTTCCTATACTTTAATAGGCTGGTAATTAGGCCTTGGAATGACTTCCATAAAGATGCAACTCTTAAAGAGTCCCTCGACTAACATGCACATTTAGTGCACATATTTTTTAACACGCTTGTTTAAGATGTATATTTTTTTCCCAGGCATGGCTGCAAAACAGCATGCACCGTCAAGACACACCATTTCTGCCATGCATCCCTAGTGCATTGTCCCGTACTTTAGTTGGGTCATGTTTGCGCATTAATGCACACTTGCTTTTCCTTTATGAATTTTAATAGAGAGATACATGTACATGTGTTGTTCTCACAATTTCTTTCCTGGTTGGACCTTTATTTGTTTGCAGTACGTATTACATAGAATTAAACTACATAATGTGCAAATGTACACACTTCATTTGCAGAAATGAGTTTTATAATGCCATGAAAAATTTACACGGTGCTTCAATTTCATCAGAAGATATGTTCGAAAAATGCATAGTTCTATAAATTTATTTACTTGAAAAAGCAGGATTTATGTATTAATGAAACCATTCTCAAATATGTCGGCAAGCTGTTTCTATTTAATGTGGCATGGCTTCACACCTAAATATGCACGTTCACACCTGAATGGCTATTGAAGTGCAACACTGGTCCATACCGAAGAGGAAACTATAACCTACAGAAAAAGGATGCAACAAGGCAACTTCCCTGCATGATTTTGATTAGCTGTGATCGTTCACATTTTCTTCTATATAACAACTGTATAAGAACTTTGCAGGCTGCTTGCCCGCTTTTCTTTTTTTTTTGTTTCTTTTTAAGTGATGTGCTATAATGAACATCATAAACAAGAGAAAACAAGTACACTGCAAGCATTTACGTGCACAAGTAATCTTCTTTGAAGTGTTGTTACATGCCATGAAGGTGTGTTGTTACATGCCATGAAGGTTTTACAATTAATTATAACTATATAAAGTGAGAACCGGTGCAGGAAATATACAAATCCTATAAATATATGCGTATAAATATATGTGAAGGAAAAAATGTTGTCCACGAGATAAGAAAAGAAGAAAAAGCTGCTATTAATAATACTTGTTGCGCATCAACGCTTTGAAAGTAAATCAACGACGCTGCTAGCATTCCTGATATGGTACGTTATAAAAGCACACATTAATACACCAAAAATTATCTAAATTTAGTTACTGGTCGCATAGTCAGTCCAACAATGACGTGCCCGATTTACGGCATCGGTGTAAGGCGAAGTATTTCTGGTTAATTAGCGCGCCCCGTATCCATGAAAACTGCATGCATTAACAGTTCAGAAAGTTCCGGCGACATACAAAGGTCTCGGCTTCTTGACAAAGCACTTTAATTGTAAGTTCGTGTGTCGCGCTCCCGATATCGCGCCGCTAGAATGTGAGTTCGATTTCCGGCCACGGCGGCCTCATTTCGATGCGGAAGAAAAGCAAGAGCATTCGCCGAATTGGCGCACAAAAAAGCAGCCCGCCATCGGATGCCTCGCGACCACGTCGTGCTCAATCATTATTATCGCAGGCTCATAGCACTTACAACGCGCAATGCGCGTTTGAGTGCACGCAAAGTACGTGCTGCGATACCTTGGCTGTGCGGCAATCACAAGCGATCTCAAAAAGAGAGAGAGAGAGAAAAAAAGAACGATTGTGTATGCAAGGCAAGTCGCAAACATTCGATAATGTCGAGTCTCAACTCGAGTACATCAACCAGCGGGAATCTTTCTCCGCGCACGGAACAAAATGCGTTCGTGTGTTGTACTACGTCGAAGCGAAAGCTCGACGTAGTACACAAGAAAGCTAAAACACCAACCCACTGCTTCAATAAAAGCATACAAGTGGAGGAATGCCAAAGTACGAGGTTTTATTTTTTTCCTTCTCGTGTCGCTATTAATAGTACTACATACCAGATTCGGTAATCCACGGCTCCCCCGATCGCTCCGATCATAAAACACACACTTCACCGCCATGACAGCGAAACAGCGCGGGGGCTGCTGCTCGGCGCAATTTCGACGGGAAATCGTTCGGATCGCTGCGATCAGAGCGACGAAATTCCAACTTTTTGGTCGCTCGTCGCAGACCGTTGCGACAAGAGCGAGAGCGATTTTTTTTGAAAAAAATCGCGATCGCTCTAGTCGCCGAAGCAAAATCGCTGTGTTTCTGCGTCATGTGAAACGGCCTTTAGTTGACACCTGCCCTTCCGTTAGCCCCAGGTGATGGCGGTGGCTTCTTTGGTGAAGGGGATGAATTAAGGAGGGGGGGATGTGGGAATGCATGCGCATTCCAGCGGTCGCAGAACGGTTGCGTGTCACATGCGCACGCTTGGGCAAGGGCGGCGCGGTGGGAGAGGGCACTCACGCCGCTTCCCCCGCTGCCTTTCATGCCTCGTCGCAGTGCCGAAACCGGTATGCCCCGCTCCCTCCTCTCCACTCTTTCCCTTCTCCTAAGATTCGGGGAGATGCCTCCTCTCAACCTCGCGAAGGCGCGCCGCTTTCTGGAAGGTCTTGAGTCTTTCGTCCGGAGGCATCGGGATTGACCGGATCCCCTCCGAGAACGCGAGATCGCCGCCTGCCGTCGTCACCGAGCGCCTGTCCTTCCTTCCGTGAGTGATCTTCATTCTTGGTCGGAGCGCAAAGCCACACGAAGTGAGCTGAGTCACTATCAGCCCCTTTTCGTCGTGCGCTTTTCTAGTATTGTTGTTTTGCCCAGCCGTGAGGAATATTACTCCTGCGCGCTGAGGCACTTGCATATTTTATACTTGTTGCGTTGGTGGCGTAAGAAATAAGGTGAATAAACACCTTCGTTTCAAAGGCTTGTCTCTGTCCCCCTGGCCTGAACCCGCCGTGGTTGCGATCTAACGCGAACCGCGGGATAGGGGCCACAGCTCTAATTGTTAGGGCTGCTGCGTTTGTGCTTGCGAGTGACTGCCACCGCTAGCACCCATGGCAACCGTATAAAGGTTAAGAGAGACCCCTATAAGTTACAACGGAAAGATGGAGTTTTTCGCTTCCGCGAGGAAAGCTAAATGCCAAAACGTCAAGATGTATGGCTCCAGCGCATCGGACGGCTATGTCGCACTCATGCCGACGCAACGGCGGAGAAGCCGGATACCTATTGCAGGGACGATGGCCGCTGAAGACGGTTCCCGCGAAATCGAGCGCGTGCTCTGCGGGCGAAGCTGGCCCTCATAGCCCTTCCTACGGCCCGACTAGCCACCAAACGCGCGGCTTACGCAGTGCTGTCGGTGCGCCCCGTGCAGCGGTGCAGCCGCGTGGTTTCGCAAGGCCTTTTAGTTTCGCCGCAGGCAGTTTCTCGGTGGACACTCTAGAGGCGCTGCTGCTGCGGCCAGGAGAGGAGGCAGAGGCGAAGGGGCGCACTTGGCGCTACTTTAGTTTTTTTCAGGGACTTTAAAGACGCAAACTCGTACTTCCTTCATGACCCTAGCAAAGTACTTAGGGGCCCAAAAGTTTGGGCCCCTAAGTACTTTGCGAAAACCCCCTGTCACTCAAGCGGAAATTATATAACTACTGCATTTTGCCAGTACTGACATACGGGGCAGACATTTAGAGAATAACAAAGAAGCTTGAGAGGAAGAACCGCACAGCGGGCGATGGAACGAAAAATGATAGGCTTTACAATAAAAGATATGAAGACAGCCGAATGGATCAGGGAACAGACAGGGGTAGCCGACATAATAATCGAAGAAAAAATGGGGATGGGCAAGTCACGCGATGAAAAGGCTAGACAACCGATGGATAGTTAGAACAACGGAATAGATACCAAGAGAAGGTAAGCGCAGCCGTGGACGAAATAGTTACTAGTAAGATGGAGTGACGAAATTAAGAAATTCGCAGGCATCAAATGGAATCAGCTCGCACAGGACAGGATGTAGAACATTGGGAGATGCCTTCGTCCTGCAGTGGACATATGATGGGATGATGATGATGAAACCACCCACGCGAAGTGAGAAGCACAGCTGAGCTTCTGTACATGGCATGCGGCATTTGTTCGGTCACGGCCGCTCGATTAGCAACCTTATCCAGCGGCCGTGGTTCGGTGCTGCACAGGGTGGGTTGGAGGAGCGTCAAAACAGGAAAGAAGGCGCCACCGCGGCCGCTGTATACGACACATGTGTTTTGTATGTAGCGGCCCGCGTCTCACCGCATAGGTGACCTAGTGCTAGAGCGTCAGCCTCCAGGTGCGGGCTCCCGGCTTCCCCGGCTCTCGGTGCTATGCGTCATCTCCAGTGTCGAGAAGGTGGCCACTCTTTCCCCTATTCCCACTTCCCCAGTCGCTGAGCCGCGCTTTCAAAGGGCTGCAGCGTTTTTTTCCCACTACAAAATCACTAACGACGGCACTGGTTGTCCTGCAGTGCCGCCGAAACTGGACAACAGCTACAAAGGGACGCGCTGCCAGCGGTCCTCTCGAACGGTTAGGTTGCAAAGGCTGCCACATCGGTTCGACCATATGTAACTGTTCACACGGGGCGTTTTCCACCGAGCATGTCGTTTGCCTGACAGTGCGTAAGTTAGCCAGACGATTTCAAAAACTGAAAGGGAATGGAACATTAGTACGCTTGTATTTATTTTTGTAAGATCTTGCTTGCGTTGATGTCAAGCTGCCATCTAAGGAGTGGTCAAGGGAAAGGAAAACCAAGGAGAACTGATGGAGGAGGCCAATATAGTAATATCAGAAAGAAAATAGTTGGCTTGTTTCGTAGCAGGTGATGGTAGAGCCCTCGTGATTGGTAGAGCCCTTGAGCTCTGCAGACCGTTTCGAAGCATCGGAGAAAAAGAGATTCACTTCACCGATTCTTTGTAAATCGAGAATAATTTTCAAGCAGCTACGATGGCGACGGGCCCCACTGAAGACTTGAGAGCCGAGCTGGATGGTTGCTATAAACTTGTACGAAAATGCGACGCCAAAAGTGCAGCGTGGGACTAGTTTTAACCCGCGGTGGACAGCTCGACAGTGGCACCTAGTTGAACATGCGCGACGCACAGTGTGCAGCCTTGGCAAAACGTCTTCAAAAAGTGGCATTTCACATATGCAGAGCTACCGATGTGAGTCTGCGGAAACTACAGAAAAGGCAAGTATACTATCACGAAACCTGCGAGTTGCTAAGGGCGCCAGCAGCCGTGAGAGAAAATCCGTCCCTTTGCACAGAACCCTCTTGCGCTCAGGACTTGCGCCCTTACGACATTGTCGGTTCAACGGTTTTGCGAAGCAGCACAGCGCATGACCAGGATGAAATTAACGAGTACGTGCTCAATCGTCAACCGCATGCTCCATATCGGAGGTTTTGGAAAGGAAAAGAAAGCAACTATTAGAGACTCGCCAAACTTGCAAGAAAGGTCTTGGCGATGACATCTGCAATTAAGTCACAACAGCGAAAGCAACTTCAGTGCTGCGAGAGGGCAGGAACGATCCATGGACAACCCTTTGTTTCGGCACAGTTATTTGTGAATGACATTGTGCTAGTAGTTTAGACTGTTATTAACAGTTGGACGGAGCCAACAGCAAGGACGGCAGGCTTTTTGTCGTAATAAGTACGTTTCCATTTTCTATTGCCGTGCACGTTACCATTTCATTGCTGATCGGGTTTTGCTGGCGGGGCCGGGCAGGGCCTAGGGTAAGACACTGGGCCAGGCTCGGGCGGCCCGTTCTCAGAATTGGGCTGGCGCGCCTTCAGTAAGTATCGGGCCCGAGCCCGGCCTCGTCGCAAATCTGAGGCCCGTGGTCATCCGAAGACGTGCTTTCGAAATATGCCACATGGAAGGTGGACGTACGTATCTAATGCACGTTGCTGGCCATCTAAGCGCCACTTTGAACATAGGATCCACATAACATTTCGGAGGTTTGTCGTAAGAACCATCGAAAGACGTTTCGCACCGTGAGACAATAAAATCGGAGAACTTGGGTGCTTACTTGCCTGTTCCTTTTCACCTGGCGCTATTCGCAAGTCCAGAAAGAGTGGTTCACCTGGCAACATTGCTGAGAAAAACAAAGATGGCTTCTATATCCAGGGTCACGGCCGCGCTTCCGCTTAGCATAATCAAAAGAAGAGGCGTGCAGGACACGGACACAAGAAGAGCAGTGAACAACACGAACGCCGGCGTTCGTGTTGTTCACTGCTCTCCTTGTGTCCGTGTCCTGCACGCCTCTTCTTTTGATTATGGACTGTTACCAACTCGCTCAACTTTCTGTCCTTTTCCGCTTAGCGCTGTGCTAAAGTTGCTTGATTGCGGGTTCGAATCACGATGCCTCGTCGAATGCGAAAGAGCTCTTGCTGCCGAACATCTGATATTAATTGGTCTAAAAGATTTGAGCGGCGAAACAGCGGAAAAAATTGCGCTGTGCGTTCAAACGTCGCACTTGTTCGGAGATCCGCATCAGATTTTCTTAAGGATAAAGAGCCTTTCCAGCGAGCCTGATGTTGAAGAAGGCAGGTACGTGTTCATGCGTAGCAGGCCTTCCCGAAAGATGCAAGCACTTGTGCGCGGCGTTGCTCCATTGAGTACAAATGCGTCACTTATAAACGTGTTAAGAGAGTGCAGTTCTATGCGCGGTGCCGGAAGACAAACTTAAGGCGTTTTTCACTGGCAGATTCGGAGCAGGTTTTTTTGCTCCGCCGCGACGAATCCGTGTTTCACTGGTCGAGCGGGAGCGGGTTGGTGCGTTTCACTGGCAGATTCGGAGCAACTCAAACCGCGCCAGAGCGCTCCCACTTGCTCCGGCGCCGAGGCACGGATTCAGACAGATTCGGGCGGAAGCGGGCCGCGTCCCCGCGTCACTTCCGTCTTGCCTGTCAAAATGGCTGCGTTCGCTGCGCGTGTGGAGCTGGAGTGTACAAGAAAGTGTAGCTTCCGTGTAGCGACGACAGCAGGACAAGCAGAAGCTTTTCCAGCTCAGAAGACAGTGATTACGACGTGCTGTGATTATTGCGACGTGCTGTGATTAGACAGTGATTACGACCTGCGCCGTACGTGTGGCGTCGCGCCGCTGGCCACCGTTTGGTTCCCCCCACGCTCGAATAGGTGTGATGTAGGCTGCATTTGCCGGTATGGCGTGTAATATATTGACTGTGATTGCGTTGTGAAATGAAATAGCTTACAAATGAGTGTAAGTATGAATAAAGTGGAAAGCAGCACCTGCTTTCAAGACATTCGATAGATCTGAAGCCGAACAGTGGGGCCGTTTCACCGATGTGGCTTGCTTCGTTTCCATCGCTGCGCTCCACACCGATGTTTCAAAACCGATTGGATGTGTTAACGCATGACATGTGAGTACAAACGTTTATCGTGTTGGCAAAAGTAAGCGCTTCATTGCGAGTTCGCCGTTCGTCGCGAACGACGACGGGATAGAAGCGGTGTGGTTCTAGCTAAGCCTACCCTCGGAGTCGTCATTGACGTAGGGCTGTTTGGATGTGCTTGTCGCTCGCGAAGGCGCAGCTTTATCGAGATTGTTCTTCAATGGTGTTATAGAGCGGGGATGTGAAAACCTCTTTATTTTCTACTTGTTGATGAAGGCACGAACTCTTACGAGCGCGTATGCCAAGGTGCAAAATGCGGCCGAGCCTGCGTCCCTACGTGCTCATCGTTCCCGTCCCCACCCATCGTACGCTTCATGCCGGAGCTTACGGCACCGAACGCAGAATCGTACCGTGTATTTAGTGCGTAGTGCCTTCTCTGAGTAATAAAGCTTGAGCACAGAATGCGTGAATTGAATGTAAACAACTCGGAAACTGCTGCAGTCAAAATGTGCCCGGGGAAGGCGTCTTTGGTTGCCACGGAAACGCACGGAGCGGAAGTTGGGTTTGTATGACGTGCTCATTGACTTCCTGTATACTCGCTCGCGGAGCATTCTCGTACTCCGCTGGCAGATTCGGATTCGTGAAATCCGAGCGCTCCCTCCGGGATTTCGGTGACTGCTCCGGATCCGCCAGTGAAAAACGCCATTAGAGGCGCGGTGAACAGGTCGAGGGCTCAAAAGTTGGAACGAGCGCAATAAATCCTGAATTGTCACCAGATGAACTTGAAATGCAAACGCGCTACGCTAAACGACCACACATTACCTCCATAACCACCAAACAAATTACGAGGCGCAGCGCGCGCATTGGACGAAGGCGGCGAACGAAGGCAAGCGCTCGCTTACTACTTACTACAATGCATGCGGACAAAAGTACATACGTCAGCAATAATGTTACCGCGGTTCAAGTTGAGCATAGGCACACTCAGAAAACGTTACCAGATATACACGTATAAACGATGTCGCTATTTTGTTCACGCGCTTGCCTAAACTAAACTACACTCCGGCTCTTCGAAAAGCGCGCATGATAATAAACGCGCGCACACACAATGTACTCACCGGGGAGGAAGAAATCGTCGCGAGTGAAGTGCCTGGACCAAACTAGCATAGTTCCCGTCACCTTCTTGCCGATGCGCAAGTTCCTAATCCATGTTGCTCTGCGCGAAGCGTCGTCTGCTTCTTTGGGGAACCGATGAAACGACGTGTTGCTGTCTTTGCATCGCGATGACACGCACTGAGGCACGCAACAAAAGTGTTTTGATGAGGATTCTTTCTTTTTCGGGATGCTTCGAGGCGGCATGGCGTCGATTAAGGAGCTACAGAGCTGTTTTACAGCGCGCGGTAATGCGATACTATGCCGCGTTTCGAGGTCAACCTTGGATCGGCTGGTTCCAGGGGCGTCCACTAGGTGGCGAGCATTTAGATGGAGTCGCGAATACTACGGGCGATTGCCCATGAAGCCGGCAGAACGAAGGATGAGGAAGAAATCGGCGGCGTAAGGCATAAAGACTGCAGAATGACTAGTTTTAGGGGCGAAGCTCCTCTTGCTCGGGGCCTATCCCTTGTCCGGCGTGTACGCCAGCACAGCTATGGCCCAGACAGGGGCCATAGCTTGGAAACCGCTTCAGAGCTGTAGAGCCGCGGGAAGCGGCGAAAAGCACTCGGCAGCTGGTGTGGTGTCGGCTTGCGAAGAACGCGGCGATGCTGTAGAATCGCAGCAGAGGAACGGGCGCGGCGGAACGCGTCGTAGTCGAAGGAGCTCTGAAACTTCGCCTCCACACTCCACGATTACCTGGGAGAGACTCTCCTCTGATAGCGAGTTTCTTGACTGAAAAAACCGACTGCTCGCGCTGCACAACCCTTCGCCGGCCACCCCACACATTTTCACAGAAGGCTCCCTGGGCGCCCGCTGGGCTGTGCGAAATATGCGTGACCCCCCCCCCCCCCCCCAACACACACACAGCACTGGCGAGGGTTTGTAGTGGCAATTTTCGGTGACTTGATAGCTCTTCGTTATCAAAGAGTGCACACGCACGAAGACAAAAGGAACGAAACAGACGACACGAGCCTCTTTACTGCCGTGCACAGCCCAATATTGCGGCGTTCCGTGCCTCCTGTGAAAACGTCTATATATAGGCACTGGATCTTGACGTGCAATGTAGTGCTGGTGGACATTGAAGGTGATTCCAAGGGCCTGTCCTTTGTTGTCCGGCGTGTACTCTAGTTCTCGAGACGACCGCTAGAGGCGCATCCGTGACAACACGGGCACGATCCTTGTAAGTTTTAGGGGCGAAGCTCCTCTTGAAGGTGATTCCAAGGGCCTGTCCTTTGTTGTCCGGCGTGTACTCTAGTTCTCGAGACGACCGCTAGAGGCGCATCCGTGACAACACGGGCACGATCCTTGTAAGTTTTAGGGGCGAAGCTCCTCTAACCTTGTCCTGCGTCAGGCGTAACCGGCGTGCCGGGACGCGCTCGCCCTCGGCGCGTGCCTCTCTCTCTCTCTTCCATCTGCTGTCTTGTGAGAGAGAGAGAGAGCGAAAGGGGCGCTTTGACTATGGAAACGCTCTTTCTTAGATGAACGCGGTTCTTAGATGAACCGCGGCGGTCGCATTTTCGATGGAGGCGAAAATGCCAGAGGCCCGTGTACTGTGCGTTGTCAGTGCACGTTAAAGAACCCCAGGTGGTCTAAATTTCCGGAGCCCTCCACTACGGCCTTTCTCTCCTCTCTATCTCTTTCACTCCCTTTCCCCACCCCCACGGACGCTTAGCCATGCTCCCTACATGGGCTGCAGAAATTAGCGTCCTTTCCTAACCGAACCACAATCATCATCATCATCTACCAGCTCGCAAAGAACAGAACGCGCCCTCAACCGCGAGAGACAAGGATGGATGGATGGATGCTATGAGCGTCCCCTTTGTAGCGGGGCGGTGACATGTGCGCCACCAGGCTTGTAAGATTTAAGCACTTTTTTTTTCTCTCTCTCTTTAAATTTTCCTCATGCCTTTTAAGTTTACTTCAATCAAATCGATCATACTATAGAAAAAAACGGAAATTCATAGCCCAGTTCCCTGCCCCTTATGGCAGAAGGTCCTTATTTTTCTCTATAATTATTTTTGTCCGTTCTCTCTAGTTTTCTGCCACCAGTATTCTAACCGTCTCTTACTTATTTCAGTCGCGGCTATGTTCAGCTTCCCGTTGATCGCCCTAAAACCCAAGGCTTCCTGTAGGGTGGTGCCCAAACGTACACCTGGGCGGATATTTCCGCATTCAATCAGAACATGCTCCGTCGTTTCCCTATCTTCCTCACAGCATGTGCATTTTTCTTCTTCTTTACTGAATTTCGCTTTATAAATACGCGTTCTAAGGCAGCCCGATCTCGCTTCAAACAATAAAGCGCTTCCTCTTGAATTATCATAAAATGCCTCCCTCTTTATTTCGTTTTTGCCCTCTCGGTAGTTATTCAGAGTCGGCTTTTTTTCCATCGCTGCTCTCCAGTAAGTCTTCTCCGCCTCTCTGACTTTTCCCTTTACGCTCTTTGTTGTCAGTTCTCGTACAGCCGTATATTTACTGGTGAGCCTCCTAGTTCTCTTTCTCCACTGCGTGTCAACGCTCTTTCTATATAAATAGCGGAACCACTGCCCACCTACTCTCTTTCATATTCCTTAGCCTCTCTTCAAACCTTATTTTGCTCTGCGCTTCCCTTGCCTCAAAACTCGCCCATCCCATATCGCCCTTTACAGCCTCGTTTGTCGTTTTCCCGTGAGCACCCAACGCGAGGCGTCCCACAGTTCTTTGATTCACATCCATTCCTGATTGTATCTCTGGCCTCATGCACACCACTGAGTTCCCAAATGTAAGCCCCGGTACCATTACCCCTTTCCACAGACCCCTAAGCACCTCGTACCTATTGTGTCCCCATAACGCTCTGTGCTTCATTATTGCTGCGTTCCTTTTCCCCTTTGCTGCCAAGGCTTTTTCGTGTACCTTCATGTATATATCACCCTCATTAACCCATACGCCAAGGTACTTGTATTCGCTTACTCTCGGTATTTCTTGGCCCTGTATGGATACCGCCTGGTCGTTGGGATCATTGAATACCATCAATCCGCATTTTGTTACACTAAATCCTAGTCCTAGAGCCTCGCCTTCCTTCCCGCATATATTCACCAGCCGTTGTATATCATCTCGACTGTCCGCGAATAAGACAATATCATCAGCATAAAATAAACCCGGAAGCATCTGCTCAATCATCACGCCGCCCTGTTTGTGTGACAGATTAAAACCAATGTTGCTATCTCCGAGCGCTTTTTCCATTCTAACCATGTACAGCATGAATAACAGCGGCGACAAAGGACATCCCTGTCTCAGCCCCTTGCTAATATCAACGTTCTCTCTGCTACTGATTCCTTCCCATTCTATGCAAACTGTATTTTCTCGATATATTTCCCTCAAAAGCTGTACACAATCGTCGCCTATGCCCATTCCTTCCAAAATTTCCCACAATATTTCCTGATTAACATTGTCATACGCCCCAGTGATGTCTAGAAAAGCCACATACAACGGCCTCCTTTCTATTTTAGATATTTCTATACACTGAGTAAGAACAAATAGGTTATCGTCTAAACGCCTGTCTACTCGAAATCCATTCTGAAGTTCTCCCAAAATATTGTTACGTTCTGCCCAGGCTTCTATTTTTAATTTTACTGCTTGCATAGCCATCCTGTATAGTACCGATGTAATGGTTAGCGGTCTATACGAGCGAATGTTGTTCTTTTCCCCCTTGCCTTTATAGATTAAGTTCATTCTGCTTTTTCGCCAACTGTCCGGTATTTGCCTCTTCTGTAAGCATTTTTCTACGGCTTTCCATAGTGCTTCTTTAGTGTTCTGTCCTAATTCGTTAATGAGGCTAACGGGGACCCCATCTGAACCCAGGGCAGTGCGCTTTGGAATTTTTCCTTCGGACTTTTTCCAGTTGAAATTCTCAAGTTCGAGCTCTTCCTTAGTTTCGTTATCCGTCATGGTTTTATCCACTGGGGGAATCTCTTGGACGATCTTTTTAAACTAACCGGCTGTTACCTTCTGTATGTAACCCAACGCTTCGTACCCTTCCAATTGATTTCCTCTTTCATCAACAATATGCTGTTGCAATGTGGCAGACCTTTTTACCTAGCGCTTTTATGTGGTTCCAAAATATCCTAGGCGCGGTCTTCCTTTTGTCATGAATTTCTGTCACCCAGCGTTCGCTTTCACCTTTAATTTTTGCCTCGACCAATTTCTGTACAATAGATTTTTTCTCTAAATATATATCCCATCTTTCCGTGACTTCCACTTGCGGCCGCTTCTCCCTTTTTGCCTGCCTTTGCTCCCTTGATGCTTTACGTCGCTTTTCGATCGCATCCCGGATTTCTTTGTTCCACCATCTTTTTGGCGTTCTCTTTCCTTTCCAACAAACAGTTTTCTTCTCTTTACTTATTTCTTTCGTCATTGCATGAACTAGCTCATTATACCCCCAGTCCTTGCCTCGTATTTTGCCTACTTCCTCTACTCTTGCGGCTATATTTTTTATTTGTTTGTCATTTAAATACGAGCTGCCAAACTTCGACTCTACGTTATTATTTTCAGTTTTATATCCCAGTTGTAACGTTATGCGTTTATGATCACTACCCAAGCTGTTCATCCCGTCCTCGTCTATTCTCATTTCTCTCAGTTTTTCATAGATTCCTTCTGTCATAAGACAATAATCAATGTTCGATTGTCTGTTTCTGACCTCCCACGTGATCTGTCCATCGCACTTGGGCCCTGTGTTAACTATCACAAGACTATGGTGCTCGCAAAGATCGAGCAATAACCTCCCATTGGTGTCTGTATATCCGTCAAGGTCGTGGATGTGGGCATTCATATCCCCTAGAAGAATGATTTCGGCCCCGTGACCAAATTCTTTAATATCGGTGTTTATCGCTGCCTGCGCCTCCGAGCACAGTTGGCGCAGGCAGAGTCTCCTAGCGAGTTTTTTGATTGAGAAATACCGACTGCTCGCGTTGGAGAACCGTTCACCGCCCACCAATACATATATATAGGCACTGGATCTTGACTTGCAATGAAGTGCCGGTGGGAGATTTCACTTGTGCACAGTTGAACCATAAGGATTCGTAGCGTGCGCGTTAACTAAATTAATCCGGAACTCGGCACGACCTACGATGAACCTCCCGAGCTTCGCCCACTCATCATTCACTCCTTGGATATGCTGTAATTTTTTTCTTCAGTGTCCGCTCCGACAAGGTCTGCTCTTTCCCGTTCACTCGTTTCGTCCGCGCCTTCGCGCTGTTCGCTATGAAGGTACCAATCATGCCACCTCTCCATGGTATCCCTGTAGCAATCATTATTGTTTTTGTGTTTAGAAAGTATGTATATGATGCAATAATTTATGCTTGTGATTACATAAGACTATCTTATCATTGGCGTATAGACATTATTTCTGCAGTTTCTGGGAGCTTATACAGTGAATGTGCACACGTAATTAACTTGGGTGCGTCATGCATGGTTTTTGTTGCCGCTCCTGACCTAGCAGTGTCTCACACTGTTTAAGGTTCTTAATTTCTGATGTGTGATATACCATTCCGTATTTTAGCAGCACCTTGCTACTGTCGCTGGTGAACTACATTATGGCGACCTCTTCACTCTTGTGGCCCTACACGTGTTTTCGCATAATTAACTTTTCCTCATGGCTACCTGAGCGACACGCGTACCATTTCATTGATGCATACATAATTTCAGCTCTCTTATGCTCAACCTCTTTCATATCTTCGTTTACCGTGTGTAAAAGGAATTCTGTCAAATGATGTATTTATATAAGGGCCGCCTGGCGAAATTAGTTAAAAAAAAAACTTCAAGAACATCGTACAACACATGCAGTTCAGGGGCAACGTTTTTGATTATTTGCCGCAGTTAGTGAAGAAAATTGTAATTTGTTCTACATATTTCCGTTACGTGCGCGCGGTGACCCTGTTCACATATTAAACGTTGGGCACTCAAATCGAATTCATGATGGTAATGATGATTGGTAGCAATTCTTTGCTCGCCCAGTGGCAAAGAAGTTCCGCCGGTTCCGACGCCATTGAAGGTGAAGCCACAAAGGTGAGTTTTCCGATGTGGAACATCTCCCCGGGTTGCGGAACGGACTGTTAATGCTGGTAAAACCTAACTGGAAGCCACGATCCGCCGAAAGTATCGTGCATATTTCCTGGGCATGTCCATATCCGCGTAATGAAGGTAGCCGAACAACACGCAGAGTAAATCTTTTTCTGCTAGTTCACCGCCAACAAACGCACTGATTCTCGGAGATGCCGTTATAGACCGATTCCATGTTGGTAAACAGTGGTAGGCACCGGCGATATAACGAGGACTTGTAGCGACGTCGCGGCGCGGAGGCTCCGCCCACCGCTCGCCTCGGCCCTGCATGGTCGCGCCACTGCCGCCGGCGCAGCGTGTGCGAAAGCTGCCTCCGAGCACCGGGCGTCGGAGCGCCGACGGCGTGTGCACAACAGTTTGCAAGGGGCAGCCGCGTGAGACGGAAGTTGCAGTAGCTCTGTAGGAAGTATTCAATGAATGTAGAAAAGGATACATCGATGCCCAGCTGTGACAAGACGTGACAAACTGATTGAAACAAGCATCATTGCCACCACGGATGTGAATGATCGCGAGCGATCATGTCGGCGTCGCTTCATGCGTGTGCTTTAATTCGGTAACTAGCGAAAAGATGAACCACTTGGAACAGCGAGAAGTGTTTAAATACGACTTGAAAATGTCTGATCTAAAAATATTGTTTGGAACTAAAGCCTCTAATCCCTACACTAAATCCTTGCGCACAAAGAAATGTATAGGATTTAACAGAACGCGCTATGACGAGTGTATAACAGCCATTTCACCGCTGGTCAGTTCCTTCATATCGCCGAGCGACGACAGTTCTCGCCGCTAGCACCTTGCATTCGGCTGCCAACGCCGTGAAGTCTACTGCGTGCTTCATCGTCGCGACCACGTGACATTTTCTTTCAGGCCCCAAACAATCTTTCTCGCAAAACAAAGTTCAGATTCATTGTTTTGCGTCTGATGAGTACTCCTCAAACAAGTTTAATCAAATTCGGGAATGGTGACCAGGACATCCTGCTCACTTTTACCTGGAATCGCCCTGCAGTCCAGCATACGAGGCCATTCCACATAAACCAGAGACTTTCCGACCATCACAAATATGCCTGAGATGCGTTTTTTTTCAAGTGCAAAATCTGTTCGTTTAGTCTTGTTGCCAATAAATTTTTCCATCATTTTAAGAGTTTAGTTTCTCGTTCACTCCGAGTTAAACGGGGCAAAACTCAATTGCTAAGAATTATAATGCGATGCAGGCGTTAAAATTGTTTCTATTTTAGCCTAAGGAAGTGGTGCCACTGTAGTAATATATTTCTTATTTTTTTGCATGAAGAATACTGAAAAACAATTGCAAAGTTCGACTGTTTTTTCTTAAGCAACGCTAGTAAACTCAAAGGCCGAAAATAATTTGCACCTTTATAGCCTGGTGTAAACTTACTACAGGGGAAAAATATTTGGGAGAATGACGTTTCAGCAGGCGGTCTGAAGGAACATTGCGAAGTTCACTTTTTTTTCTTTTGCAAGAAGCCCCCCGTAGTCAAGCTAAAATAACTCACCTTGGTCGTCGGGCTAGAAATATGGATGACACACCATTACACAGCTAAGCATATCCACTAAGTGTGCACAGTGTTACAAAGGTGTGTTGTGGTTTAAATGTGAGAAAAAAATTGTTGAACTTGCGTATCAGCACCGGTCCCTCTATGAAACAAGCCGCAGTGAGCGATGAACGGTTTGGGGCAGCTGAAGCCCACTTGCCTGAGAACCACATGGCAGACGTCTTCAATGCGGACGGAAAGTAGGGCATTATTATTATTTTGTTATTGCAAACAGACGTACTCTGCAGGCAATCTGGCTAGATGGACAGTTTCCTGTGCATCAGGTTGTGCCCAGACACCGCAAATGCATGATCACAGCATGTTTGTTGTGCCGAGGAGTTCCCAAGTGTGAAAGGTACATTTTGTACATTCTGTGCATAGAAATGTTCGGTCACATGTAGTATACAGCGCTGATATTACTCAAGCAATACTTATTAAAAACTGACGAATGGGCGAGCTGTAGGTTTTCATGACGAAATTTGTAGCGCGCACAGTAAACAGACACAAAGAAGAGAGAGAGAGACTAACTCACAACTATTTCTTGTTTCAAAACGACTGTTCTGCTCATGCTCAGTGTGGATTTGTGTTGCTTTTGTGTTCAGTCATATTAAAAAAAATAAACAGTTGTGAGTTAGTGCACATTTGCCTCTCTTCTCTGTGTGCTGTGCACGCAACAAATTTCATCAGAAAATAATGAGTTTGCATTTTTTTGGAGCTTTCCTCAATTTAATCACATGCATGCCTCTTTGTTAATAACGACATGCTGTTTAATGACATGAACAAGGTATATGATCCATACATCTTCCAATACAGCAGTTGCAGTGTACAGCTTGTGGGGATTGAGACGTCTATGCCCGTCGCCATTGCACGGGTGTTTGCCCGTGCAATGATGGACATAGATGCCTCGATCCCCACAAGCTGTTCAGTTTACTATACCTAGCCACTTCAATGTTGAAAACTATGTACTCAAGTTGCGGCAGCTCTAAAGCCCTTCCATGCATTTTCAGTGGAGGCTGCAATGGAGGGGCTTTAGGCAGCTCAACGTGCCACACGTGAAAATTTCACTGTAAACAAAAGTATGAAAGTGCAGCACCAACCTCTATTTTTAATGCTACTGCTCTGTAAACAAAAATGCCAGAGCTTTGGTCTCAGAGCCATGATGTAAATTCACGCCCTGTGTTTTGTTGCATACCCTCACATGGAAAATTCTTTAGGTGATGTGAGTCCTCAAATTGCAAGACAATGACTACATGTTATTTGTATAGCTTTAGTTGCAGTATTTAATGGTAGCCACAAATAGTAATGTGAGCATCAGAGATGAGCATGCACACTCGCGTTGGGCAGACAGCGGCTGTTACATATGAAGCGGCTGTGGTATTTGCATCCAGCAGCCATGGTAGACATGCAAGCATTGTGGAAGGGACTCAGTGCAGTAGCAATGAACCACCCATACACGAGGGGAAAAAAAGTGGCTCGCAAGAGCTGAAATATAAAATTTATTAAGATAAGATGGATGAAAATGTGCCATACAAAGTACTGTAAAGAGACACAATGAGATTTAACTTGTCAATGACCATATGTTACTAGAAAATAAGCATTAAGTCCTAACCTTATGTACCTAAAATGTGAAATGCAAAAATGACCACTAAAATGAACAGAATGATTTCCATCAATAAAACTATAAAGTTGTAAGAAATAAATTATCTGTGCTTTGCTTCTAGCATTGCTGAATTTGGCAGGCCAGCCTTTTCACTCCAGTACCTCTGTAATAGATGCACAATGCATGACAGATTCAGGGTGTTTCATTTACAAAAGCAAAAATTTTAAAAACAATCATACAAATGTTATGGCAGCCCACATAACATAGCAGTTCAAGTTGCAATCATATGTTAAAGATACTTGGGAAGTTAAAGGGGTCGTGAAAGGAATATGGAGATGGTATGGTATGAAAAACTTTATTAGGTCCTGAGGGATCAGTCTGTGGGGACTGATGCGGGCCGCTCCCACGTCGGGACAGAGAGGCCGAGCTCCTCTGCCACCACACGGGCCCTCTGGACAGCCCTGAGTTGATCCGTCGGCACTTCACTGTGCAGCATCCGCTGCCACCACTGTTCACCTTGAGAACGATGCACGGTTGTAATTTTCACTGCTTCAATATGCATTGAACAAACCGATTATAAAATATTTCAGCGAAATATTCAGTGCACATTTAATAATGCCCGTTTGAAGCACCAGTGGTCTTGCACTCCCAAAATGGCTATGCAACACTGTGGGCTGGCATGGTACTATTCGGTGACGTTTCAGTAAGACATTTTTAAGTGTAAAGGTATAGTGAACTCGCGTTTGCTCTAAAAGAATCGATTTACTTGAAAGCTAGAAAGTAAGAAAATACTTTGAAACTGAGCGGTGCCGCCATTTGGAAGTAAGGCTGCAGCACGATTTGTTTTTCCGCGGCCTCTGAGGGCGCGCCGATCTTGGAGGCCTGGTGGCGACTATGGTGATGTCATTGCAGAGTTGAGGGGAACACATGCAGGTGAAACCGAAACCGCATTTTTTATTGCTCGAAATCAACCCACACGATGCAGTGGAACAATGCACTGATTGAAGGTGTCAGTATCCCCCCCCCCCCCAATACGCACTTAGTACAAAATCTCCAGAAAACATCTCATGACCCCTTTAACTGTTCAAAAATGAGGAAAGTAAAGCCAAACACATAGACAAGCGATGTAAAATCTGCACACAGGAATATACCATAACCTGAAACATGTAGCCATAATAAATTGAATAGTCCCTACTAATATATTTAAGACCTGTCTCAGATTAACCAAAGGAAAACCTTCAATATTTGCCGAATATTGAAGTGAAAGGGCAAACTTAACCTTTAATGTTATGAGTGCTCAGCACCAAGAAATATTCACCACTGACTTTCTCGGGCTGCCTCTCCAAGTTTCTCCCAGGATGCCTTGGCCACATTTTTGACAGTTTCCTTCACTTCTTTGTACAGTCACTTACACCATGCTTCCTGTAGCAAGTAGATGCTATGTAATTACACTGACCTTCAGTCATCATGTAAGGTCACAACCAACAATCTTGACAATGAGCGAGTTCCAATTCACTTTTCCCAATTACTTCATGCTGTATATCAGCAGCCAATTGAAAGGAACAGTACACAGTACCTGTTAGTACCACGCCAAAGTAAACCCTCAGCACACCGCCTGCATAATAACTTGCTCCCGTCCCAGATGTAAGATTTAGAAGCATATTCAAAATGATGTAAAAGTTAAAAGCATGGGAGATGACTATGTTCATCATATAAAATCAAGTTTCACTTGTACCAGTTCAAGCGTTATTTACATGTTGGAATGTTCACTCTGTCACAAACAATACATTGGCAGAACTGGTCAACCAAATAATTTTAGATTAAACGGGCACTGCAAATAACCTGCCGAAGGCAGTGGCTCAGCATTTTAATACAGCATGTCATAATTCTTGACAAACTCAAACTCTGTATAGTTCAGGCAAACTTCCAGCTCGCCCAGGGACAGAAAATATGGGGAATCGTATCCCATATAGAGGTTCAGTACTCTCCAGCCTACAGGTATAAACCTTTCAAAGGGAACCCTTGAGTCCATTATATACGGTGGGGGGTTAACAAAGACGACAAAACGTTAAGATATTTCGCCTGTAGAAGCTAAGAATGTTTCTTCACTAAAGTCTATTTTCAGGTGCAGATCCCCCATCCAATTCAATGAGAACAATGGCGTTAAACAGTGTAGTCACTTTTTTAGCAATAAGCTTTTGGTGAAATGCAATGTGTGTGTGGCGCAGGGGAGTGTGGGGCAGGGAGGTGGGCGCATGCGACAAGTGCAGCACCTGTACTTAGCTTATGTGTTCCTTTCTTCATCCTGTTTTGTACTGCTGCACACACAGTGTATTTCTGACATATGTACCAGGAGTGGATGCTTCTGGAAGCTTTCCTTCTTTCCATTTATATTAGTGACGTTAACGCCTGTCACCCAACTGGACCCCCCCCCCCCCCCTTTTTTTTTGTTGTTTGCACGTATCGCTCTCTTCCTCTCCTTCTGTGGATGGGGGAGAGAGTATGCAAAGTGTACATAAATGAATGCTCAATGAAGGCAGTTGCCATCCTGACGAAGACAAGTCCACTTGTTGAAACGTTGGCTCCAGCGATATTCCCTCGTTCTACATCGTTTTTAGCGATGTGTTCATTTACTTAGTTACGCCACCTACAGCTACTCTGGCTACAACATGAAGCAAGAGCTTGAGGGCAAGAAGTGTAAGATATTCTGGCAATAAGATGAAATATAATTAGGCATAAGAATGAATGTTCTATGGACTGTGCTTGTGAAGAAAGTGACAGGGCCTATGTGGATGCCTGTACACATCATACAAGTACTATGAAAATGGTAATTGTTAGTCTGTGAAACATCCGAGAGACCTCACGCATTGTGAGAATTGGTGTCATGCATAGCAGTCAGCGGGGAAACTGCCTATGTCTAACTGCCTGGAATTCAGCCAAGTATTACGAGAAGCATCAACGTCTCTGAGCAAATCTAGCAGTTTGTGTGCGTAACGGGCACCTACCAAGCTCATTGGCAGCACTGCAGTGCACTGTGGAGTCTGTGCACATTAGTGCATGGATGTCCGTTATGTCAACGAGAAATGAATGCTACAGTGTGCTGGTTTGCATATTATTATTGTCATTCACTGGAGTATTCATATGGGCTTGAGCAAAGTGAGACAGTAGTCTGCTGAGTTATAGTAATATTTTCATTATTTATTGCATCACTATAAAAGTGGTTAAAATACACCACAAATGCTTGGGAACAACCTACTACGGATGAGTGGTAACGTGCTTGCTCGACACCATGGGGTGCCGGGTTTGTTTGCTACATCATACCATGTTTACAGATTGTCTCTGGTTATTACAGCTACCTGTCGGTGTCTGTGTGCTTATGTCTATTTACATCACACGCTAGTACAAACAGGACCCCTTTCACTTGTGCAATCCAGACAACATGTACTGATAAAACTCTCAGGATCAATTTTTCTTGGTACCTCACTGACAAAGACTGTAATGTTAACATTCAATCACCTCTGGTGCATACTCATATTCCCTGGGAAGGCATGAACCACAGGCGATCGTGTGATCGTTAATTGTGATGCGTGCGACAAATATATCACATAGTGACGGCAAGCTCAGTCACTGAGGTTCGCCATACACTAGTACCCAAACATGACAATTATGGTGCATGCCAGGTGAATGAGATGACCAGGGGTGCACTGAGATGTAGGCAGATTGACAGATACGGTCAAAGCTGCCGCAGTTCATCAAGAAATGCCTCGCATTTGAAAGTGCTGCTAATAGGGGCAAATTTTGAGGAGTCTTGCAAAACCCTCTGATGTTCACTAATGGCAAGGCGGCATGCAAAAAGCTGTACGCTGTTTGTGTATGTGTATGGCTTCAAGTCAGTCTTTACCACTGCAGTACTTAATTGTAAAACTTGGAAACAGGATGCCAATAAAACGTAACTGCAGTAGCTGATAAAAGCTGCACTATTACGCAAATAGAACAGTGTCCAGGAAAGAAAACTTAAATGCAAACTCTAGAACAGAACTGAGCAACAAGAAGAAAGTATACCCACTATAGTCTGTTTCAGAAGTTCCTTGCAGCACTGTGGAAGCTACAGGTCTCTTCGGCCAATCAGGAGGGCAAACACATGTTAAACATGTCCTCCTGTGGCTTGTCATCTGCCAGTGGCAAGCACTTCAATGGCAGCTGCAGCCCTGAAAGGGGGATGATGCGGGGCCACTATTGGCAGTAGCAGCTCGCAGGTGTGTGCGCGAAAAATGGTATTTTGTCTCGCTTTGGAAGAATTCTGCACTCTATGACCTCATAGCCTTGGCTCTGCTGCGTGGAACTAGTGAAACATAGTATATTCTTCGAGGCACACATTATCAGTGATGAGAACTTGTTTCATTTTTGTCCGAGTCAAGTGTAATGAACTCGTACTGTCCTGAGGGCTTCGCAGTGGGGCAACCATACTAACATTTCTCCCTAAAAAAGCAGCAAGTTTCTGCATCTGCAAATGGCTAAGTTTTATACCATTAGGGACTGTGCAAATAGTAAAAAACAACCAAATATCATGCAAAAAAAAAAGAGAAAGGCTCTATCCTCTTCGTAGATGACTTACTTATTTGCAAACGTTTCACAATATTCGAAATAACAGACAATGCAATTTTGTTTCGTTTCATTTATGCACTTCAACTCAAGAATGCAATGTGTACAGTTCTAGAAACTGCTCTACTTGAATACATCCAATATACACTACAGCGGTTTCAAAAAATTGAAACCCACATTGCGCTTCCTCCTTGCGAAATGAAACAAACATTTGCAAGGGTAACAACCTACTGCAAGGAAAGCCCATGCACGTTCCTTGGGAACCAACATGCTGTTTCCTAGCCTGTAAGCGCATACTATCTGTTCTATTACGAAAAAAAAAAAAAGTGTCATGGTGCATGGAAAGTGCAGCAAAGAAATCACACGTTAAAGAAAACACCGACTCGCCGATGTCTTGCATAGAGCGAAACCAAAGGGACTGCTGTCTCCAGAATGCCGCGATAGACTTGACTGCTGCCCCACCAACGAGGAAAAAAAAAAAAAGTACTTACCTTCTTGTGACCGGTACTACACGCTGGACAGAGGGAACACACGACAGCAGTGGACGAGAAACTTTAGAAAAACGCCGCAAGAAAAAACGCGCAACTTGACGACTTCACCGCGAGCTCGTGCAGGAGGGCGAACACATGATTGATGGATTGACACAGCGGCTGACTCCATGGATGGATGGATGGATGCTATGAGCGTCCCCTTTGTAACGGGGCGGTGGCATGTGCGCCACCAGGCTCGTAAGAAGATTTAAGAACTTTTCTTTTTTTTTCTCTCTCTCTTTAAATTTTCCTCATGCCTTTTAAATCTACTTCAATCAAATCAATCATACTATACCCAAAACCGGAAATTCATAGCCCAGTTCAGTCCATATTTTTCCTTATAATTATTTTTGTCCGTTCTCCCTACTTTTCTGCCACCAGTATTATAGCCGTCTCTTACTTATTTCAATCGCGGCTATGTTCCCGTTGTTCGCCCTAAAACCCAAGGCTTCATGTAGGGTGTCCGCATTCAATGAGAACATGCTCCGTCGTTTCCTCACAGCATGTGCATTTTCCACACAGCTAGCGCGTGTGGGACGCCGCCAACAGCGCAGCACGCATCTGCTAGCAAAAGGAGAAACAAAAACTTGTAATAATAGACGCGTGAAAATATTTATTGATTTTTTTTTCTAGTGCGACGTTACTGGTAGAGCTCGATGTAAAATATTTTACGGATAGATCTCGGAGGCAGTAGGATCGAAGGTACGGAACGTCCCGTCTGGAGAGGATATATAGCCTCAGAGATTACGGGACAAGTTTTGTTTTATTTGGCGGTTGACATGTCTCGATTTCGGGACGAAGTTTCGCAACTGCCCGTGAAATAGATGGCGCAGATGTTTATTCGCATCATGAGTTCTAATAAGTAATAATTAGTGACTCAAACTCCGCGACTGCGAGTATTCGGCATGAATCGGCTGCACAGACTGAGTGGACGGTTTGCGCGGGTTGGTGAGCACGTGACCAGTAATGGCGAATCAGCTTTCAGATGGCTCCCATTTCGGTTGCCGCTCAGTGGGGCGGCCCGATGGCTTTGTTGGGCGGACGGAACTTTTACCTAACCACGCTCGAGACGCCGACGCGACGACGCGTATTTGAAAGTGTTCGCCCGTCGTCGATTTCCGAGCCACATTTGCCCGAGTTATGCCCTTCGGTTGGTACGAAAAGTGCAGAAACGCGAGGATCGCTGGTCATGTGATCCGAACTGACCAATGGGACTAGCGCGTTTGAACGTCCTCGTATAAAAGCCGACCTTCCACTGCGTAGCCATTGCTGTTTGCAGATTCTGATATTCGGGCGGCTAATCCGGGTGGAAAATGGATATAACGAGCCATCCGACTGACAAAGGTTACCTGCAGTCTGCGCACAGCGTCAGCGAAGGGTACTATGTTGTTATTTTCAACTTGGAAGGCTTTTTGAATGCTCTAAGTGAGATAACGCGAGCACGATTTCTGTTGTAGCCCGTCCGAAGGACAGCCATTATTGATTTGCCAGTGAGGCTTGCTAACGTGTGCTTTAAAAGTGCTAGGCTTTAATAAAGTAGAGGCGTTGTAGCGAAAAATCGTGTATCCTGTGATTCTCTGGTCATCGAGGCTCACGAACGTTGCAGTTGTGACCCGTAACTGTCCCCGTTTGTTTTGCACGGAGCGAAATAGTGCGAAGCCTAACGTCGGTGGTGTTTTGTTCGTGCGAACAGTGTATAAAATCCGCCATATTCTGGTGTGCCGAGTGATTTGCGGTGTGCGCGCGGCAAGCGTGTTTTGACGTGACCGGTACTGTCGCCCTGTGTGCGCGCTGTTCTCGGCGGACGGCGCGTCCCGGCCGGCGGGCCCAACTGTCGCCGCGAGTGTTTAACGTGTACTACCTCTTTTTTCCCTAGCAGTGTATGATCGGCACCTTGGGCTCGACTTCCTTCTCTCGTCGCGCGCCCTCTGCCAGCACAGCACTTGGGAAGATATGCATGGAGTGAGTGAATTCCCGCTTTTTATTCATTCGAGAGCTCTTCGTGCAACGGTCTGGCCGGTAGTTGCGCGAGGAACTCTTCGCTGCCCGACGCATTCGGAGGCGTGCTGCATGATTTATCGCATCGGGGTGTCATTGACCTTGATAAGCAGGCGAGGTAGGATAGTTCGATCCATTGTCAAATGGGTCTTTCATTGGCACCCTTTGGTCCGGGCCGACATGTTGGGCATTGTGTACGGGACTGCTTTTCGACGGCAGTGCCGTCCACTGCAGGACTGCATTTCGCTGGAACACCGCATGCATTTGCTTCTATGTGGCGATGCTTTGTAGACCAGCATCCATGTCAGCATGCTTTTGTTTTTGAGCAACAGTGGGGGCCGCCATGCAATGTCGGGGAAAAGCGCTCTTGCGGTTGAATGTGTGAGGACCACTTGCCGTGCTTTGGCTGCCATATTCTCCAAACAGTTGCCTCGTGCAATGTTTGAGCGGAAGTGCATCGTTTGGCAGTCTCGTGGATGGTGCTGGTGCAGCCTCTCTCAAGCAGAGTGGTTGCCGTCAGGTGCTGCAACCTTCCACGTGACGATAGGCGTCAACAGCGGTGATATTGAACTGCATTTAGCGCACGATTGCCAATTCCTGCAGTCATTTTTTTTCACCAACATTTTGCATTCAAAAACTGTGCTTGCTATTGTCTGAGTTTTGCCCTCATCATATCTTTAGCAGTGCGGACAGAGGGCTTCGTGGGAGGCATGTGGATTTCTTTCACACAACGTGAATGTTGAAAACAAAAGTATGCGTGCAGAAATCGCGTCCGTTTAAGCACACTGTAATGTACAACTGATTTTCCATCGTAACCGTGCTCTGCGAAATTTAAACAGAATAAAACGCGAATTATTGTTAAAAATTGTGAAATAAGCGACAGTCAGGCTTGCTTCTGGACGTTAAAATGTTTTGTCTTAAAAGTTCAGGAGTGTACTAAAATGTACTGCTAGTTGCTCAGCACAAGCGAAAAACCCCATCCTTGTGAGCAGTTCCCATGAATTCTGTGAATCGCATTTGTGGTACAGTTTTGTTCTTTTAGCACAATTCCTATAAAACTAAATGCTTGGATTTTAGCAAATAATATGTGGAATATGCACTGGCCATCTTGGGGGGGGGATGTTTCAGGACGTGAAACTTTATGGCCTGTTCACTTGTCCAGACTGTTGGAATTGTTGTCTGAGGATGCTTGCTGGCTGTGCCCCACAGTGCACGTGCTGTTGAGGAATTGCCGTTTCAGCATTTTTGTGCATTGCCATTTCATCCCTGGGACAGCCATGTGGAAGCCATTGTAATACTGGTGTCACACGGGCGTTTCGAAGGCCTTCGAACCGATAGTCAATCGACTCAAAGGTCGAGTTTGAGCTGCTACGCGTGCGGTTTCGATGGCCGTTGAGTCAGTAGTCTATCGAGTCAACTGAGCAGCCCACAACAACTTTGAGATTTCGAAGGCCATTGAACGACGGAAGCGGAAGCGGCGTGAACTCCGAGACTTGGCGCACCGGCAGCTCCCGCGCGCGCTAGTCTGAGGCCATGGCCCTAGTTATGTCGTTGTATCAATAAGTAGAATCGTACACCTGTGAAAAATATTGGAACATGCCGAGAGGCCAACGCTCTCAACACATTGCATTAGTTGTAGATCGAATACGCCGTCACTGGTATAAAAAACAAACGCCATGCAGCTGGTGGGAAACCGCGTGTCGCGCCATCTAGTGCCTATGAATCAAACTACTTTTGAGGCTCATGCTATGGACTTAGGCTTAGCAGTGTTAAAATCGGCACGTTTTCTGAATAACGACTGCAAAACGTCGCGCATACTTTGTCCCTTTTGGTACACAGGATTAAGAGAAGGCTCAATTTAAAGTTTGTTTCTTGCCGTCGGTGCGAATAGCAAGCAACTAGCGCGAATTGGAATTGAAGCGGGTGCTTTGGTTGCTGCCATGTTGTTGCGAAATCACTGGGCGACTCAATGGCCCTTCAAAACTGCCGTGTAGCAGCGCCAGAATGTATGTTGAGTCGATAGAGTTGTGGGCTTTTCGAAGGTCATCGACTCGAAGGCCTTCCAATGTGCCCGTGTGACACAGGTATAATACCTGTGTCACTCGGGCACATTGGAAGGCCTTCCAGTTGATGACCTTTGAAGAGCCCACAACTCGATTGACGCAAAGTAGTTCTGGTGCTGTTACGTGGCAGTTTTGAACAGCCGTTGAGTGGTTCATGCGGTTCCCACAAAAACTGTCTGGTGCTGCGGATGTTTACTTTTGTTTCGTGTCACCAAAAGTTAAGACTAAATGCGCTGAAAAGCACGAATACTTTTTGTTTAGTTTAAAGAATTAATTGTTCATGCGTTTTTCATGTATGTCGAGTTTTCAAGTTGAGTAGCGAGGCTGTGGCCGCAGTTTTTGCCGCTCGAAACTACTGCCATGTTGGGCTACTGTTGGGTGCATGGTATGTGCAAGTGTGTTTAATGTGTTCACGTGCTTCAGAGTGCTTGTTCTGCCATCACAGTCGAGCAAGAGGTATGAGCTCAAGACAACAAAGCTGCTGCAATATTCTGTATGGGCACCATCATGTAGTTGGTGCTGATTTCTAGGCGGCAAAAGTGGAAGCCATTGCCATCGAAGAAGATCTTGTAAACAATTTGGCTACCAAACGAAGCTTGCGCAGAGACAGATGGCTGATCACTCGTCATACGATGTGGTTTGAGTTAGACTGTGCTGTTGCTTGGTGAGAAGTTTTTCAAGCATGCATTCTGTGTGGCTGGGGTGACTTTTTGCCATACTGTGGAGCTCATGAGACCACTGCTCGATCATCAGAACACCAACCTGTGAAGCCATTGTACTTCATAAACGTATTGTGGTTGTCTTGTACCGACAGAGTTCTTCAGCGGCAGATGATAAAGAGTTGCAAGTCAAAATAAGCATGTGGGAATGAAAACAGAAAGAAGCAAGGAAGACTTAAAAAAAAGGAAAAAAAGGAAACACTGTGAGGAGACGACATATCGCTAGGTCAAATGTACGTTGCTGTGATTGAGTGTGTGCAGGTCGCACATATGAAAGGCTAAAAATGCGTTATTTGATCAAGAACATTAATGTTTAGTGTTACATTAGTGTTTAAAAAAAAAAAGCTAATGTGAACTGTTTTTAGAGCATCTATTTTTATTTTTCTGTCTTGAGTACGCGCACATTATGAATGATAGGGCACGGTTCACACTACTTTTATTTTCATCAGTGAACAGCCTTTTTTGAGGTCTTGATGGAATTGTAGGGTGCTCTCTTAATTCAGTAGGCTCGTAACTTGATGGCCTTTGATACTGCTGGTGTAGCAGCTTGAACTTGACCTTTGAGTTGATGGACTACAGGTTCAAAGGCCTTCCAAATGCGTGATTGGCTTGGGTATAAGACGTGGCTCGCATAGCTGGAGGTTGTCAACCATCCATCGCTCGTTGTGTTCACACACGTGATCTTTGCAAGGTTTGTTCAGTGGGTGTACACTTGTGACTCTCAACTTGGGGTGCCTGCTCCACAGATACTGCCCACAAAATCGATAGAGCGTGAGCATGCTCGGACACTGCATTGGTGTGCAGAGTCCACACTGTACAGGTCCAAATTTTCGCGATGGCCTTGTAACAATACGCGTGTAGCAGCTGGACATGAAGTGCTGCAAGGAAGACTAGCCAAAGCTGAGTGACAATAAACTGGGATGAATATGCATGAAGTCAATGTCCATGCCAAGAAACCTGTGGCATTGTAGGTGACAATTTGGCATGTGTCAAGGTCTGGTATACTAATTGATGGCTTTGTTTTATTTTCCCCCCTAAAACTGAACATATATTTTTTACCATATAGCATGCTATGGTGGAGGTGGATATCAAATGACTAGCTTTTTTTGCCAATCAAAATGGAATGTTAGTATACATATACCAATTGTAGGTTGACCCTCTCCAAAAAATTGCGAGGCAAAATAAAATTAAACAAAAACCAAGTGGTGTTATATTTTGTTTCTATTGTAAGCCAAGTGTCCAACTTTAGGTTTCAAATTTCAGCAAAATGGGTCGGGTCATGTAATTATGGTAACATCATGAAATTGAAAATGGAATGTAAGGAAAAGTGTGGGCTCTCAATTTTGAGTTGTGAGCTTGCACACTTGTGGGTTCATTACACTTGTGCCAGTGATTGCAGGCTGAAAGACCAGGATGCAACTGTTGGTGGCTCCACCTTTTGCCGTCTGCGCAACAGTGGCACCACACGGTGTTCACCACACGGTTATGGGCATGTAGGCGTCCTTCATGAAAGGGAACACGTGAGCCTTTGCTGTGTGGCGGCTGCTTACCATCGGCTGCCAACTAAAGGAAACACTTCTGCTTTTGGTGTCTTCTATCGGCAGAGTTGTGGCCAGTGGACAAGCACTGCTTGGTAACGCTTTCTTTCTGCTCGCGCAATGCCTGCAACACCGACAAATCGAGTGTGGTGAGAGGGCACGGTCTACATGGAAAAGAGCAGTCTTCCTGCTTATGCAAGATGTGCTTTCCCTAAACTAGAACTGTTTAGAGGAGAGCGATACGCTCGGGTGAAGGAAAGAAAGCGTACTCTAGGAGTGCTTGGCCAAGGCTCGTTATTTTACTTGCCGGCAGACACCAAAAATGGAAGTGCTTCCTTTAGCCGTCGGTTGATGGCATGGTAAGCAGCCGGTGCAGACCACGTGTTCACTCTCATAAAGGACGTAAACGCCTATGTCCACTGGACTTTCGGGTCAGAAGGAGAGAGGCGCGCAGACCCTCTAGGAAAATGTGGTTTCTGTTGTACAACAGCGGTTTGACCCTTTCTACAGCAAATGTGCAGTGGCCAGGTGTTCTCTATCGAAGGATTCCACATTCCATTACATCTCGGCACTCCCAGCCAGACTTCATTGTTGCCATGAAGGGCCTTGCAGTGGGAGGGTCAGTCCTTGGAAAACATGGGAAAGTTAATGGAGCAGCAGTTCCTCATTGCCACAACTCGTATACAGTCGAACCCGGATATATCGAACTCGCCAGAAAACGTTATAAGTTCGATATATGGCATAATTCGATATAGGCCTCGCTATAGGATTTGTTGACGTAAAGGCACCATATTGCTAAAAGGGCTTTATTAATATAATGGCTGAGTTCCGTGCCATATTTTCGCACGAAATAGTCCTGGATGTTCTTCTGTGTCAGCCTTACTTCTGTCTGAACCACTTTTTCTAGGGTGGTACCGGCACTTTTCTCCGCCATCGCGAGGGAAAGCCAACTCACGGGCACTTTTGAGGCATGTGGAGTTTGATATATCGGTTGTCGTTGCTATCTTCGTTCGATGTAACCGCAAATTTTGCTATATGTCCTCAATGTAAACTTACCGTGTTTAGAAATTGTTCGATATACGGGATAATTTGATATAAACGGGTTCGATATAGTCGGGCTCGACTGTAGTTAAAACCAGTGTTGAGGGTTGGACTGTATGTGTTAAACATAGCTTGTTTTTCATTGACTGGGGAATGTCGCTATAGAGGCATTGTTTTAACAATTGCACTCGTCTGCATCAGGGTGTTTTGTTTTTGATGTTTTAATCATTACTGGCTGTGCAGTGCGGAATATAGGTCTCGATTTTCGAAAACCGAGAGCAAAGAAAGTTGTTGTCTTTGATGCAGACACAGTTGTTACCTGGCAACATCACCTCTGTGTGGACAGGCACGACGAACACTATTTTGTGTTTGCTACTTAGATAATGCTCCTTACAGCATTTACTTTTGCTGCAAGCTGCAGCCTGCACACAAACCTCCTCGTGGTCCACTGGATCATCTGCACAGTGGAATCTGGTGCACTCGTGCGAGCATGCTTGTGTTGTGGCCACTGATGGCACCTAGGAAGCAGGGCACACTTCCGGGGGCAGATGCAATTTAAAACGAAGCTGGTGACAACCTCCGAGAGCCCGACGGCTTGGTTGCACAGGCTGACGGTTTGTATTATTGCATCAAATAAAATGCCAAGAGTGGAGCATGCGACCCAAGCATTAGCAATGTTATAGTGTGTACCGTCCAGCGAACACTGGTGCATGCATCCGGTTTGGCAGAACTGAGATGTCCCCCTGGAGTGGAATATTTTCACTGGGTTTCTTATATTTTAGAGTACTAAAAACTGAACTACCGCAGATGATGGCAAGTTCTGTAGCACAGTTTGGCAAAAATATGAGTGGTATCAGCTCCGAGTAAAACCCTCACAGTGGTGCAGTTCACACATTGGAGGTACAGGTGCTTGTGTGGATTGCCACTGCGTAGCAGTGCAGCTTGTCTGGAGTACCGCCAAACCAGATGGGCATGCCTGTGATGAGAGGATGATGGAGTGCACTGTACGGCCGCTAATGCTTGGCCCACATGGTCCACTGTTTGCATCGGAGCTCTTAATCGTGCCAGTTTGCCAAACTGTGTTCCGAAATCCGCGCATGCTGATGGCCAAATCTGCGGAGGTTAGCAGATTGTTGCCCCATCTGGGAGCTGTAACTGGTTCTGGATGGAGTTCTGGAGCTGTAACTGGATCTCGGATGCGATGTTTACTGGATTAAAGAAGGAGTCGCAAATGTTGGCGTGCTGTCTAAAGATGAAAAAAAAAAAAAAAGTTCTACACTGCAATTCTCCTGCAAGTGAAGATCACTTTCAGACTTCACACTCCGCACTAAAAGCCTACACATCAATGCCCTAGTCATGTGAACTGAATTCCACTGGTGTGCTCTTGGTGCTGGATTCCCAATGGCATAACCAGAATAAGAGCCAAAAAAAAAAATATTCACTGAAAATCGTCTGCTGTTCGAATGGCTTTCTTGGTCTTTCACCAATGGCCTTGGCAACCGAACAGATGATTTCCTGCTTCTTTCATGTGAGCATTGTGCATGGACAAAACTGTCTCGTGAATTCTCGGTGTTTGTGCAGAAGCACAAGAATCGACGGCACAAGGTCGGTGACTTTTGTTGTTCTGCTGAAGACTCCAAAACCGTGGCAAAATTTACGGGTGTTCTCTGTGGCCGCAACATTTGCATAAGTCAAACTTCGCTCGCTTCATTGGTGAGGCGGAGCTTGCAGTGCTCTGCAGCACAAAGAACATTGAACTACCATTCATTAGTTTCCATGCCAACAGATGGCGTGACAATCTGCTAACCTCCACAGCTTTGGCCAGTGGTGTGCCCGGATTTTGATACATAGGCCCTATAGGGAGTTTGGCAACTGGCATTATTGAGGTTTGCATTTCATGTGGTGCTGATAGTATACTAGTGTCCCAGGCTTGGCGGTCACTGCCTGTAGATATGGTAGTGCACAAATACAAGCAATGCTGCATTGGAAATTTCCTCAGTGGTACTCAATGTGACGTACTATGGGCTTGTAAGAAACAATCACTCTGCGAGTGTGGTTCCAACAGTTTGGAGAAGTGATCAACCGAGTATAAAATGAAATTAAGTGTCAGTCCAAAATTTTTTTTTTGCCTATTTTTATTCTGCAAGGAATGGGGATGACCTGCACTATGCATTTATGGTTACTTGGGTGACAGTCTGAAGCAATGTTACTAGAACCAACCCTGTCATGGAGCACTGCTGAAAATGTGGGCTGTGTGGCGGTTGTGGGAATTAACGGTGCTGTGATTGAGTTGTGCTACCAGCAGTGCTGTGCATCTGTATCTGGTGTGGTTGTTTTGTTGCTGCACTTTTTGCTGTGTAGTGCAAAAGTGCGTCCACAGATGTGAGCTGGTCTACTTGGCGTGAAGCCTGGCTGCCATGCTTTGTGCATTTTGCTTTGGGTTCCAAAGAGGCTACAAGTCATCGGATGAGTGCTACTTTTTGGAACAAAGGCGAAACACCGCTTAAATATGGGGTGAACAGAGAAATTTTACATCTGTTTTAATCAGTCTCTGTGATCTGTCCAGTTTGTGGTTTGTATGGACTGTGTGGTTACATGTGCTGGCCCTGCATATGTAGAGAACATGGTATCAACAAAATTATTTGTAAGCACTTTCATTGTGCTCTGTGTCGTTTACTGTCCCATATTTAAGTTGTGCTTTGCATTTTACCCATCATGGACCATCTAGCACAGCAGTGAGTTTGAAGTCACTTTTTCTTGATAAGAAAGGCGGAAAAAAAAAAGAAAAAGTAATAGAGGTGGGTCCACACAGGGAAAGAAATTGAAAACTGAAAAGTAGTGTGCGTCGTCGTTTTTAACTCTTTCCTTACCACGGAGAACTGGCAATTCTTGGCATGTTGGATCCGGGAATTGAAAATCCCTGCCTCCTTGAAATCCTGTGCCCCTTTAAAAATCTTTGCAACACCTTGGAAACTTGAACTGTGCGGAAATGGCAACTATAGTTCGTGTGCAATTGCAAGATGCCGCTACAAGTCGAGGAGGGCGGTGGATTGTTAAGTGTGTCAGAAACCATCAATCACTGGTGATCGATGGTTTCAGATGCGTATACTGAACAGTTCACTGAGGCAGCATTCACCATAGATGAACTACCCTGTCAATGTTCCCATCACGGCTGTAGGTCTCTTAAATTCCTCAGATGCAAGTAATCAACAGTGTGATGTTTTATGCGCATCTCATGGCAAAAAGCCGCTTGCTGTGAGCCTTCAGCTGTGTAGTGAACGGCTATAACAAAATGAATGAGGCAATGCCGTACAGTATTATAGGTGCACCAAAATGTCGCTCTTGAGATAGCCCGTGGGGTCGATTTCCGTGGCTGTGCGTACGACTTGTACCAATTTTTGATGGCAAATATAGCTCCGAGGGTATTGAAGGTTGGGTGTGCGTGATCGAGCATTGTGTACAGCACTTTGCAAAATTGACATTGCGTAGGATGAGTGAAAGGGACTCCCCAACTTCGACGTTGCCACTGCAGTTGAACGCAGAGTAGCAGTGATGACATCATAGCCTCGTGCCGAGCTTGCACTAGTGGGCTCCCAGTAATGCCAGGCTCAGAGAAGTTGTTGCGACCAGGTGACAATGATAGCGATTGCAGCATGCATGACAAACAGCAGATGAAAGAGCACGAGCAGCCATAGTTTTTTACAGTTACCTAGAGGGAAATGTGGCACCACCGTCTATGTGAGCTTCTTAAGGGGCACTGTGCCGGGATGGGAATTATGGCATGTGTGTCTGCGACTCGTATGTGGATACGGCTCCATAAATATAGCTTCTCCTAAACAAAACCTTTGTGAACAGCTCTCATTCACATACACCTTATAATTAGATATTACTCACCGGCAGGGCATAATCAAATGGCAAAAAGAAGAAACGGACGACAGACGGATGCAGAGGAGCATTCACAGTGTCGTCTGTCTGGTCAGTCATCGTTTGTAAGTTTTTATAAAGCTTCTATACAAGGACAAGTTCTCCTATGTAAATAAAACTTCCTTTTGAGTTATTCCAAAAAAGAAATGGCCCATTGCACACTACTTCATTGCAGAATTAATCATTATGACGCGCGGAATGTGTCCAAGCCAGATGCGTCTCTGAGGCATTGGAGCCGTTAGTAGACGATGCCAGTCCGAATCCATCACATCCCAGCATTCCCATGCGTACAACGCCATTCGAGTGCCAGTCTTCCCTCAAGGTAATGGTAAGAAACTCTGCGAGCAGCCATGGGAGGTTGTGCACAACTCTGTCGCAGGTCTGTGTGCTCATGTGGTCTAATTTGTTGCAAATTGAGCTGCAGACGCTAGGTGGCGCTAGCTGCATTTGGCGGCTTGTCGTTTTTGAAGCTTATTGAAACTGGTTGGTAATGAACAGACTGAGTAATTGTCTCTTGCATGCTGCAAGAGACACACTGTGCACTGTGCCAGTTACACAGTGTGTTTCAGCCAACTTGCACCATCCTTTTTGAAAATCTGCTCACACTTTATGGGAATGCAACCATCTTTGTATTATCCACTGCCATCAAGACCTCTGACTATATTTTAAAATGAACTCTGCTTATTAATTTCCATTAGCCAACGTTAAATGCTATATGTTGAATGAGGAAGTTGTAGGGCATGTTCATTAGTGTACGGATATTGTATTTTCATAACTAATGGTTTCATTTTTTGTGGGCATTAACAGAGTGAACAGGATTTAAAAAATCGCTACGTTACTAGCACTTTGCACTGTGGGTGGTGCATATACAACGTGAATACGGCCACCACCGTGGGTTCGGGCTTAGCGAGCCACAGGGCTGCGTGGGCCGTCGCCTATCTTGTACTCCATTGCACACGTGCGTTCGGACGGCAAGGGCCCTCGAGCGCAGCGTGACAGTGACGCAGTACTGCTCTCAGATCGACCGCAACACTTTATTGCACGCATACACTGCACACCGCCTGTAGTAATAGGCGGTGGGCGAAGCAAAGGCTTCTCCACGCCACGGGCGGAAATACAGACGAAGGGCGCCGCAAGCATGTCACCACAGGCAATTGCTCGCAGAGACACGCCACGAAGGGAAGAGTGGTCCCTTGCGCACTCGTGTGATTGCAGACCAATGGGCTTGATCGTCCGAGTATGGGCAAACTCTGTTCGCGTTCGCTTTCGATTAGTGCGGCTCGGCATGGTAAGACCACGCACGAACACGGGCACAGATCTACGGCGTAGCGTTCGGAAGGGCAACGTAAAGGTAGGCGTTCGCCGTTGGCGCACGGGCACCGCGACAGACTCCGTCTGAACTAGCGCAAAGGAAGGAGCCGACGGACGAGGAACGGAAGCGTGCTTACCCTTCGGTTGCCAGAGAGAGAGAGAGCCATGTTTGTTCCCTGCGTTGCGCGAGAGTCTACGTGTGGTGCCACCATTGCGATCTGCCGAGGGGGTGCACGCGGTGTGTGGATAGATGCCCGTGTATGCCTCGATCCCCACAGTGCGCAGACTGCAGGCACTCTGAAAGGGGGAAAGGTTGGGCCACCCATTTATCTTGTGGCCTATTCAGTACTCTCTGCATCTATTATCAGTGGTTTGTTCTTAGTGCCCTGGAGGGTGTTTATTGTTAACACATACAAGTGTTAGTAATGTGGTACTTCATATCTTTTGCCCTTTCTTAACCCTTTATTGACGAGACATCAAAAAACAGTTATTTCTTTTACATTTGTACTTACTATAGCATTATAAAGCACAATTTACAAGCACAAAAAATTACTACATTTGCTTGCCAAGATTTAGCTTTGTTGCCTGTGGGCAGCACTAGGCATGAATCCTAAAGGAGGCTTCATTGCATGACGCCTACGGGTCAGTGCGATACTTGTAGAGGCACTCTTTTACTGGTGTAAAACAGAGATGCACATCTAACTGCTCATCTTCACAGAGTTTTTGGGATTTTGGTATCGCTCTGCGTTTCATGATCAGGTTTTCCAACAGGGGCCACACTTTGTACAGCCTGTTGCATTCAGGGTCATTCTGGTCTGGTGCCTCTTGGTTGTCATTGAAATGCGATGACTGCTTCACTTTCTACCATCTGTCCCTTGTCATGGTGTCGGCAACTTGACTGATCCGGAATCTCTCGGACCAGTACATGCGCGTTTGGGGCTGCTTCATAATTGACATAGTGAGCACTATGCCCATAAACTGCTCTAAATCGTTGACAGTCATTGAGGTAACTTTGTTGGGGTTCCCCTGAGCACTGTAGAGTGAGGACTGCTCACAGATCAAAGACAGTAAGTCCATATCAAAAAAACCTTCTGAAATAGTCGATGGGAGATTCCAACAGGTGATGGACGGGGCGGTACATCTTTCCACTCTGGCATGGCGCGACCATTGAGCCTTGGACAACGCTCCATGTAGGGTGATTTTTCGAAGGCTTGGTGATTTTTTCAAGTTCATCGCCCATGTCATCTGTGGTCAGGGTGTTAGACATCTTGGCAGTCCCTTTAGAGAGCTGCGAAAATTCAACGGAAAGTGAATGTGGCATCAAACTAAAACTTAACAAAAAGCACGCAATATATAAAATAAGACATTCCTGGGAATTCACAATCACTAAGGGCACAAACTGAAAAAAAAAAAAATATCACAGCTTTCCTAAAAGGGCTAAGGAACGACAGCGTCTCAAGTGCGCTACGCTACCTTTACGTAGGCAGCGTAAAGAGAGCGCCAGACTCTACCAGGCGTCCCACGTATGTAGTGGCGCCTCTCGTCAGTAGCATCCACGGCTTCACGAGGATGCCAGTACATGCAGAGAGGTTAGCCTGACGTGACCAAGGTACATTGAGCGTTAGACGCCTGCATCCAAAGGTGCCAAAAACATGCCAATCCCCTCCCCCCTCTCCCTATCGCACCCTTCCTCGATACGCCACAGCACCTGCACCTTCAATGTCCGGGCACTTCTGGCTATTTCAATAAAAATACCTACATGCCTGGGCTGAACCAGCATTTTCTGGCTTGTCGTCGCTCGGTTCCAGATCCGAATCATCGCTGTATTCGGGAGGCACCTTTGCGGCTCTTTTGCCGTAAAATGTGCCCAGATCCATTATTTGGGCCTATTGATGGGTCCGTGTGTCCTGTGTGACACCGCACAGCGTTCATGCCAGTGGTACAGATAAGATAGCACGCTACCAGCAGTCACCACACCATGCAATGAGCAGTACGAAAAACACCGCGTAGTGCCTGGTGTTGCCTATGGGCAACAAACACACGACGGGCCGCTGTGGGCACAAATTTTGATTGTCACTTATATAACTTGACAGAGAGCAAGGCACAGCATTCTTCTAAATAACTCTTAAAGGTCGGAGAGAAAAAAGAATGCTTACCACGAAATTTGCATTTGCAGGTTGACAAAGTGTCGTCCAACGCCCTGTGTGCGTTCGCGCGCCAAACTTCTTTCTCTTCTTTCCCGATTTTCGACTTGCTTCACGATATGGCGCCACACGTTCATGTTACATTGTTGTGGGCACAGCTTACACAAAAAAGCCTCCCGAAACCGAAACTCGGCAGGCAAAAAAATATTTTTTGGTATGTTGCCTGTGGGCAACACTCGTCAAGAAAGGGTTAAAGTCCGCAAAAATTATAACCATTGTACTTAATGATATTGAAATACATTTGTACAGTAATGCTGATCTAGAACTTGTCCATAAACATATTGCATTAAAAATTGGCTAATGAGTGTTAATTAGCTGAGCCCATTTTGTAAAATCGAGGTCAATAGACAGTGGGTTGTTAATACTAAGTTCATTGCATCCCTGTAATGTCATGCAGATTTTGGTGGTTCAAGTTACCTGAAAAACCCTGTACATTGCAGCAGAAGAGCACCAGATAGTTTTTGTGGAGGGTCGAGGCAAGCCAACAATTCGTGGAAGCATATGCGGCAAGATAGCAAGCTGTGACGTGGAGAGCTGCCATTAGAAAACGCTATCAATCCTAGTGGAATGAAAATGAGCAAGAAGAAAGGCAACGTTGCTTTTATACTTTGGTTGTGGCATGCCCTTATGACGTTTTGGGTGCCAGTAAGCAAATGTTTTCTTTGTTTTTCTCAGAGGTTTGCATTGATCAGAGCACGCTTAGTGCCTCTTAGACTGTGATCTTGTTGGGAAAGCTAAATGATAGATCGAACAGTGTCCACTTCGGTGGGTGGAGTGTGTGTGTGTGTGTTCTAAATCTGCGACAGCCTGCTCTTCATTCGTTGCTTTTCCATATTAAGCTCTCCCCCTTCAGCTGATACACCTGTCATCATGGTAGCTTGTAGTGGCTAGGTGTTGGCCTGTAAAGCTTGAGGTTGCAGGATTGAATCCCAGCTATGCCAGCTGCAGTTTGATGGCGGGGAAGTACTTAGCTTTAGGTGCACATTGAGAGAACCCCAGGGGGTAAGAATCATAAGCACGTGGTTTCGGCATGTAAAACAGCATTATATGTAAATCGGGAGAATGGTGGGATGGTTTATTGTTGTGACCAGGCTCACAATGGTAATTGCTAGTATTGATCACAATCTGTTGTGGCAGACGCATCCAGCCAGAACTGTCGTCGTGATAGCTTAGTGGTGTATCATTGCCAGTTTCACTGGCAATGCTATACCCAACAATACCCGCTTCCACTGGCTGAAGTGTCAGACAGACCACTAACAGTGTCACACTAAGTGGCGTCTTGAGATGCTGCAAACTTGTGTGAGCATTTTTACTTGCCTTAAAACAAAATTCAAACATCTCGGGCGGCAACATTTCCTGCAGATACTCTGTCAGAAGTGCCTTTGTGTTTGGCCAGTCAACGCAAACAGCCTGTGTTGAAAATTGTGGTTCGTGGGCCCTTAAGAAAATAGTCCAAGTTGGTCAAGATGATGGGTAACCGCACAGAGTTGGTTGCATCATTGTAACGCTCTTGTGGTGCCCATTAACCAAAGCACCTTGTAGTGTTTTGATGAACGGATATGCTTGAAATACTCTGTTGTGTACAGCTCAATTTTACTTAAAGGTAATTGTGCCCTACTCACACAACCTACTCAAAGGTAATTGTGCCCAAGAAACCATAGAGGTTATGGAAGTGCTGAAGTTGTTAACTGCCTAAATGGTAGAGCGTGGAATACCGTTTTTTTTTTCCTCCTCTTTTAATTGTCTTGGATCTCGTACAGATTGTTTGCCTTTATAAAAGAACACCCTATTGTTCTATATGTTAATGTTTACTTGAAAGAATGAGTTTTACTAAAAACCTAAAGGGGTCGGTAAAAGAATATGGGGCTGTGTGGCTGTAATTTTCACTGCTTCAAAAAGCATTTGGCATGCTGACTGACATGGGAAGGGGCTGCCACTAGCTTTTTTTTAGCTCATAGCACGTATTGCCCTGTGCATGCAGGTAACTAATTATGCACATGAGCTATCAATAAATGTGCCAGCAGGATCAGCGTTGTATAAAAGCATTACTGACAATTTTTCATATCTGTGTGAGGTGTTGCTGCAGCCCCGAAAAGAAAGACAAAAAAAAAAAACAACCTGCTCTGTGAATTGTGATTTTCGTCATCCGGGCTGGTTGGCGGGTTCACTAGGCACACATCCGCTTTAAGTGCATTTTGAAAGGCAGTGACACTGCCCGTGTGCTGTGCAGTGTCGGTGCACGTTAAGGTACCCCAGGTACTTGAAAATTCCGGAGCCCTCCACTGCACTATCTCTCTCATTCATAATTGTATCAATCATTGACACTCTTTTGAAATAGTTTTAGCACCACCATCAGTTAACTTTGAAAGAAGCACCAGTTTTGGGACAAGGGTTGTAGTACTTGTGATAAAATTGCACCGCTGTTTGGGTGTCTTGTTTCCGTGCATTTGTGTTAAAAGGTACTTGGAATGCTGCAATATGGCCCATAAAGTTGTTAGTGTAAATATTAATTTTGCGGGCCAATAATCTGCACTTTTCAAACTGATTTTATTCAAGAAGCAGAGTTGTGCTACATGCCGTGCGGTGTAGGAGAAGCACAGTCTGACCAATTTGGAAATTCTGCTCAGCTGGTTGGTCACGAAGCAGTTTTTGTGGGCAAGTAATTCTGCTAAGTGTGCTCATAAAGAATTATGTTGGCCTAGCTCTCGCGTCGAAGCAATTTTGTGGGCAGATGAGTCTGTTGGTGCCTCAGTGCCATAGCAGGAATGCGTTGATTTGAATGGGCTTGGTGTCTTGCCTGACTCAGAAGACAAGTTCATGCTGTTCTGCATGAATTTGAAGCTTGGTTTATGCAACTGTAGTTGTCGTCATGGCCTCTGCAGTTCCTGTGGGCTAGCTAAGGGGATGTAAGCTACACATGGTGAGGCAGTGTTGCAACAAGGGTTTCATGAGGATTTTCCAGCCAGGGTGATGTTAAATGGTGGTGAGCCAGTGTGTGGACATCGTGTGCAGCAGTGAGCAAGAGCAGAGTTTCACGCAAAGGCAGTGCTAGCCTCTTAGTTGTTTTGTTTTTTGTTCTTCCACTCAGGTTGGCAAGAGTTCCAGCAGGTCAAAATTACATTCCATTTGACCGTAGTAGCTGACGGCAGCTTTCTCAAAATCCACCGTGCAACGATGGTAAAACCTCCCTCACTTTCCCTCTGGTTGTCGGCTGTGTCACTTTGGATGACTTTGCATGGCTTTATCATGTGAACTCATTCAATGATGATGTTTTGTTTGGTAACTTTTCATTGAGCCCTTAATATCTTCATTGCAAGTGTTTGATTGCAGAACAACTATTATGTCTGGACGTTAGAACCAGCAAGGAGAGACACTTTTAAGCCAGATTTCAGCACCCTGGTGTTTGTAGCGGATAGTGTGGTGAAAATCCCACTAGCTCTCAAATGCTTTCCTCTTCCTAGCTCTTGTGCCGTACACCAATTACTGAATGTGACTGTTTTGTGGTGTACAGGCACTCTGCTGCTTTGCAAATTTTGTGGGAAAAGATGTAGCACCTGCTAGAAGTTTAAAGCAGTATGGTTGGGTCCTTTGGTACCAAAGCATGGGCATGACAGCCACTGTTTTTCGTGCTTAGTTTTAAAGGGACCCCTAAACACTAATTCTTTGGTGCCCCCCCCCCCCCCCCTTTTAATTTGCATGTTGCGTGGACAGATGGTTGGGTCTAGTTTTGCCACGTCAGAGCACCCATACCAATTGACCCAAAGTTTCAATCATGCCATGAAGTCGCCACATCGCTGCTGACTACATCTATGTACAGTGGTGCTTGCCAGGACTATTTGTGACCGAAATGTGAACGGCTGTGAATGAACAAAAAGTAAAATTGGGAGTGGTTGCGACATTATATCGAAAAGCAAAGGAACGACAGCAGAATAACATTCATTTTTTTATTCCCCTGTGTGATTTTTCATTGAATGTCATAACATTGGAGAAATTAATATTCTGTAGCACAGCTAAGTCACGTTCCACATTGTTGCTATGGCAGCGAGATTGCCAGTACATTGGAAAGAACAGGTAACCGTGTTGTGCGAACTTTCCCTGTGTAGGCAGTTGAAGTTTATTGCATTGGCTGTCCACTATGTCGCACATGGTGAGTGAAATGTTACCTGACCCTGTGAACTTGAAGTTGAGGGTATATCTTTTTGTTCGTATTTTGAATGTTGAGTTAACTTTTGGACTGTGCTCCTGTTGCTGTTTTTTTGTGGCATCTGTCTATCTGTGTCCCTCAGTTTATGCAATGTGTTAATAAAAACAGGTGTTGAGAAAAGTGTTCGAGATAAATAGATACAGCAACTAATCCACTTATCCCCGTGATTGCTACCTGTAGGGGTTTAATGGCTGTTGTCCCGCAGAACCTGGCGTTTTCACACCTGCTTAGATGACACTGGACCTCTGTCCTTGAAGGACAACTTTTGTGGCTTACGTGAATCTCTTGTGTGACCCAGTGAGCTGTGGAAATAGTTTGCATGTTTGAATATAGGACTGCATTTTCTGGCATTTAATGCGCTTGAGGAACTGATGAGCAGTGTAAACGAAAGAAACAAGCAAACAAACAAAAGAAAGCTTACAGAGGAAATATGCTGCTGCACATGGCAGTATAAGTGGCTTTGTATTTGTCACGTACATGCCACAAAATCCTGATATCGACAGCTATGTTGTAGCTCTGTGTTTTGCGATTGACTGAAGGCTTTTAGGAACAGCCAGTTGTTGAGCAGAAAGGTGGGTGTTTTGAGAAGCAGAATAGGAAAATGAAAAGAGGATGCCTCTTAAAAGTAAAATATTGATGTGCCATAAAATGGATGTTTGGCACTAATAACAGTGTACTGCATGTTGAAATAAGTGAATTGCCCTTTGTGCCTTCAGAATGTCGGTAAATAGGGCAGTGCAAAAATAAAAGAAAAAAAAAACTACAGTAATGTTTAAAAAAATGTTTTGTTGTTGAACAGCACAACCAGTGACCAGGACTAAAAACAGTGCCAGTGAAGTCCTCCTTGTGGCACGCACATGTAATGCATACGTAACATGTAAAGGCAAAAGAAGTGCAGGTCCAGTGCAAGTGCAGTTGCACAAAAACAAATTCGTTTGTTTCGTTGCTTTCATTCGTGATAAAAAGGTATCATTTCCAAGTGCTTTTGTTTGGAGTCTCTGCTTGCTATTTCGCAGAAAGTCTGGATTAGCTTCTTCCGACTTCAAAATTCAGCGAGTTCTGTGATATCCAAAGCAAGCAGCGACTTTTTCTTGCCAATCAGTATTGCTTGTGAGGTACTGGCCTCACCACCATCTGTTCCCTGAGCGACTGCTTGCAAGATTGTTGAGAGCCTTCAGTGTTGAGAACTGTTGCTTCTAGCCCCTCCATGGTGGTCTAGTGGTTACGGCACTCAGCCGCTGATCTGAAGGTCGTGGATCGAATCGCGGTTGTGGTGGCTGCATTTTGATTGAGGTGAAATGTTGAGGCCTGTGTGTTTAGTAAGGTGGATGTAAAAGAACCATAGGTGTTCAAAATTACCCCAGAGCCCTCCACTACCCACCACCGGCTTGTCGCAATCCAGGGACACGGCATCGCCATTGATATTAAAATCGTATGAAGTGGCCATGTCCGAGACGTTGAAATGGTTTGCACGCACACGTGTACATTCGACTCAGAGTTGAAGTCTCCTGCCGCGGTGTGGGCCTGCTTCCATTTCTTGCGCAGCTCCTTGTCCGATGGTAAACGACACCTTTTCAGTTGTTCCTTTTTAGCCGGAATGGCACCCCTGCATGCAACACGTGTTGGGCATCGTCGTCTTACATTTTAGCTAACTCGAACACGTACACACACCTCATCTCCCAGCTCGTCTTGCACTGCGCAAGTGTTCCAGTACGCGAGCATCTCGAACGATACCCTCTGTGGCGCAGTGGCGCCGCGTCGCTGCAGCTTTGATCAGTGTATGAAGCGCTTCCATAGAGTGATGGCGGAGTTTTGTGACCAGAAAGCATTCAAGGACCGTGGTTTTACTAATTTCTATGTCTTCAAGTTGGCAGGCATGCCTGCAAAATATGAGCAGTAGATACAGCCTGTGAAAATCAATTGTAAAGTGTGTTAGTGCAGTTGAGCAGCAAGCAGACAATGTCATGACATCTGCATTTAGTGGGGCTTTGTCTTAACCACTACTATCTATTCTGACACTTCCTGGTGGTCATAGCTGTGGCTGCCAGACTACTATTTGTGCCTGCTCTCAATGTTGGAGGGGGCCTCGTATTGCACCTTTCTCGCCATCTGCTCTTCACCAGACAGTGGAGCACTGTATTGGAGGTTCATTCTGTTGCTTCATAGACTTTCACCAACAGGTTTGGGTGCAAGCATTCACAGATGTGGCGCTCGTGTGCATGTTTTGCGAACTGCTGCACGGCTCTTGTGAAGTCGTGTGGCCAGCTCTGTTTGCTTTCAAAGATCTGCGTTTCTTGGTGCTCTCTGAAACCGAAAGTCAAATGGCTGCCGTAAGAATGTCTCGTGTAACAGCCATGTGGAGTAGCAAAGGCACTTTCTACTTTTGAAAGTGGGCCATAGCAGCTTATTGCAACAAAAAAATGTGCATAATTTTTGTGTCAGTGCTTCCTTTAAGTGCAGTTCACATAATTGTCATGTGTGCTGTCACATGGAAACACTTGGCAACATTTGCTACAGAATATGTCTGCTGGTTCCTTGATCTCCTTCCTTCACTGGAAAGTGTGTAACCTTGGTAGTAGGGACTCAACTAAGTGTTGAGAATTTGCACCATTTTAAAACTGTAAAAAGAGAGGGAAATTGCTTGGTGGAAGAGAGGTCAGCCTGGATCATTGTTCTGACCTGCTACTCAGCGTTGGGGCAAGTAGGTGTAGAAAGAAAGTGATGGCACAGCTTAGGAGGTTGATGGTTAAAGCACTTGTGCGGCTCTAAATTTGTCCAGTCCGCTCTCATGCAAAAATTTGTTCAGAGCCTTCAGGCTGTCATCGAGTATCGAGCAAAGGTCCCAACAGATTCTTCTCAAAGGTTGACTTCAACAAAATGCTTTCGGTGATCGTCTGAATCAAAAGGTGAAGATAGTGCTTGGCAAATGCCACACCCACTTGCAGCCTGTGCAGCAAAGTTGCATTGCATCTGTCCATGGTGGTTGGTATCTGTATTTCCACTCTTGGGTCGAGTCCATGAAGGCTGATGTTGACAACATGGTGAAGCCCAGTACGCTGTGGTAATTTCGTGTAGAAGTCTGCACACTAGGGCATTAGTGCCTGGTTGTGAAAATGGGATGGACACTGGGGTGGAATTAGTGTGGGCCTTCTTTGCTTCCGTATTGGCGAGCTCATTTCAAGTATTTTGAGGTGACTGACACTGCACAATAGGACAAAGTTGAAGTAGTTTGTATGGATCCATCATGAGTTAAGAGGCTTGTAAAAGAAGACTTATCAGCTCAAAGGGGACACAGTAGCAGTAGAAAGCTGCGTAGGCTCTGGAAGATTCATTGATAGCCTCTTGGCTTTTCAGATGTGGCTGGGACGCGTTATCCGAAGGCTGTGGGTTTGCTCCCCACTGACAGATACGTTTTTCAGTCCACTTTAATAGCTTCTTTTTTGGCCATAATCACCACACTACAGCAGCAGAACTAAGAGTGACTGCCCCTATGGTCCCGTCTGTTAGGCTCATGGGGTTGCGTCCAACAAAGAAAAGGGCTCTTGATCCTTGAGTTTAGAAATTTTACTACAGCTGTCTACTATGGATAGACAAGGCCTCGACCATACAATGTGTTCCTTCATTCCTGTGTGTGTATAAATTGGTTGGGACCCTCTGGTCAATGACCTTTTATACTGTTTATACAGAATGTATTTACAGGCTATATATTGTTACGGGAGAGAAGACGTTTGGTGATATATATTTACAGGCTATGTACAATGGGCCGAAGGTGGGCATACAAGATGGAGCGCGAGACTATCAGCGAGCATAGTTTTCGTCAGTTATGCCTGCTTCGTTCCCCATTGCAGAGCTTAGTTGTAATATACAGATATAGTCAATCTGGCCAAGATGGCTGACCATCAACAGCATGCAGCAGCCAGCTTCTCCTGATCTTGTTCATCCTTCCTATTCCTTTATCTCTCCGTAACAATATTCTGTTGCTCTCTGAACTTGAACTTTATTTCGTATCTATACATGGTACAGATAACAGGAACACAGACAAAAAGCCACATTACGGCTTGACGAGGTCGGTGTCCCTTTATTTATTTATTTTTGGCAACAAACAGTAGCTGGGCAAAATCAGAAATGCAATGCATGAACAGATTCATGTACAGAGGGAAAAAAACAGTAAAAATAGAGAATTTAAAACAGTTGTACCTGAAAACACAACTAATTCATATACAAAGTTTGAAACGCGTCGCTATACACATAAAAATATACAAAGAATATACATACTAAAAAAGAATTGCATAGTAGGAATGAAATGTCGATGTTTGAGCTGATTGTGTTGCCCCATACGAGATGACAATAGTTGATGTGGGATAGAAAAAGAGAATTATAAAGTAAGAGCTTCACTTTTAGTGGCAACGAGAGGCGTAATCTTACTAGTACACCTGTAACTTGAGCAAGCTTATTAATGTTGACATATTCATTCCATAAGATGTTTTCCTGAAAAAAGTCCTAAACTTTTGACTGAAGGTACTACTTCTATCACGGAAGTTCCTATCTGGAGACATCCATGGACTACTTGTTTTTTATTCTTTGGTTGAAAAAGCGCGCCTTTTTTTTTCTTGTTAGCATTAATAGTGAGTTTAATAAACTCCATTTGTTTATTTGTTCTAGAATAACATTGGCAGTGCTGATTAGTTCTGCAACGTTTCTAGAAGTAATAAACTGGTGTTGTCCGCATAGATAACAAACTGCGCCATAGTCTTGATATTCGTTAAATCATTTATATAAATGTTAAACAAGTCACTGTGCTCTTTTCACTGGTCACAGGAAAGCAACGAAACAAAATGGGAATGTGAAATTTCCACCAAATGAAAAGTCTCCAAGTTTCTGTAATACGATGTGTAAGGGTGTGTGCACGTACATGATGATGCAGCACCATAATGTGTACGGCAGCAGATCAGCCCATGGCAGTCGAGATGTCGACAGTACTGATGAAAGGGACTTGCTTTTTTATTGCAATGGAAAGCTTGCTGCTCAGTGTCTGATCATGCAGTAGCGATGGGGAAAGTGCTGCGAAGCATTCATCAGAACTTTTCACCAATCGAGTCTTATAACGTATGCAGCAAACAGTGGCCAACAGCTGTCGGGTGTGCTTGTGCCAAGTTCTGCCGTGAGAGAGCGCATGCGCGCAATGCCCGAGAGGAAGTTCCCCATGCGCACGCCATGGTTCAGCACTTTTAGGTTGCTGCATAATAAGCAAAGAATAGGGTGGGCATAAGTTTGAGCTATGCTTATGTAATAGCAACAGAAGATGTGCAGCCATTTAAAGACTCCAAAACGCATTAGCAAGGCTTCACCACGAGCTGATGCCACGTTGCAGCTGCTGAGATTTTCAAACATAAAAGTACAAATCCTACTGAAATCTTGTAATGGTGCTCGGTTCCACCACTCCAATTCAGATTCTTGAAATGCGCAAAGGTCTCTTCTGGCCAGGTGTTGGTCCCTTTAAGTGTGTTCTGTGCTAAATTCAGATATGTGACGAAAGTGCACGTGTCTGCATCGTAGTTCCAGCGCATAGGCATTAATCCATGGGAAAACCGTAGGGTAGCGGCAGCTTGTTAGACAAACTGTGTTCTGTTAGGCCATCAGTCACTGAAAAGTCTGTGTGGGCAACTTGAATATCATTCAGATCTTAGTGTGTAGGGTATAGTTACCTAGACTGGTGCTGAAACACTGTTGGGTGCATGGGAACGCTCGGATGTTGGATTTGCATTGTTCACAAAGAGCTCAGGTGCCTTGAAGGAGTGTCTAGCTTGCACACATTCCGTATGTTGAAATTGTTAATTTTGTGCTGAAAGATCCTGCAACAAGCTAGTTCTTTCTTGGCATTAACTAAGAGCAAATTTTATATATATTGGACAACTGCTTGTATATATTGTTTTATAAGATGTAAAAGCCAGTGACTGGCTGGTGAGGTTGGATGACAGACAACACTCACTCTGCGTCCGTCTGTCGTATGTTTCTTTTTGCCATGTGATTATGCCCTAGAGGTGAGTAACATTCTATTGTAAATTCATGGGTGAGTGGCATATCAGTTTAAGCTGTGCTTGACACCAGCCAACACGAGCCTCGCAGACGCACGTACCATAATTCCCCTCTCGGCACAGTGGCTTTCAGAAACTTGCATAGGTAGTGAGGCCACGTTTCTCTCGAGGTAATTGTGAGAAACTCTGTGGTGTATTGCAAGAAATGGATGCCACATTCAACTACACTGAATGAAGCATTGAGGTTTTTTGTGACGATTTCATGGTGATTTCCTGTGACGGGCCAAACAAAAAGTGCACAGTGACTTTCCTGACCGACTGTATGTTGCGTTGGTGTCGCTCAAGTTCTTTTCAAATGCATTCCAAAGTTCAGATGTGGAATCTTGTACAGGCACAAAAATGGGTGCAGTGGATGAGGGTTTGCATATGGATAGCATACGTGCATTTGCGAGACACCTGTCACACTTGCACCGTTGTTTCTAACGTAGACTTACAAGTGTGTGTAATGGACAGGTAGTATACTTGTGCGCTTCTCTGTGTTTGGTCCTCTTCTCTTGTTTGCATGCCTTAGCTTTTCTTTTTTTCTGGTTTTCATGTATCTTTTCTGTGACCATAAGTTCTGCATCAAAACGTACCATGCTAAAGAAAAATAGATGTGCCACTGGCCGTGCCCTGGAGTGGCTAGATTGTTTACATTGGACCAGGTTATTTCATTTGTATCATGGCTTGGTGGTATCGCGGCTTGTGCTGATGGAGGATATTGATATGACTGCATTGATTTAGTTGATTTGCTGTTATGTTTCAATAATGTTTATCACAATGCCACTGTTCAGCCAACATTGCCTAAAATAAACTGGACACACTCAGTAGTGACCCTACATTTATTTGTGCGACAGATGTGCTGTAGGAGACAAGCATGGAAATTCCTGTGAACGGCACCAGAACTTGAATGTGAATTTTTCTATTTCTTGCTTGCATTGTTTTATTAAGTTTAAGTTCTACTGAGACTAATTGGATAACTGTGCATAGTAAGGAATGTGCAGTTGTTGCAGTATGACCACTGTGAGTTCTTTAATAGAATCCCAAAAGGGATTTCTTAAAAGTAAAACTGTAAGCTCATTTCTACCAGATAGTAGATAGCAAAATTTATTGAAATGGTTGTTCATTATAATCTCTTACTTGCAGTTTGAGAACATGCAGTGATGCAGCATACTCGTCTTTTACCCAGTAATATGGCCCCGCCACGGTGGTGTAGTGGTTATGGCACTCAGCTGCAGATCCTGGCCGTGGCCACTGCATTTCGATGGAGGCGAAATGTTGAGGCCCGTGCGCTGTGCGATGTCAGTGCACGTTAAAGAACCCCAGGTGATCGAAATTTCCTGAGATCTCCACTACGGCGTCTCTCATAATTGGAGCTGGTTTTGGGACGTGAAACCCCACAAGTCAATCAATCAACCCAGTAATATGCTCCAGTTACAATATTTTGCTGCCAACAATCTGTAATTGCAAAACTTCCTTTGCATGATGCATATTCTTTCAGTTAAATTTCGTGAAAGGGACATTGAGGTACAGCAATTTGTCATAGCCAACTCGCGGGGAGCAGCCGAAGCGATACAGCACGCTTGATACGGTGGAAAAACACTGCCCTTTATTTCCTACGCACTCATCTTTTATAGCAACCTAGTGATGACGTAACATGCCACATATGCAGTCTGTTAGTGATACAACAGCAACACATCAGCGCATGTTCTGGTGGCTATTATGTTACACAGTTACTATTGGGAATCTCCTGTGGATGGATGCCACAGTTGTAGCCTTATTGGCGAACAGGTTGAGAAGGGGGAGTGTTGCTGACGCTGATGTTTTTGACAGGTGTACTTGTCTTTGTCGGGACAATTGTTTAGAGGGTGTTGGCTGCAGCGGCATTCCCCGTGAGTCGGTTCTTATGATTCAAAGGGGCCCTGAACCTTTTGGGCTTGGTTTTGAAAAAGGCTGGGGGTGTGTTGAAAGCCTCTTAGAAATACATAGCCGAAAGAATTTTTCAAAAAGGTTTGTTAGGTGCCAAGATATTGCGACTGGGAAACCTCCCTTTCCAGTTTACTCTGCGGAGTAGAACCCACTGAGCTCTTGTGGGTGTTGTCGAAGGGGGCGCCCTGCCCTCCGCGTTACGTCACCAGGCTTCAACAACTTATCAGAGTGGCTGATTGAAAGTGCGCAACTGCCGGGGGCTGTTGGCAGTACACACTTGTGGCCGCCTGCTCACTCCGTGCCTGGGCTCAGTCGCGTGCCGTCGCAATCACTGCATTTTTTCGATCCTCCTAAGCTGTGCTTTCATTGATCACACACGTTTTGGCTCAACGGGGTGTGCGCTTACTTTGTCGGTGCACTGCTTGTCTTTGGTGCTGCGCACACGACAGCGTCGGGATAAACTGCGCTAACTCCTGTTCCACCTTGACCTGCATAACCGCAAGTTAGTTGATGGTTGATTAGTGATTGTAGGAGGGTTAGTCATCGTTTTGGGCTCGAACACGCGACTTCTATGACTCGAAAGGAAGACCTTTATAACTCGAACCCCTGTCGACAGATTAATGTGGAATAAGGTGTGTTCAGATCAGGTAAGACTGACGCATTAATCTAAAGTGTGAATACACCCTAATATTCACTAGTTCAATTTTAACAGTGAAGCTGTTTAAAGGGCCCATGACACCAAAATTTCAAACCCGATATGTTTGTGTTGTTTGGTTGTCGAACATCTGAGGGCACTTGTGGCCAAGTATTAACGGCGAACGTTGTCGTTAAGATATTTTAATATGTATTTAAAGTGACCAGAAATGCTCATCTGGGTTTGCGGCACCTCGCGACATCGTCACTAGTATGACGTAGTTTGTGGGCCATCTGTGACGTTTCACTTTTGTAAGTTGATATCGTGACGTCACAGAGAGACACGGGCGCGCCGCGCTATGGCCTCCGAGCGTGGCCTCCAAGATCGGCTCTCGCAGCCGATCGCGGAGGCCACGCCAAAAGCCGTATTTTTCTGCTTCCTCTCCGTGTTGGTCCCTCAAGCGTACATTGTACACACGCTATGATGCAAAGCGAGTGTGGCGAGCTGGTCTGGCGCTCGCGCTCTCCGCAACGTCACTGAACCTTGAGCTCAAGTGATCAGTGCATGCGCTCACTTCCGACAGCCGCCGCGCTAGCCCCGCGGCGCTAGTTTCTTGCAGTTTTTGGCGCGCGTTTCGAAGCTTCATTAAAACTGAACAAAATTAACGATGCTGTGACTAATTACACTTCACGCTGGAGAATTTGCCACTCCATGCCAGTGATTACAAGACACTGTTCTACTCATTAGAACATAAAAGTATCCAACAAAAAAATAGCTGTCATGGGCCCTTTAAAGCTATTGGTGAAACTGTGAAATCAGCAGAGAATTCCGCTAAGTTGTGTAATGCTGGCATAACCATGGCAAGCTATAGTAAAGCCAATCAGAGCTGCCTAAGACTAGTTACGTAAGGACTTCTTTAGCTATCTAGTTCAATGAAGCCTGGTTACGACAGGTTTAATCCAACCAAGCCAAATTGAACTCATTCAACCTTAACTAGGCTATGACAAATAAGTAATATCTAATTAAGCTGAGAATTGTTTAGGAGCAATTAAGATATAGTACATATATATGAAGTCTTATTAAAGCAAAGCAAATTAAGTGAAGCCTAATTAACTTGATGTAAACAAGTCTAGTGTAAATAAGCTTAAACTAATTAGACTGGGTTTAAATAAGCTTAGACACTATTCCAAGGTTAATTAGCCTAGGACCAATAAAGTCGAGCCTTATTAAATTGAAGTTAGGTATGGCAGGACTAATTACATTAAGACTAATCAAATAAGGTCTAATTAAGTCAATGCTCGTTAAGCAACACTTAGATAATTAATATGTATAGCGTAACTAGGCCTGTACTAATTAGGCCAAGAATACTTAGGCTAGGTTTAAAAACCAAGCCTCATTATGTCATGACTAATTAATTTCAGCTTAAGTCATGTATGATGAGGTTAGAATAATTATCTCAAACATAATTAAACTAAGCCTAATTAAGCCGTACATTAGAGTACTCCATTCTAATATGCACTAATTAACCTTAGTCAACCCTAATCTGCTGTAACTAACCCTCTCTTAATCTACTGTAATCTGCTCTAATATGCCAAAGTCCACCTTAACTCGCTTTGTCTTAATCCACCCTAGTGCGCCTTAATCAGCAGTAGTCCACCGTAATCCGTCCTATAGTTGTGTAATCCACCTTAGTTAAGAAATATTTTGGGTTCTGCTTCACTCATTCAGTTTGAGTCTTAGAAGGTGGCGCATTGGAGTCCTATAGGGTATAAACCCATCTACAATCACTGATCAGTGATTGATTAAAGTTTGGGAATCATCATTTCTTACAGGCTGCTGCAATGCATTTGTTGGCTTCTTTGGAAACTATAATTATGGTGAATTTTGCACTGCACCATTTGTGTCAATGCCGAGGTAGTTTACGGACACCTTCCAATGGCATCTATTAGGCTTGCCCATTAACAAATATACATTTTTTTTATATTTCCAGCAACTATTTCGCCTAGGCGCTCGCAACGAAAAGCGAGCGCATGGCACGCTCGCGCTTTAGGTTTTAAAAAACTCGCTCCGAAGGGCCCCGCACATGGACGCGGCGGGCGTGTCTGCCATCGGTCAATAGCAGCGATGCTCCGTGTATATGCTTTATGACACAACAAAGCATACACAAGGAGCGTGAGGAGAAGCCTCTTTTTGAGTTGAGGGCTCCTGAGACAGTTGAAACCTTGTGCTCCGCTTGTGAACGCTGCGCTTCGCGGATGACTACAAAATTTGCCTGAGTTGTGCATTACAGCATAGGCTAGCTGTAGCATGTTTTTTCACCGAGCCCGGGAGGTGGTTCAGAAGCCCTTTAAAGAACACCCGTCCGCTTCGCCATCCGCTGACCACCGCCTTCGCTTCCTGAAGCATTGGCTTTTCCAAAGGTTCTTCCAGTGAATGCGTTTTTTGACAGCAGTGTGGAAACTGTGAAGCTTCTGCAGGCTTGCTGTTTTGGATAAACAAACCTAGCACAGAAACATGTGCGGGACTTCAGAAACTGCATCAAGATTAGTGTGAACCTTTGCCATGGGAATGTGATTTTGGTGCATTTGGAAGGGGTAATGATGGTTTACTGTTGGTGCAGGAAAGATTAATCTTTGATATGAGTGCTACAGTTGCATGTAGCTGCTTGTAGTGCATCTTGCATGTGTTCATGTGTGCCTCTCTTGGCCCCATAATTTCATCGATATAGATGGAAAGGTTTAGGTCTGCAATAGATAGAAAGGTGTAGGTCTGCAAATGGGTGCCCTGGCCAGGTTATAAAAAATCCATGCATATCCACGGAGTGAATGATGATGAGTGGGCGAAGCTCCGGAAGTTCATCGTAGATCGTGCCGAGCTCCGGATTAATTTAGTTAACGGGCACGCTACAAATCCTTATGGTTCAAGCTACGCACAAGTGTGAAATCTCCCACCGGCACTTCATTGCAAGTGAAGATCCAGTGCATATATATATATATATATATATATATATATATATATATATATATAATATATATGGGTGGCCGGTGAACGGTTCTCCAGCGTGAGCAGTTGGTATTTTTCAATCAAGAAACTCGCTAGAAGACACTGCCTGCGTCAACGTTTTCTCTCGCGGGTGAGGGTGCGTTCTCCTTCTTTGCGAGCTGGTAGAGCGTTCATCGAAGAAAGAGCGTTTCAATAGTCAACGCGAGCCTTTCGCTCTCTCTTTCACAAGACAGCAGATGGAAGAGTGAGAGAGCTCGCGCGCCGGGAGGCACACGCCGAGGGCGAGCGCGGCTACGACGCGACAACGAAACAGCGAGCGCTGCAGCGCCATTTATTGATCAATTCATGTACTAGCTAAGCAGCACTGCAGCGCCATCTCGTGATCATTCTGAGATCGTTCAAGAGCGAGCGCATTTTATAGCTCTCACCCCTAGCGGTCTCCCATCGCACTGCATTGAAACATCTCGAATGATTGCCTCCATCCAATGAGAGGCGTGCTCACGCGCGCCATCTAGTGATCGCTCATCACACTATGCGCTCCCATACATGTGAATGGAGCGAGCGCCGCAGCGGCATCTCGTATTTTAATTCAACTATGCTGCACTAGCGCCATCTACTGATATCCCGTCACACTAGCCTTTACCATGTATCTCTATGGAGCGAGCGCCACCAACGCCATCTAGTGATCACTTCACGAACTAGACGAGGTGGCTTCGACGGACAGCTACGGCAGACAAGCCTACGCCTTAAGGAGCTTCGCCCTTAAAAAGCGGGCCAAAGCTCATAGGCAGACGTGCAGGCTTGGAGTGGACACTGCTGTCAAAAAGTGTTGTCGAGTTGTGTGCAGGGCTGTTGCTGAAAGTGGTTGCCTCTGTTTTACCACTGGTCACGTGGAGCGGCGCAGTAAAGGCTGAGTAATACCTACGCAAAGGGAACAGGGCATGCCTCAGATCTAACAGTGGCCTTAGGAATCCTGCAGGTTTCCCTTTTGGTGTGCTGCTGCAGTTCTGGTTGTCAGCCTCATCCTCCAGCAAAACTTGCATTGGTACACAGCTCTGCCATGGGCATATTGATTGCAGTCTAGCTCATTTACACGGAAAGCATTCTTGGGCTGTGACTGTTTGAAATTCTACTAGCTCAATAAATGATGCAGTTTAGGTCTTCTTAGAAGTCTCCCCATGAAGTTCGCACTGGCAGTGGGCCTGCCATCATTGATTTGGCACGCATAAACGATGAGCGCAGAGACTGTGACCTGGCAGCTGTGCCCTTTTTGTCAGAGCTGTTCCTTATGGGCATCAGCGAGACCTTTCGCATGTCGTGTGCAGGTAGCCCTTATGATCTTGACTGCTACGCAAGAAGCCACATTGTGACACCTTTGTCAAGGAAGAACTGGGAAAACCTTGTATTGCAAGTTGGACTTGAGAGCCTCTTCTGTGTACTCGACAGCATGTGACCTCATTTCTCGGAGTTTCACCTTTTATTGTGGAAAAGCTTGCCGAGACACTGCACTTGCATCAGTGGGACAGTGTACCTGGTCCTTGTTCAGTCCCCGAATTTGACTAGTAGTATTTCTGAACAATGGACACTCATTAGCAGGATATAATTGGGCCAACTTTATTTACCTTGTGCAACTGACATTTACAAAAGAAACTGCCGCCCTATAGTGTTACAGGGGGTGGCAGAAGGGCAGGAAACGTGTGACAGTGGATGTAACCAGGTCTTGCAACAGAGCATTGTACGATGTCTGAAGCACCAGGTGGTTAGCAAATGCCTACGCATGTACTCCTAGAAGAGATGTGCCGTACAGTCGCTGGCACATTTCTTGGACTCTGCAAATTCGATCTTGATGGACATTCCGGACTTCACAAATGTACCGTCAGTGTACCCATCCTCCCAGCCAATTTTTGGGACTGCACCCTAAAGTTGGATTTCTCTGACTAAATTGCTAGTTTTGGGCCATGCCGTTTCATTACAGAAGCAGCCATGCTGAATTTTCCGCAGGCTTGGCCAGGCTCGACTACCGATGGCCCACTCTGTGGCCTCTGCGATTGAAAAGCATGCTCTGAGCTTTTAGCTTCGGAAGCTATGCCTGCTCTCCCTTAGGTGTCGAAACGAAAATGAAAAGTCACCTGTTCATTTTTGGTCGGCACTGTCATCGCATGGTACGAAGCAGTTTTTTTAAAAATTGTTTTAAAGGGGTTTCGGTCACCATTCCTCATCAAGCATGTCTTTGATATGTTGCGTGTGTTTGTGTGCACATATGCGGCCGATACAAGGAAGGCGATAAAGCTGAAGATTGCATGGTGCTTCAAGCTCATGTTTCATTTCGGAAAACCTCATGACGGATGACCCTGACAGCACCATTGGTGGCATTGATCAAGCGAATGGATGGAGGGTGTAATGGGCAATCTGACATTGCTCGTGTGGACGGCAGCCTCGCTTTGTGCACAGATCTCGCTAGTGACGAAATAATACGCTGCATTGTTCTGCAGCAAGAAAGCTGCTTAGCCTGTGGGCGGCTTGGATCGCCAGTGCGGTGACGCTCTTGTCGAGTGTACACTCTAGTTGAAATACAAGCAAATTTGATTGTCTCGAAGTGTAGTCTGAGGTAGAGCAGTGATAGAGACCCACTTCAGTCGCTCCAAGCCTAATAAATTGGATTTTTTTTTTGGCTGAAGTAATATTTTTGGGTAATGTTTCGGTCCCCACCAAGTCTGGCAAATCTCTGTGCTTGTATACGTAGTGAGGGGATGAGAGTGCTTCATGAGGGTCTCTTGCCAAGTTCTTGTGTAGTGCTCATTGGGCATCACAGGATTGTGGACAAGTCTTAACTGACTTCTCTGCGTGTATGTGAGACTTGCAGTGTTTTGGTGCTCGTAGCTGGCAGTAATTTTTTGTTGCATATTTATTTCATCTAATAAGTGTTGAGTTCCATGCTGACATGCAATTGCAAATTTGTTCAGTCAGACTGTTTGACGACAGCACTTGGCAGGTAACGATAGCATGCTTGAACACGTTCCTCCTCTGTCCCGTTTGCCATACCTGGTCTGCTGGGGGTTCCTGGCCTCTGATCTCCCAGTAGTTCCACCGTGGCTCTTGTGGCACTCTGGCCTCCTTACGGATACTGTTGCCGTGACCTCTGAGATTTTGATTCCTTGTTTTGTCTCTCTGTAGGTCTCCTCCCTCCCTGTAAGGAAGGTGTGCTTGTCTCAAGAGGCACTTAGAGGGAGCTCGGTACGGATGCCCCCTGTGGTGGGCTTTCTCCATTGGTGTCCATTGGTGCATGTCTCCGTTCATGGGTTCCCTTTCACAACCTGGGTGTGGCCTTCATCATAGACGATGTTTGAGGAGGGCATAGGTTACTCTGTTATAAGAGTTGTGCTGTGTGCCAGTTGGCAAGTATACAGTCACTAAAACTATTGTATTCTTTTCAGCATGGGAGGTACCCAGGACAGCAGTAGCCATAACGAAATGGTAGGTTGTATGCCTTTCTTTGTGTTGCATGAAACGGGCCTTTGTGCAAGCTGAAGTGAGCGCAATATTCTGCCATTGATTTTCTTGCATTCATGGTGTTATTTAGATTACATACTGACACACCTCAGTGCACACTTTCAAGGCACACTGTATTTACAGTAGCCAGCATTAAATTTGAATGTCTTCTGCTGCATACACATTATTGGGAACCCTTTTTTGATGTGCATATTATAGATATATTCAGCCCGGATGTCAAAATTATTTGCTGTATCACACTCCTGTAAAATCCTTGAGAAAATTTCGTGCACCAGTATAGGTATCAACTACGGGTAATAAAGCATGCTTTTCTGTCAGTGAAAGTGCCTTTCATTTTTGCCTGCATTTAGGGAAAGCTGGCCTTTTTTTTTTTCCCTTGTGAATTTTGTGAGTAGGCCTACAGTCAAAGGTGGCCTAGATTAGAGGAAATGTGGTATTTGAGACAAAATTCCTCGTTCATTCTATTGCGGCTTGTTGCCATGCTGCAGTAAGGTTGGTAGTTCCTTCCCATCTGATCGCCATGCATCTTCCTTCTTTGCACTGTGCAGCTTGCCGTAAGTCTACACTGTTTACGTATCTACAAGTACATCAGCATAGTTCTTACACAGTCAGTGAACTGGTCGTCTGGCCAGATGCATAGTCATTGATAAGTGAGAGAATTGGGACATATGGACCCTTTTTTTTTTTTTTTGTGATGCTGGGGGGCATGTGGGGTAGAGCACTAGTGTAGCTCTTTTTTTTTTTAATTTTTTGCTTGAAATATCTTTGCAGTGGTAATAACATTCATAAAGAATGACAAAAAGAATGTTTGAGTGCCCTTGTCCTGTAATGTAAACCATCTAGAAGCTGCATAATCAAAGATAATTAGTGTACCTTCATTATTTTTAAAATGATAGGTTTCCTAAACTGGTACACCTGATTGTACTGTGTGATGGTTGTGAGTTATCTTCAGTTTGGTCTAGAGTGCTGAAGTGTAAACCACCCCTGAAATTTTGAGAGGAGATGCTCCTTAAAAAAAGTTATCTTTACCTCTTAGCGAAGAGCTCTGAAATTTATACCACTAACAGAGTTTGTGATGCTTATTTCAAAACTGTAATCACTTCTGTTGTAGCTGCAATGGTTCTTGAGTTAGAACATCCATGATAACCAAATTATAGGGTCTCTTCTTTTGCGCACAATATTTAGCTTAAAATTTTTCACACAGCATTCCATATAGCTCTTTAAATAGACATGGGCAGTGGTGGATCAAAAGATACCTAAATTTTGAAGAAAACGTGCCGCATTTGCTTCATTTTCAAGAAAAAGATTGGGCATGTAGGCAATTGCATAAACTTTCAGGTACTTAAAATGGTCAGATCTTCATGAAATTTTGCACAGAGTGCCTCTGGATGACTTGGAATGTGGATATTTGTATAGAATTTTGATGTCTATTATAGAATTTTTGTTTTGTAATTTTAAGTGCCATTAAGGGAAATGGGGAGTATACACCAGGGGGCACCCCTAATTTTTTTTGTTGGAAATGTAGCAAATGTGTAATATTGTCACATTTTAGGTTGTTTTGGGTTCACTACTGCTCATGTGCATTAAAATGAGCCATATGGGATGCTGTGTGAAAACTTTGATTGAGCTAAAAAGTGTGCATAAAGGACCCTATAATTTGTTTATCATGGCTGTTCTAACTTGACAACCATTGTAACAATAGAAGTGATTAGTTTTCAAATCAGCATAGCACAAATTTCAGAGCTCTAGGCCAAAGAGTAGTCTTTTTGAAAGAGTGTCTCCCCTTAAAATTGGGGCAGCAGTTCAAAAGTTGATTTGTTCAAATTTTGGTTAGAACCACATGTCTGTGACTTTGAGCCAAGCCAAGAGGATTTTCAAGCTGCATGCAAAGTCGTTTATTAGTAAGTTGTATTAGTTCTGTACCATAGTGACTTAAATTGTACTGCACGTACAAAGGATGTGTGCGTCAGGATGTGTGCATTGCATGACTTCCTAGAAATTTGCTCCAAATCCTCAACTAGCACAGTGGGTATATGAGGTATGCCCAGCCACTCGCACCCCAGAGCCATTAATGGACTGTGCATTTTCAGACCCCTGAGAAGCATAGGCCCAAATGGGTAAGACTAGCACATCCTTTATGAATGTGTGTTAGCTTCATATGGACATATATTGTGGGCACTTTCAGACCCATGAGAAGCCTATACCAAAATGGGTAAGACTAGCACATCTGTTGTGAGTATGCTAGCTTTATACGGGCATATATTGTGAGCATATATATTGTGGGCATATTTCAGACCCCCGAGAAGCCTAGGCCCAAATGGGTAAGACTAGCACATCCATTGAATGTGCTGTGAGCTTATATGGACATATATTGTGGGCACTTTCAGACCCCTGAGAAGCCTAAACCAAAATGGTAAGACGAGCATATCCTTAATGAATGTGTGTTAGCTTTGTGCGGACATATATTGTGGATCTGTGGGCAGTTTTCAGACCCCCGAGAAGCCTAGGCCCAAATGGGTAAGACTAGCATATCCTTATGAATGTGTGTTAGCTTCATATGGACATATATTGTGGGCACTTTCAGACCCCTGAAAAGCCTAAACCAAAATGTGTAAGACTGAGCATATCCTTTATGAGTGTGTGTTAGCTTTGTGCGGACATATATTGTGGATTTGTGGGCATTTTCAGACTCCCGAGAAGCCTAGGCTCAAATGGGTAAGAGTAGCACATCCTTCATGAATGTGTATTAGCTTCATATGGACATATATTGTGGGCACTTTCAGACCCCTGAGAAGCCTAAACCAAAATGCGTAAGACGAGCTTATCCTTTATGAATTTGTGTTAGCTTTGTGCGTACATATATTGTGGATCTGTGGGCATTTTCAGACCCCCGAGAAGCCTAGGCCCAAATGGGTAAGACTAGCACATCCGTCATGAATGTGTGTGAGCTTCATATGGGCATATATTTTGGGCATTTCAGACCCCCGAGAAGCCCATGCCCATATGGGTAAGACAAGCGTATCTTTTGTGAGTGTGCGTTAGCATTGTGTGGGCACACATTGTGGTTTTGTGGCCATTTACAGACACCTGAGAAGCGAATGCGAAGATGGGTAAGCATTTCGTGCTGTGTGTGTGTGCACACCGTGGCAGTGTGTGTGTGTGTGTGTTGCGCCTGACTTGTGGATGCCTGCAAATGCAGAGTGGGACTGAGCCAAACTGCAACAGTAGCAGCAGCGGCGGTGGCGCTGCAGCCCGGGAGGACCCCATCCTGGAGCCTGTCAATGGGGTGGTGCAGCCGCCGTTTCTGCCCCCACCATCGCGGCGGCAGCGCACCACCAATCAGCTGCAGCACTTGCTCAAGGTGGTCATGAAGGCTCTCTGGAAGCACCAGTTTTCCTGGCCCTTCCAGCAGCCCGTAGACACGGTGAAGCTGAACCTGCCCGACTACCACCGCATCATCCGGCACCCGATGGACCTGGGCACGATCAAGAAGCGGCTCGAGCACTTCTACTACTCCTCGGCACAGGAGTGCATCGAGGACTTCAAAACGATGTTCACCAACTGCTACGTGTACAACAAGCCTGGCGAGGATGTGGTGCTCATGGCTCAGGCCCTGGAGAAGCTCTTCCTGACGAAGATAACGGAGATGCCCAAAGAGGAGACAGACCTGCCCTTGCCACCACCACGAGCGGGCCAGGGCAAAGGCAAGAAGGGCAAGACGGGGTCCACCAAGGCATCCACGTCCAGGGCTGCCGCCACTAAGGGTGCGTTTGATTCTCAATGCATGCACTTGTTTATTTCCCGGTGGTAAGGCCAGTCTTGCCTCACCGGGTAGGCTCAGGTGCAACATCAGTCGAGGCCTTGCCTCCGCGCATGTGCCGGGCTGGCCCACATTTCGATTCATTTCCGATTCACAGATCCCTTCGATATACGTGACCACACATTAATAGTTGAGCTTAATCGGGGGGAAATCGTGTCAAACATATGGCACTTGTGTTACCATCTCACGTTGTGCCTTCTGCATTATAAGCGTCACGTGCCTGCAGGATTGTTGCACGGTCGTACTTGCCGGTAGTAGAGCCGAACGCGCTATACGCATTCAGCTGTTCCATGCGCTGAAGTGTTCTGTAAAGGTTGATCCCACAGTGAAGCACACTACCAGCGACCATGACTAGCCTTCTCCTGGCGAAGTTGCTTTTACTTATTTGTGCAAGACAATTGTAGCAATGTTTCCAACACCCACGTATTCTGTGCCATCGGTACATAAAAGCATAGTTGATGTGGTTGAAGTGTGTATAGTGTCTCGAATCGGCACTGGTGGTTGCAAACTGTTTATCCAGAAAATGAAGCCAGGAGAGCTGGCAAAGGATAGCAGTCAGGGTGTCTAGCGACCGGGAAAACCGGGAAAAGTCGGGGAATTTTTAGCCAACGGGAGAAGTCGGGAAATTGTCAGGGAATTCGTCAATCAAGCGAGACAAGTCGGGGAAAGCTGTCTTGGGGCCTGCCCACACTACTAATGACTCGCACAGCCAATCGCTTTGTGCGAAACGCTAGCATCAGGGGAATGAAATTTCCGTAGAAGGACGATAGGAGGGTGTCCAAATTCCACGCTCAGTTTGCTTTTTTTTTTTTTTTTTATGTAGGGAACTTGAAGGCAATGCATTTTGGTGGCGAATATTGAAGGCAATGCTTTCTTACGACGTCAAGAGCCAAAATTAAGTAATCGAAGTGGAAGACTGCATGTTTTCGGCGTCACCTATTTTTGAGCCATCGTTTGCACGCACTGACCTCTACTAAAATTAGTTTGCACGTTCTGGCTGCAGAGGCAGGGTAACGTAGCATATCGAGCCGAGCCACGACAAGCCGCACGCAATAAATCCACCATGGCGACGTCCCTTTGTTGTACCACAGCCTGTGGTTGTACAGTGCAACTAGGCTCTACTACGACTGAAACTGTGAATTGTGAGCTTTGCGTTTTCGCGGACGTTTTCCCGGAGTTCCTGCGTAGTGCGAATTGTGGTGTGCGACGTTGTCCGCGACTAGGTGCTTCTGTGATTTGAGGTGAACATATCCGTGTATTTCTGTGACGACATATTCCGGAGAGAAGAAATCCGTCGGACCGGCAGCATTTACGACGCGAGTATCAGTGTCGGGCGCTGCTTATCAGTGCTGCGTTTCGGTGTCGCGCGCCGCAAAATATTTTTCATCGAAGATGTCAGAAGGCAAGAAGTGTTCCTTTAATGCGGACTGGGCGAATTCAAGTATCTCCGACTATGCAAGTTGGATTAGGCCTGTGGAAAATGATCCGCACGAAGCCATGTGTACAGTTTGCCGGAGAATGTTTTCGCTGAGCAACATGGGTCACAGAGCTGTTTCAAGTCATACCTCTAGCAAGAAGCACATTGGTGCATTGAATTTTCTCAAAAGTGCTTCCCAGCCAAAACTGTTGCCTCGCCTAGCAGTAGCGCTGGATCTGCGCCTGCAGCTCTTGATTAAAGAGCTACAAGAAAAAAAAGCAAAGGCTGCTCAGTGAAGCACAGCTTGAAGCTTTCATTCTTCAAGACGAGATAAACTCTCTCAAACCCTAATTGATTGAGGTCAGTAGCAATAAATGTTTTCCTCTACAATGAAATGTTTTCTGTATACCCTTTTTATATGCTTTTTATATGCTTCACGGACCATTTCCACAAAATGGTGTCTGTTGTATAGGTGAGGTTTAATTTTAGCTAAAATGGTCAGGGAAAACCTGGAAAAATCGGGGAAATTGAATTCTCCAATTTGCTAGATACCCTGGCAGTGCATAAAGAGCAGATAATTACTCTGCAGGGATATTTTAGACCCAGAAATGTCTGCAGCCTTCAAAGCACTTCTTAAGATGACCTTTTGGCTGGTGGTGCTGTTTGTCGCAGAAATGTCTCTGGAACCATTCAACAGCTTTGTCTTTTGTGTACCTGAATAGATTTCTCAGGGGAAGACACTTTATTTTTTTCAATATATTGAGTCTTAAATTTATAAATTTTCATTTATCAAAGCCATACACCAACCATAAATTCAGTGCTGAGCTAAACATTCCCCCCAAAAATTAAAAAAAGAAATAAGTCTATCATACACCTAAAGTGCAAGAGGACAAGGGACGAGACGAGTAGACACACACTGCACTAACTTCCAACAACTTAATTGTGAAAAATCATACACTATACAGTAGAATCTCGATATGATTACGGTTGATGCAAATTTCGCAAGGATACGAATTTTAATGTTGTTTTGGATGGACTGCGTTGTATAGAATGCGCCGTCATTCAGTGTTATATTAACAGTTTCTCCAGCCATTGCGGATGATCACTTCACATGAGCGGTTCATGCGATGACGTATGACTGCATCACGCGAGCGGCTGACTCAAAGGGGGAGAGTAGCCACCACGGCTGGCGGCAGTTTTTTTTACACCCCACTTGCCTTCACCTCTTTGCCCCAACAGCGCAAAGAAGCGGTAAAATCTCTCCTCCCCGTGAGCAGCAAACCCATCCACAGCCATGCTGCACCCCACCGACGAGAAAGAGAAAACCTCTCGGGCATGCTGGCTCGGGAAACAAGCGTGCGAGGAGGAGAGTGGGGAACAAGGAATGTGGGGCCTCCCATTCAGTATTTCTTCTTTCCATGCCGGGTCATGTGCCTAACAAGTTTTGTACGTCAGCCCTCTCCTGGTAGCTCATTGGCATATTGCAGTCCTTTTTTTTTTCTTTTTCACTGCTACGTCGCGCACACCGCGTGTTTTCATGTGGTGCAGGTCGTGCAGGCTGGTGTTATCTGGTGCGGGTGCACATAAAGTCATGCATTTTGCTGTGTGCATAACCTTGAAGAGTTGCTGCACGTACTTGCAGACGGAAGCGTTCACATGACTTGGAAGCGGAAGGCCCTTTCTTTTAAGGAGAAAATTGAAATTCCGAGGAAGGTCAAGGAAAACCCCAACGAAAAACACACTGACTTGGCGAAAGCGGTAGACATAGCGCCATCGATGCTCTGCACCATTGTTGGGCAGCGAGACGTCTTGAGGAATGCCCAGTGATTCGACGCTAATGTCAAGCAAGCAAAGACGCATGCGTGGAAGAGGTCCTGCTGGCATGGTTTCGTGAAGTGACAGCAGCTGGCGTCAATGTGGACGGCAAGGTGCTACGCAAAAAGCCGGACAGCATCGCACTTTTTCTTGGCATCGATTATTTCCAAGCTTCTGGTGGATGGCTGCGCAGTTTTAAAGGGTCCCTGAAACGTTTTTTGGACATTGCATCACTGATTAGGCAACACAATTGTGAAATCATTCGCACCATAAATAAAGCGAAGCACTATGCGCTAAGGCAGCTATGGGCTTACTTCTGTCGCCTTCTTCCTTATCACTGCTGTTTCTACTCAACTCGATCTGCTGCGAAGTGCGCGCTAGCGACGACAGCGCCTCCCGCGTCAGCTGCTCTGCCGAGCCCTCCGTATTGACATAGTGCCCCGATATCCTCACTGAGGTCGCCCGCCTTGGCAGTGCTAGCCTCTGTAATAGAGCGCCGGCGACTCGTGTGTACGCCGCCAGATGCCGCGACGATACCGTTGGCTGAAACGAAGGAGTACGTTGTAGAAGCACGTTGTTCGCAGCTAGGTTTTGAAAATTGCGTGCACGTGAAGGTTCAGGGCCAATCAGCGACCTCCCATTCATAGTTCGATTGGCGGGGGCGTTTGAAAACGCATTTTGGCGAGCCGCTGCGACCTTTTGCGATACGCGTGTTCAAAACCTTATTGTAAATTACACACTTCACGCACAGCGCTGAAAGCTGTCCTGTAATGGTACTAATGACCAGCTCTACCGGATCACCATGTTTGCACAAAATTGTCAAAACCGTTTCAGGGTCCCTTTAAAGAAAGGCACGGACTACTTCACAAAGTTGTCAGCGGTGAAGCAAAGAAAGTAGGCGAGTCTCAGGTGAGTGCCTGGCTGGAGACTCTGCTGGCGCTGATTTCGGACTACGCAAGTTCGGACTAACGAGGCTGGACTCTTTTTCAACCTGCAACCGGAGAGAAGCTTGGTGTGAAAGGCTAGGCTTGCCAGGGTGGCCAGAAAAGTAAGGAACGTGTCACTGTGCTATTTTTAGCAAATGCTGGCGGCTCTGAAAAAATTGAGCTTATCGTGATAGACAAATCAAAACAGCCAAGGTGCTTCCGATCGGGAGGACGTTTGCCTTGTTTGTACAAGGGAAACAAAAAAGCATGGATGAGTGCAGATTTTTTCCGCGAGTTCCTCACGACATTGGACCGGAAAATGGCAGTGAAAAACAGAAAAATTTTGCTTTTCGTCGACCAGTGTTCGGCCCATCGCAAAGACAGCAACTTCACCAATGTCATCGTAAGGATCCTGCCAGCAAACACCACGACCAGTCTACTGCTGCTGGATGTGGGAATAATCTGAAATGTGAAGCACCATTTCAAGGGATTGCTTGTGTGGAGGCTGCTGGCGAAAATTGAGTGCAAGGATGAAAACTTGCGGATTAGCCTGCTTGACGTGTTACATTTCTTGGCCATGTCCTGGGATAATGTGACTGAGGACACGATCGCGAACTGTCTTCGAAAGTGGGTATTTTGCGGAATTGGGATGCGGCTCCGACAGACGAAAACCAAGAGTCTGACACTGATTTGCACATCGAGGGTTGGGAGAACCTCGAAACTCAAGCTTTGGTGCGAGACTTTGTCACCACGGATAATGTCGTGGCCTGTGGGCTCCGATCCATCGAAGAATTCGTCATCGAGGCAAAGGATACAGAGTCCAATAGTGATGAAGATTCCGGTGAGTGTGATCTCCTACCATCAACGTCGGAAAACCTTGACGCCCTCGATGTCGTGCGTCGCACCTAAGTGCTGGCAGCGTGAGTGAAGAAACCGCAGCACGGTTTTACTCCTTTCGGGTGGCTTTCTTGAAGGACAGCGAAGTTAAAAAAAGTGCAAAAGAACATCATGGACTTCTTCAGGAAGAAGTTGACCCCAATAAAGCTTTAACTTGTTTTGGCTCATACGAATTCGGGATGATACGAATATTTTACGTGCTCCCTACGAATTCATATCATTGAGATTCTACTGTATTGGCCTCGAGGACATACCGTGGCGCCATATGCCGGAACCTCTCCGTGACGTACAAAACGACATCACGTGATACTGGCCGCGCAGCGCATGACGTCTACAATGTCGGAGCTCGTTCAGACATGGTTTTTTCGTGTTGCAAGAGTTCCCTGTGTGTATCTTAGCTGCAAAAGAACCTGTTCTACAGGTCGGCAAAGTATTTTGCGAGTGAACAAGAGGCGTCGCCGCATCGTCCACGTTTGTCGGAAACGTGTGCCAGCGGTGCTATGCACGACGAAAGTGACGAGGCCGCTCGCTTAAAAGGTGCTCGGGAAAATTAGTTAGCTATCACTGGGAATACTCATACATCCCGCGTAGAGTTCAAGCGCGAATAGGTGCTACATCTCGTGCACTTCCGCACTCAAATTTCACACAAGCATGCAGACATCAATGGCAGCACCTCTGTTTGAGATCGCCACAGTTTCCGTTTTACAACATTACAGCTGTATATCTGAAGGATTTAATGAGACCTAGCACAGTTTTAGATTTTCGGTGCCACTGTGCATTAGTTCAACAGGTAACTATTCAGTAGCCTTTATCATAGAACACTCTCAGTATTTTGTAGAGCTAAATGTTCAATGAGTAATTATGAGCACCAAGAAGTAGGCTACTTTAAACTTGTTGCAACTGTACAGTCTTGAAAGAAACACATCATTTTTGTGGTAAAAGCACCCATTCTTATTGCTCTTGCTTGGAATGTGTGTTCTCTGTAACGCCTAAAATAACGTCTTTCGGTGTTGAGAAATGGTGAAAAGAAAGAAAGCAAGTCCAGAAAGAAGTACTGACGTCTCTCTCCTCACCGATCGGAATCTCCTGCGAGATACAAGTCTCGTCGGTGATGCTACTTTCTTGAGTTATTGCGATCTCTTGGAAGATAGTGAGAGCCTGTGCGTTTAGTACCACCTCTGCTATGGCTTCGCAGGCTTGTCACCTGCGACATGGCGAAAACAAAAATTCGATATTGGCTGGATGCTAAACAGAGCGCGTGCAACACGAAATGCGGAACCACGCCAGCCGTGGAGTGTGCAAGGTGAGCAATGCATAGCACAGGCAGTGAGCATGAAAGAACAGCGATAGCGCAGACGACTACGGCATTACGAGTAACTGACGATACCACCGCTGGCACGCGGCTACACCCGGCAATGTGCGGCAGTTTTATCGGGACGCGGGTGTTGTGAACGGCTCCCAGACATCGCAGATTAAATGAAGCGGGAAAGGTCATTAGTAGGACTGCAGGGGTTCAGAGTTGGAGATTCATTAATTTTGCGGGATAAAAAGACAAAAGAAATAAAATTTGGCTATTAGAGTTACCAGTGTGTTTATTATGTCAGTGCGTTCGTTACGCGAGTAAGTATGCTGTGTATGGACGTAAAAAAATGCATATGTTCTATAGAGTTCACGTTGTAGCAAGGCAAGTACTGCATTGTCGAATTTCGTTGCATTGAAGTTCATTACATCAAAATTTACTGCATTTCACACATGGTCCTGCCCTGCAAAATGGACTGTGATGCACCTTGCATATAGCGTATGAAGTCATTGTAGCAGAGCTTTTTGTGCGATTGTAATAGGCAGTGACAAAGTAAGCTGCATCTGTCCACTGCTACAGCAGTGATTGTGCTGTCATGTTCTGGCAGCACATTTTGAGCAGTTGCACTCTTAAGGGCGCACAGTACACCTTGGAAAAGCCTTATTACAGTAAACTCGCATTAACTTGAACTCTGATATCTTGAATTATCGCATTAGTTGAAGTTTTTCTCTGGAACAGTGCCAACTACATTGCTTTTTCTTTCAGCCCTTACCTTGAAATGCCGCCGAACTGCAGGTGTCTCGAAACTTGGACTGTGAAAATGCTGAAAAAGCGACTATACTGACACTTTTAATACTTTTTTCACAGCTGTGGTATTGCCATACTAGCAGCGGTATTTTGTAGCAATGGCCTTTTCTTGCTCTGTCAGCGGTCGGAGCGACAGCCTGCTTCCATTACCAGCGGGATCAGTCAGCCATCAACTCTGGATGATAAGTCTAGCATAGAATAAAGCATGACGCATCACCAAAAAAGTACTGGCCTAGGCTTGCAATTTTGTCCTCATACCTTTTTGCTTTATTCTGCTTCATCCTCTTGTACGGTTGTCAGTCAGCTGATCCCATTGATAATGCGGCCAGAGCAGTCACTATGACTGCTGGTGCACACAGAGTGCACAAAAGAGTAGCGTCGAAAAATGTGTGACGGTGATGCTGCACGCCCACCACGGTGATTTCGCATCAATGCGGCAACGAATGTTGGTATGGGCCTGTATGTCGGAGGCGAGTGCGCCGCAACTTGGAAACAGACTAGCCTTGCACGGCCCGGTCACTATTGCACAACATAGTTGTGTAGTGCAAGCCATGGCATTCAAGGGACCTCTGGAGAAGGATGAGAGCTGCCTCCACGACCATCTGTCGCTGATTTCTAAAAAAAAAAATTCATGGCCTGCCCTCCAACCTTGATGCTCACCGCTACGAGGCTACCGTGCAACATAGGCAAAAGTTTGACAGCACCACATAGCCACTTACAGAACCAGTGAACAGTTCGATCATTGCACAAGCGCTTATGTGAGAGGAGTGGCCTCGCATGATCTACGTGCTGTTATGGCTTGCATTGCCAAATCGTAGCCGTTTGCACAGTGCCACTGCTTTCATTGCACATTCACTAATGGCACACTCTGCCACTCTCGTACTCGTAGCAGCAGGTGACAGCATATTCTTGAAATGGTGCTGGTACGTCTTGTGGTACGCACCATGGTGTGATACGCCCATTGCCATGAAGGTGTCATTTGCCCGTTGTCGGTGGCCACCGTCGCCCTTGCCGCAGGCAGGTCAACTTCGAATAGATTGCACATTTTTTTAGCCATCCGTGTGAAACAAAGTCCACTCACTCACGGTCTTGCCACACGTGTCGAACTGGGCTGCTTGTTTGATAGTAAGTCTATAATCTCAGACCATCGTTGCCATTCCAGAAGAGAAGTTACAACACAAAGCACCGAGAAGCAAGTCCATCGCATCAAAATGCGCAGCTATGTATGGTGCAGTGTGGTGCTGCAAGTCTAGCGCCGATGCCTCGCTGCAGTTTGCGGTGTCTTCAGGGCCGTTGCGGGTGCCGATGGAAGGTGGTCGAGCATCACTTTCTCATGGGTACGATTTTCTTTTACTTTGGCTCAACACCTTGGCATTGATTCCGATGCTCCCAGAGTCCACATTGGCAGTTCCCGTCCTCGCTGTCGCAGGGAATGCACTCGGTTGTGAAGCGTCCGTACTTTCTTCCTCAAAGGTGATCGAGGGCTCCGACCACTGCTTTGGTTTTCCTCCGGCCAAATTCTTGCACAGTGCAGTATTTTCAGCATTTCTTTGTGCTTCCATGCATGGCTACACGATGAACTACTCTGTGGCGACCTCCATGGCCGAGCCGCAGTAGCGTTAACCCTTTCAAAATGACACCTGGTCGTGCAGTGTACTCAGCGAGGGCCCAGGTAACTGGAAAGCGCCATTTCACCAATGGCAGTGAGCGCTGTTGTTCTCCTTCCAGGCGTTACTGTCAGTGCTGAACTCTCGCTCAGTGTTGCTTACCGAATGGCTGAAAATGTGCTCCTTCAAACGAGACCAAAATGACGCTGATCGGACACATAGTTATCAAGCATCGAATAGTTGATCTGTGCTGTTTGCCCTCAATTTAAAGAGCGCGATGTGCAGTTTACGTTTTTCTCAAAGCCAGATAATTATTCAATTAGATGGTATTTGGCTTCGAAAGTTTGTGAATAGGTGTGGGATTTCTTCAGGAACAGCAGTATTATGACCAATTTTTCGGTCCCAAAGTGCCACATCCCTTGAGACTCTTTTCCTAAATTTTCTCCGTCAAAAACAAAAATTCGTGTTAAAAGTTTCGAAGCAAGTTTGAAGCTTATAAGTAGCTTATGAGTGGTAAAATAAATTATATTTTATTGTTCACCGCCGTTTCAAAAACATTTCATCTGGGTTTAGGCAAGATGCATGTTTCTTCGTGTGGGGCTGGTGCACAAGGCCAGGCGGCTGCACCGTCGCCCCCTGCGTTCAGCGCCAATGCGGGCGCTCCCTCGTCGTTGGGGTGACAAGGCTCCCTCCCATACCGCGTGTGTGCATGCTTGTGCGGAGGTGGCGTCGTCTGCATGTGTTCTGGCGCAGCTTAATGGTTTTAAGACTGTGGAAGGTTTGGAAAATTTCTTCCATGGGGCTAATACTGCTAAAGGAAAACTATACGAGGCAGGCCATGCGCATCAAGTTGAAGAAAGTGTGTGTGCGGACGGAAGCATGGTGACTGGCCAGTGTGTCTCCCAAACGTTCTAAGATTGCCAGGCTGGAATGCAATAAAGGTGATTTTTGTTGTAATCATTGTTAATTTGTAGTTATTTATCTGTACCTCTACACTGTTGTCAATATATTAGTTCCATGAAAAGCCCCACAATAAAGCAGCGAAAGTCTAGCTGTATCCACCACTTGTGAGCATAGTGCTTGTGTGCGCGTGTTGGAAAGAGAAGCTCTGAAGCCACGGACTGCAAGACCTCATCCGTTTATTTCCATTAATCGTACTCGTACTAAGTGAGAAAACGCGGCGCCAGTGTCTGGCAGCATCGACAACGTACGTCCAGTTTATTTCTAAATGATGAACGCTGAACTAAGCAATACGGTTTTAATTCATTTTGAAAGATTCTGTTAGAAAACAAAAGAAAGAAGCACGAGTGGAAAGAGAACAGCAGGACGCCTTTCGGTGGCTTTTGTTATCCAGTGCCTCAACTCCTTTGTGCGTCATCTAGGCTGGCAAGCGGATGCAAGAGGCACATAGTCGATTTGTACAAGCTTTTCTACTTCTCTCTTTTTTTCCGGAACAGGCATTCCAGTAGATTGGCGGCGATCCTTGTTCTGGTTGGAGTACTAACGAAAGGAAAGACCAAACCATTCAATTGCTTGACGGGGCTCTTGAGGGAAAGAAAAAGAGAGAGAGAAAGGAGGAAAAGAGCAGCAGCAAGGGCTGCGAACGATAAGTACGGATGTCCAGACGGATGTGCGGGTCGCGGCCTGGTCCAATCCATCTAAAGAGTCCCATGCAAGTGGCTCGTTAAAGGGACTGTCTACCGTCCTTCAACGCTCTCCGGTTTTTTGGCTTAATAGAAAGTGTAGCTTTCGGAGAGCCCCGGCGTGCAGTGGTTCCTCCAGAAAGGGAGTATAAATTACTCAAACAGTAATCTACGAAGTCTCGCCTTTCGGACGTGTACAGACGTGGGCAGTAATGGTACTGGGCGCGATGCGTCGTCGTCTCCCTGGCAACCCATTCGGGCGCGGGAGGCCTCTCAGCGGGAACTTGTTGCACGGATGACATTAGAGAGGTGACGAAGAGGAGAGGCAAGGGAAAGTCTGCACACGGTGGTGCACCTCGGGATGCATGCAGCGTTGCATGCATGACAAGCGCAGTACTATGTGAATTGGAAGGAGGGCCCCCGGTTCCACCCCGAAAGCAGCGAAAAAAACTGATGGCTCGTGTACGCTATAAAAAGTTGTCTCATTGGGTGAAGTACACTTGTAAGAGATACATAATTGTTATTCAGCAGAATATGTATGTCTGCGTGGGCCAGTTCTTGGTGAACTTGGAAATTGACAAACACGCTGTTGGGTGTCGCTAGTGGCGGTTTTCGCACCACTTTCAGTGCTAAATTAAAACATAATTCCTCTTTTGTGGGGTGAAAGCATGCTCGTTTGCGTAAATGCGATGCAGGATGTGCCCATTTTTACCAGTCTTAAAAAAATTTTTCGAGCGGTAGACAGTCCCTTTAAAAGCAGTGCAGACCCTTGCAAATTGACAGCACATTGGCCGCTAGTAGAATAGCGTTGCCGAAACTCTGCACACCTACTCCCTCTCATTGACAACCCACCTTTCAGGTACTCCACGCAGACTGCTGTGGGATCCCCGTCTGCAACCATAGGGTTGCTCCTGCACGATAGTGTTTTTTTTTTTCTTTCATTTTCTGGAAACGGCCGTCACATTAGAAACTAGCACCGCATGTCGTCTGCTAAGCAGAGAGCGTCGACAGAATGTGCGCACAAGCGACCGCTTTTCTCTTTCCGCATTGCACTTTCCCCTGGTGATCTGCTATAAGTATTCTTGCGGCCAAGAACACAACAAATCTTAGTGCTGAACACCGAGCCGTACTATGACACCGTTTGGAAGGAAAAAAAAAAAAAAAACTGCGGGAAAATGCAAATAACTTGGCTCTAAAGCTACCGACAGCCCTGCGACTGGAGCTTCTATCGCCCCAAGGACAAGCACGCTGCCGCGAGAGGCGTTCCTGTCAGCAGAGAGTTACGAGTGCACCATCCCCACAGTGGCGCTTCATGTCAATGTGGATTTTCCCCAAAAAGGTTGTTGCAAAGCATTGCAGTTCCATGCTGTAGTGAAGCCACTGTCCCTAGCTGGCTAGATGCAGAAAAACGTCTTGAAATTCTCACAACTTAGACCCATTTCAAATGTGTCTCTGTGTGAACTCAAGCACATCTATGTTTGAATACTCAAAGTGCTCAAATACTTAGGCAAACCTACAATTGATAAAAGATATGTCATGTATAAGAATAAAATTCCTTAGATTTTCTGAATTTCCTAGTTAATAAATAAACCATATATGTTTTTTAATCAGCACAATGTTGGGTACAATAAAATTCTGCGTGCTTGGATGATTTTTACTGCGCATATATTCGTGAAGGTTTGATGAAAAAAAGTTACCTGGAGGAGCTTGTTTGGTTGCATCTGTGTGTGACAAGTTTCAGGCTGCGTTCATTAACACAGCCTGAAGTCTGCATTGGGCTGCATGCCAGGGAATATTTGCACCACTGGACTCATCCGTGCCACAGAAGTTTCCTTCTGCAACTGCTGCACCTTCTGCATTAATACGTGAATCCAACATGTTTTCCAAGTCAGTCACTTTTTTTTTTCTTGGCAGTGATTTTTGATCATGCTTTGAACTTTGACACTTATGAAAAGATACAACAGAAATGACCGTCTGTAAAGGAGTACTGACACGAATTTTTTGACATTCTCGTATTTTTGCTGTAAGTGAAAGCACTGGCGGGGAGAACCCCCAAAAGATTATCATGGTGCCTCGCAACGCAATGAATATATTTTTAATACGGCTCCCTTTCGGTTTGATTTCGAGGGGGTGGTTTCCTAGTGACGTGTCAACAGTCGGACGTACGTTTAAGCCACGTAGGGACAGCATTTCGTTATAGCGTCGCTGCAACTCTGTCGTCCGTGGATAGTTACACGTGGGGCACGCAAACGACGACAATTTCACGGTCGTCCAGCGACTCTAACAGCGATTTCAGCGATTTTGAAGAGACTGTGCTCATACGTCATCGTAGTGTCCATCGTGCTGGGGCCAGCTTACAGTGCTGTTCGACGAAAACATTAAAGCCAAACTAAAATACTTTGTACGTGTTTCCTGGCTTCCACGTGCAGAGGGCGTTAACAATACATGACTAGAAAACGGAAAATGTATATTTTGCGCCTCCGCAAAATCGTGTCAGTACTCCTTTAAAGGGGCCCTGCGACACTTTTTCAACTGCCATCTACAGTACTGCAGTGTGTGTGGGATCGAATGCTGAGATGAGCACAAAAAGAATTATGCAAAACGGTGAGCTACAACTGGAGTTGTTAGTCCTCGGAGTTCAAAATACAAGCAGACAGCATAAAAACATTCCCTTTCGTATTTCGCTCTCCCGCTGACGTCAGTGGTCACGTCCAATAGCAACGCACGTCTTATAGAGCGACACCGGAAAACACCGGCAGTGGGCATGCCATATGGACGTGCAAACCATTGCACAGCGCACCTAGTATCATTTTGCAAGTGATGTCAGATACTTTCTTTCTATCTCACAAAGCATAAAGACTGTTTTAGTATATTTTGGTACTGAATAGCGCAACCAAGCAGACACCACACGTGTGTAACAAACACCTTGGAGCGTAAAGGTAATCGGAACACCCAGCCTGACCCCGCCAATGTTGTCACTCCATGTCACTTCCTGTAACCAAAATCCCCATTGCGTCGCCTCAGTTCAAACAGGAGGCGATTTTGGGCGGTTTGTTCGCTGAAATAAAATTATAGCCACTTTGCTTTCGGCGTTTCTACTCTCTCTGCGACATCCCCGCATGCAACAGTTCGAGAACCAGTGATAAAAACGGCCTGCTCAATTTGTGTTGCAGGGCCCCTTTAAGAAAAAAAGCTAGTGATTCTGCTGCATTTGCAGGTGATTGCTGAAATCTAATGTGCACCCCCCCTCTTTTTTTTTTTTTTCTGATAAAATGAGCCAAGAATTGCCTGTGCCCTGAGAACAGAGTGAAAATTGTTTGCCATGTGAAGCCGTCCATCAGGAGGGTCAGGTGCTGTGTCACTGCCATCCAGTGATGCTGTGTCAAACTGTGCCCAAGTGCTGAGGCTGCTACATCTTCCTAAATTTCCTCAAAATTTTAGGAATCTGCGCCAACCCCGTATCCAAGGGCACACACTGGCTTTCGGGAAGAAAGCTATAGATACTCCCATTGACAGCAACACTACGTTAACATAATAGCATAGTAAAAGCTGGGTAGTTGAACTTGCACTAATTTGGATAATTAGAAAATTCGGAGCTACTCTTTACTCCTACCAAGTGTATGCATTATTTCTTGGTGACTCGGTATGTTCGGCTGCACCCGGGTTATAGCGCTTGGAATCGCTGCAAATGTGAGACGTGAACAAGCGACAACTGTGTGGTGGGCATGCAACCAAAACGAGGCGTCGCAGTACCGGTCACTATCACCATCAATGTGAACCTTGTGTGCCTTTACCAACGCATGAGGCGCCACGTTACCCTGAATGCTTTGGTCGTTTCTTCTCCAGCAAAGCTGGGTCACCAGCTATGATAGTGTTACAGATGAAGATTTCATCTAGGTCGGCTACGACAAACTAGATTACTTTTTACTTGGCACGTGTGAAATGAGCAAACGCTTAACTGTTATTGTGTCGATAGTGGCCTGTTTGCTTCTAAGTGGCTGCAGCAAACAGCATTTTCCCGGTTGCCTTCAGAATTGCGTACTCACGATCTGCAAGCGTGCAACATCTAGCTATGTCGCTTCGTTTCTTCCGGAACAGCTTCGGCAAGCACTCGTTTCCTTGTGGGTTTGGGGAACCTGCCAGAGGGTAGATGAAACGTATCGGGGATCACCGTGGCTGTTGGCGGCCCCAGCTTATTGCAGCTTGCTGCCAACTAGACTACGCCACCCACGTTGTGCTAAGAAAAGCACATTTTTGAGAGAGGCCTTCGTGAGTTGCTGCTTTAAAAAAACGTGCAGTCTAGGTGTGTGCATCGCTGGCAAGAATATTGGTGTACCAGCACGGGGAGTGAGAGTCTTGAGCCCTTCTGACATGGAAACGAGAGGCCTCGCTGCCACATCCACACGCTTCAGTTTGCCACGAAGTGTTGACTTTTGAGGAATGGCTTCTTTAGTTTTGAAGCTGCTTCGTAACACCAGTGCAGCCTGTGGATGCTGGTATATAGTGGAATTTCAACGCCCTCTGCAGGTGTTGCGTGCCGCGATGGAAAAATCTGAGAAGTCTGCCAGTTTGGATTGTGCGAGTGTAGTTAGACCTTCTAACCGGAAGCCGACTGTATTAGTAGATGAGGCACGGTTTGCACATAGTGTGAGTGTAGCTTGGCACGGCTGAGAACTGCTTTAGGGAGGCAGACCGAAGTTGCCATAATCGCCTGGTGTCACATTGATGTGACATTGGTGACATTACTTGGATGTTTATTGCGGCATCTTGCACTTAAAGATCTTGCTGACTACTTTCATGAAAGCCAATGTAATGAAGTTGCCCAAGAACACTCCACACGCGTTTGGATATGTCTTCGGTGCCTTGTTGGGTCTGAGCCCATGTATGGGACGAGGAGGAGTTGGCAGCCTACATTCACTTTGAGGTATCAACTATTCATTCGCCTTGAAAGGACATAGTTCAGACGAGGAAAAGCCACGTGAGGAGGATTGCTGCAACCTCATTGCTCTTCTATGAAGGCCACGGAGTGGCTTTCAATCTGTAGCAATTTTTGTGATGGTTTGACTTGAAAGCACTCTGAAATGTGTCATCAGCTGGGATTTGCCCGAAAAGGCAGGAGATTAAATGGACAGCTTTTATGAATAAAAATATGGTTTTGCATCTAAATTTGTGTCTGTTCATTAGGACAATTCTAAGCGCTGAGCTTTCACTGGTTGTTTGCTGAGGATGCACCTTTGGCAGATCTTAGATTCTTTCAAGAGTCGTTGCTGAATGCATCTACAGGCTAAAGCAATCTGGCGCTGTGCCAGTTCTGCCTCAACAGCCGGCCAGAAGGTTTTGGATTTGCACGGCTTTATAAGAGATTACATAAGACATTGAGTCGCATGGTTGGCCACTCTATCTCTATTAGTAGAGCATTTTTGGTAACGGACACTACCGTGAACTAATTCTGAAGGACATACTTTAATTTCGGTCACAATCTTGCTCGCAACAGACATTCTTGCTGTAAATGGTGGATGCCAGCCACAATTATTTTATTTCTGAAACAAAGGGAAACGACAGATGCATGCACTCGCTTCTACTCTAGCTCCCACAAAACAAAGTGGGTAATTCGGCTATGCACCAATGACTAGATGTGTCCATGTTGAGAAGGCAACGTACAGAATCACTTAATGCTTGCCAAAGGCATTTAAGCCAGCAAAGAATGCCCGGAGTGCATGGTGAGGTTGCCAGTTTGTGCAGCTCCTAATAAAGATACAAAGTAGTCTGCACACCTGAAGAATACACAAAGTGCCCAGCAAGTACAAGAGAATAAATCTTCACCTTCACTGGCATGAATAAGCCTAGTATCTAGTGGTTTGGAGGCAAAACAAGTGTAGTGTGGGAAGTTGAGAAAACCGCAATGCATTTGCTGTGACAGTGCTCCCAGCGGAATAGCCTAAGATTTAGGCAAATGGTGTGTGATGAAATGTTTGCAATGTGCTCTCACTGTGCTTAGTGCTTATTTTAATCACACTGCATTAAAGCAAAGGTTAAGCAGAAAATGAGTCTGTTGCGCTGCTTGTGAGAGGCCCTTCGTTCGTGCAGGGTGGTGCAGAGCCAACTTGCATGTTTCAAATGTGTGTTCTACACTGCCATGGTGGATTGTAATTGTTTGTGGCAAGATAGGGCGCCGTTATTTCTATCAGGATATAGGCTAGACTTCGCAAAAATGAAAGTGCTTGGTAAGCACGGTAGTGCTTTCTTGCGTGTGATATACTTTTTCTTGAAGGACGCTGGGTTCTAGGGGCATATTGTGAATATTTCAGGACCCGAGTGTTGCAGCTGTTTGTGTAAACAGACGCTGTCTGGTGTTTTGAAAGGTCTACTTGCAATTGATGGGAAATGAATGGCACCCTTGGTTGGGTATTCATCAACACACGAGTTCTGAGAGGATGTCTGTTGGCTCTGTGCCACCCTATCTGAATGGTAAAAACTGGTACCTGGACTTGTATCTCTCAGAGTTGCGATGCACCCGACACTCATCTTACAAAAGAAAGGTATTATCTCGGGATACTGCACCTAATGTTGTCATCCTGCAATAGCCTCCAGGAAAAGGAGGTCTGCTGGTGATCACCGAGTTGCAAGATTGTATTTAGTCGAGGTGTGAATACAGAGGGAAAAGGTGCTACCCTTGCAACCCTTGGAGTATTTGGCACGGGAGCCAGAATTGAACACTTGCCATTTGGCTGAGGAGCTGCGTACCACAGTAGTGTAATCCATTTTTGGGGGTCCTCTGCTGTGCGAAGCACCATGTATTGCATTTGAGTCCGTGCGGAAAACGAGCACTAACCACATTTGGCCTCTCCTTGCAATTATTGGTGAGCAGTCTCAATCTGTTGTAATCGGAGGTCTACCTTATGTCTGTACAGGGATGGGTGGACATGGCAGTATGTGTCATGGAAATTTCCTCTGCACATCTTGTGGGGTGTTCAACTGAGCTTCCTTGTAAAGGGTTGAATTTCAATCTCGTGACCTTTGGGGATGTTCATTCCGTTGTCAAAGCAAACCGCATTACTAAAAATTCTTTTGTAGGTCTGGTGGTGGCTTCATTCCTAATGCCACTGGGCTGCCAGCTGAATGTTTGCACATAGTTTCCACATAACAGTAAACCTTTTTAAACAGTAGCCCTTTATTTTGCCAGGAATGCAGAAATACGGGCAACAGAAGGAAACATACACAATAGGAGTCTACAATAGAAAAACAAGCAGGTCTCTCAATCACAGTACAAGGGAGCATGGATCTTTGATGGACATCCTGCCTGTCATCAACGCCGTTGTCACTGCACCGTAAAAATTTCAGAAGCCATGGCCATTATGGCCATTGTGCATCAGTACACCATCTGTACTACTAACAGAAAAAAAGGTAGAATTCATGGGCAGAAGTAACTCATAAGAAGAAATGTGGTGACTGTCCAGCATTCAGTAGCTAGTCCAGCGGTGTGTTGTTATTCTGCGTCCTCACTAGTGCATTCGGCTGGAAACTGATCGCTTTGTGCAGTGATCTCAGGCAAGCACAATTCTGGGCTACAGATGTATTTTTCACATGACAATAAAAATGACATGCATAAATGACGCACATCCAAATTCAATTACACATCCAAATGACGTGCTCGGTTATAGCAGGAAGCAGTTCTAATAGAAATCCACCCGTTAATAGACTAAAAAAAAAAAACTGGTGCACATAGGTCACATTGACCCATAAAGAGTTAATTCGAGAAGTTCGCAGCTGCACTGCGAAAACTTCTGGTGGAGCACATTGCCAGTTCTGCAGCAATCGGCACCTGTGACCGTTGGGTCCCTTGCAGTCGCCAATTACTGTGTCGCTGTGTGTGTTGTAGGGAAAGACATCCACTTAATTTCTGCTGGACTACCTGCACATACATCAAATTGTGGCCATAATTTGGGCCAGATTGCTTCTATACTGTGTTGTGACAGTGCATCGAGTTCTGTATATGTAATTGCAATTGTTCCATCAACTTCATCCTGGTCCCGGGCGTCAGCTCGTCTTCCTGCTCCCTAATTGCCTAGTGCATTGCTGTCGTTAAATCTTTGAGAGGGCACCCGATTTTGACGTCTTTTTGAAAGCTTTTTGTCTCATTGCATTGGGGTTTTGGGCTTGTTTGTTGGCTAATGTCATCTTCCTTGTCTTCGCATGTCAGTATGTGCGTAAAAAAAAAAGATTGCATAGTGCGCGCACTTTTTATTGCTGTACCTCATGCTGAGTACTACACGATGCTTGTCATATTTTTGTGTTATCATTTGTGCATGTTGCTGGGACAGTACACAAAACTGGAATGTTTCAGTGAATGGGTTTTGGGTCTCCCCTCTTCTAGGGCCCAGCCCGGTGGTGCAGAATGCGGCGAGTCCAGCGACCAACTCGCACTCACCGGCCGAGAGTGTACCGGGCAGCACAAATACACCTACTGCGCTGAGTGCAACCTCACCCACTCTCCGTTCAAGCACGTACGCACAACAGGTAATTTAAAACAGGACCTCTTGTCTGATATGCGGGGGTTGTCCCAATTAAAAGTAACCATAGTTTATAAAAAAATTAGTGCACTAGCGAGGTGCAACTGAACGGTGTTGAGGATCAAGTTCCCCAGTGAGAGGTGCTTTTTTTGTTGCACAAGGTGAATTAATTAGCATAACTTAATTAGCTAAGTTTATGAATTGTTTACTTCATGAATAAATTGTCAGTGTGCAAGTTAAACATCAAATTTCATACAACCGTCTGTGAAGTACATGAGTACAAGGGATGGACTTTCTTGTGCATGCTTTAAAGCCCGCCAATTAAAATAAAATGTAACCGTGCGATACTGCTACTATATCAGCGCCCCAGATCCTCTTGCGTTGCAGTTGCTTCGGAATAAAAGACTCAACATGACAAGTTCTGCATATTTTATACCGCACTTGTGGAAAATAAGATGGTATTATTAATTCATAAAAATAAAAGTGCACTGCTGTAACACACATATCCTAATTGTTTCCTTTGTGCTCTCGTTAATTAGAACATTCGGTTAGTTTGGACATCCTCTCTGGTCCCATGAAATCTAAATAGCAAGCTTTTACTGTACTTGGCAGCATGGTTCCTGCATTGTTTTGCAATTACTAGTCACACATTTCATAGGCAGTCTAAGAAAATGTGAGGCTGCAAGTGTTTCACGTTGAATTGACTGCACGGGCTGTGGGTTATGATGATGGGCACACGGTCTTGCCAGGGGCACAGCGTTATTCGCTTTCTTGCGTTGAGAGGCGAGTGGGTTGCTTCGTGGTGCAACAGGATGCCAAACAGGAGCACTGTTGTGCCAGCACAGTGTTGCAACAGATCCTTATCAGTGTCTCCTTGAGGGCAGTAGTACTGTTGAGGAATTGTGTGTGGGAACTATGCGGATGCAGGCAGCAGCGGCACTGGCATCTGCGGCGGCTGTGCCTTCTGCGCTGGAGGGTGTGAGCCCGGCTGCTGCCCCCACGGAGCTTCCTCCATCGGTCTTGAGCAGCGTGCCTGTGCCACCTCCTCCAATTGTGCAGATGCCGGCCTCCAAGGTGAGCCCACCCATTGCACGGGACGACGGCCGCGGGCCCCAGAGGCGACAGGTGTGTGTACATTTTCTCGAGGTGTTTGTTGGCAGCGAGTGCTGAAGCCAGGTGTGATCGATTTGGGGCTCTTGCGAGGTGGAAACGTGAATCACCTGTGCAGTGTTGTGCAGTTCAGGGAGATGTTTTGAAAAAACCCTACTCGCAGTAAAGCTGAGTTAACTTAGCACTTCTCGTAGCATTGCTCTTCAATAATGTGTGTAGACACCAAAATCTCCTGTAATTTCAATATCTTTCATGAAGTGCCAGTTACTGAGGACTATGATAAAGGCTGGCATGGTGCACAATTATGCTGCTTATAATCGATACTCCGGTACAGGTCAAGAAAAAAGCGACGTCTGCCCGTCAGAGGAACCTTCTCTCCAGCCAATGGTGCGGCTCCGTCAGCGTGATGTTGCGGTAGACCCTCTCCATGCCACGCTCTGAACACAGCGCTGAGAGGGTACTGTGACGTGGATACAGCGGCACCATTGTCTGGAGAGGGGTTTCCTTTGACGGGGCAGATGGCGCTTTTTTCTTGACCTGTAGCCGAGTATAATTTTAAAAGGTTTCTGTGGTGCGCTTCACAATTTCAAAAATCTTGCCAGGAGAGTGGCAACCTCCAGAGCGATGAGACATAATGGCATTAGCATCGCATGGATTACTGAAGCTGTGACAGTAACCCGCTCTCAGGAGGTGTACAAAGGAACGCAACGCCCTGCTGTTAACTGTCAACAGCTATCTCAATAAGCCTAGAAAAGGGAGCCATGCACCGTTTCTGTGCACTAAAATTCAAACAGATTACCTGGAAGCCATCTGTTCACCCACAAAATTTGTCGCATTGTTCCTTGTAAGCACAGGAAGCTTATTCTGTTCCCAGTGTATCGTCCAATTTTGGTGTCTTAAGGGGGGATGCGGCCCTTGAAAGTGGAAAAATCATGGCAAATGCGAGTTTTGGAAAACCGCATATTTTGGCTCAGTGTATAATAAACTGGCTCAGTGTATAATTAACTTGCCTCAGTGTATAATTAACATGGAGAAGGCGCGTTGGCTAAGCTTATCTTAACAGAAACCGTGTATGTCAAGCAAAAGTGTATGCAGTAAATGCCTCACATTTTGAAGATTGCGCTGGCCAAGTCACTTAGCATTTTTTAATGCGACAGCAGTGCTACGCGCTGGTTCCATGCATTGCAGTTATTATACAGTGGAGCCCCGCTGTCACGTTCCTCACTGCTGCGCTTTCTTGGCTGTTGCGTTGTGTTTCATCGGTCCCAGCACAGCTCCCATAGGGTCCCATGTATTGGGAACCCCGCTGTTACGCTGCAACTGTGGGCCTGTTCTTGCATGATGCGTCGCAACCTGGCACGCCGTACCCGCCCGGGCACCGCTAGATTGATATGACTTTTGACAGCCTTGGTCCCGCTTGCAGGAATCGCTGCCCGCTGATGGCTGCCGAGATAGCGCTGGCGCTCGGCAGCCGAGCAACACCCCCCTCCCCCGCCTTTGCGTCTTTTCATGCTCGTTAAAGACGGGTGGAGCGTTTCCTCCCCTGTTATCGCCTCCGAGCGACGGAGATTGGCTGGGTGCGTTTGATCTCTGATTCAGCCATTTTCGTCGCCCCCACTCACGTGCTTTTATTCTAGCGACTGTACTTTAGGCTCCGGGGGCTTTCGGAGAAAAGAATCGGAAAAAAAAGGGACATATCACTCGCAGCCCCTTTTGCGTATGACTGCGCTTGCCTGCGCAGCAAGGGGCGCGGCCGCGCAGCTGTACAAAGTCAGTCCGTGCGCGTGCCGGCGAGCTGCTGGTTCGGGCTGGACGGCGAGCGCAAAATATGCGAGAATTTTTTTTTTTTTTTGTAAAGCTTGATAAATATCAGGGGTGTACAAATTATGCGGGTAAATACGGTAAACAAGCACTGAAGACGGAACGTGAAAGCGCTATCGAGCGATCGCGGACCCGACACAACCATCCGCACTCGCAGTCACAAACCACACGCGTGGTGTCATAACAGGATGCGGTGATCGCAGTGACGGGGCGACTTTCCTCCAAAATTGGCGCGTCACGCTGGAACTAAGCCTCAATGATCGCAGTTTTGATGGCGATCTCTGAGGCCATATTTTCTCTTACCGCGGCGCGGCAGGCTATAATGGCGGCGTGGGAATTATTGAATTTAGAGCTAGAAACCGTCCGAAATATCAGTCGTGTTAACACATTTAGTCTGTGGGGGCACTGGCGGTATCGTGCGGCTGTCCGAATTATCGGTCGGCGACCTAGATGGCTAGCTTTGCTGAAATAAATTGTTTGGAGTCAAAGCGGCCCTGTTCGCATTCATTTTCGGAGCTTTCCTCACTCTTGCGTTTTCCCGGCTGTTACGTTTTTTTCCCCCCGGTCCGCTGAAAAACGTATCAACGGGGTTCCACTGTAGTTATAATACCGTGAGTACAGGTGCTGTTTTGCTTAACTTGTGGAGATAAGTTTTTAGTTGCTGCTCAGTACACAATTTGAGTAGCTGTATGTTCAGTGAACGCGTCTACGCTGGCCATGGAAGCGGCTGTGCCGCTGGCGGTATATGTAGCCACTTTGGCTATGTAGTAGCTGTAGAGAGAATCAAGGTGGTGATAAAAAGAGCAAAGATATCGTGAGGTCTGCTAATGTTTTTATCACCAAAATTGCATTGTAACGGGAAATCCAGACGATCGAAGGGGGCATTTCATAATGTTGACCAATTGCGGTTTTAAAACGGACAAAGCGCCATTATAGCAAGTGTACACGGTCTGCAATAAATGCTTGTACTGCAAGGAACATGCATGGTCGCAGTGGGCACTAGAGATTATCGTGCCGCATTGTAATGATGACAAAATCTGCTTCAAAAACACGAAAACAGCACGATTTGACGATGAGATATCGCAACTTCCGAGGCGAAACTTGTACGCGGCTGTCAGCATTGCGTATTGTAATGCAGCAGCGACTCGACAAGGTAGACGTATGAGCTGTTAATATTAATCACATAATGAATTTGAAGTCTGTTGTGGCCTCGGAGCGATGGAATTTCGGGCCAACACACGCGAAAATGCAATTTCTTGCGCCGACAGCTCAGAGCGAACACCACTTCACGATGATGTTTATCCGTCGCATAATTGCAGAAACTGCAGGCTCTTTAGTTTCACGTAGGTAACGTCGCGATTCACTTTCGACACGCTCTTGGCAGCCACAAATGTGATATAGTCTTCAATGACCCACTAGGTCCCCTAATCGCGGTACCTAAAGCACGGTATATATGTTGAGAATGGCAGCACGAAAATGTTTTTCAATGCCCCAAACTTTGCTGAAGCTGCCATGCAACGGACACATGGCGCGGCATATGCAGCCACTGAGCGCGTGCGAGTTGCGCAAGGCGCCTTGGGCGGCGTAAGAACGCGCTAGCACGCGCAAAAAGCGGGCGCACTCACAGGAGGCAAGGGCGGGAGCAGAGAGGGAAGCGACCGCAAATCGTACCAGCTGCCGAAACGGCGCTTTTCGGAAGCGCGCCGCAGCGCCTTCTGTCCCAGCTTGGGAGGCCTATTACGTAAAGGCTGATTCCACGGGGAAGCGTGCTACCCACGACCACGACTAGCCTTATCGTGCCGAAGTCGCTTTTATTTATCGGTGCAAGACGACTTCAGCGATGTTTCCAACTCCTATGTATTCTGTGCCATTGATACATGAGGCATAGTTGCCGAGGTTGAAGCGCGTCTAGCATCTCGAATCGGCAATCGCAGCCAGTTTATGGATAATGCCGGGCTCGGAACATGGCCAGAAGGAGAAAGCTATTGTAAAGGAAAACGTTTTAAAGATAAGCTTATGAAACTTATATAATAGTGTCACAGAATCATTGCTAATAAGTCTGCCGTCATAAGAAGGTTAATGGACCACTTGCATAAGTACGACTGCGCATGCGCCAGAGCCGGCGTCGTCTGCTTGGTTGGAAAACAAACTGGCTGCGAGCGCGACGTGCTTCACGCCTCAAGGGTTCGCGTGCCTCATATGCCTGAAAATGCGTAGTTTTCGCCTGCAGCAACTATTTCAATAGAAAGAGAAAGTAGTAATTTATCCGAAATTCCTCCCGCGATTGTTGCTTCAAAGAGAAAACGGCGTGAACGGCAGTGGTGAAGCGAGGCATGCGATGGTATCCAACCGCGTTGTATGATCTGTGGCGCGCACTTTGTCACCGGAAAACACGATGAAACCTTCAGTGTTCTTTTTTTTTTTTATATATAACGATCGACTGCGCATGCAAATCTAACTGGATTTGCAAACGAGCTACGAGCCTTCCGCAGTTGTGATAGACAGCTCAGGACACCAATACTGGACTCGTAAACCAGAACGTATACATCTGCATAATGATAAAAAATTTTTTAAACGTTGGGTATTCCGTGCCATAACCACGGTGTGATTTTAAGCCAGGTCGCAAACCGAGAAATTCGACCCAGATTAATTTCGATGCGGACGTTCTTTATATCGGATCAAGTCCACGGGCATTTTGGCGTTTCTCGCCCATCAAAATGCACATCGCCCGTCGGGCATCGATGTTAACAGCACAATGAATTACCTGCTAAGCTTGTACGTGGTTCCGTGTAAATTTTCAAATTATGTTACCACACATTTGGGATGAGCAGTGTCGCCACTTTTGTGAATCATGTCACCAGCTGATGCCTGACTTGAAGGAGGCCAGGCGCTTATAAAGCCACAAATATAGGACTACTGTGTTTCTGCTAAGTTTAACGTTCTTAACTTAACCTTATTTTCCAAAACCTAGGCGCGGCGCGCCCTGCAAACGAACTAAATGCCGGTGTGAGGAGAGCGTCGTGCACTGTAGCTCGCGTTCCGGCACCTCGAGAAGACAGTCGTACGATCCGTTTGCGAAAAGCTGCAAGGGAATCAGGACTTCTAGTGACATTCAGGGAAAGGTAATATCATTCCAATTAAGGAAAAAATATCGAGACGTCCACAAAACGTGACAAAAGCGCGTCATGCGTGGTGCCGCCGTACGGAAGCAAGGCTGGGGCACGGTTTGTTTTCCAACCGGGCGGCGCTTCCAGTTTTTCGCGCTAGGTGGCGCTCCGACTTTTGCAAGTGGTCCATTTCCAAAGCCACGTGCCCCCTGAAAAGAGTGCAAGATGCTATAAATCAGCTTACTCGGCCAATTTTAGCAAAAGTTACAGGCCGTCAAAGCTCAATAGAAAAATCGTCCATCTTCACATGTCATGCACATGATCAATAAAAGAAAAAAATTCAAACTGTATATTGCCTTGAAAATAGGCATATTGCCTTTTGTGGCAAAAAAAATTATGCTGATAGCTCAGATAGGAAAGAAGCTATTTTACTTCTAGTGCGTCAAAAATGCCAAAATTGTTGTTTTGAGAAAAAGAGAAAAAGTTTCAGCACATTCATGCTAAATGCACCTGGGGCATAATTTCGATGGCTTGATCTTTCGTGGTGTTGCCGGTAGCAACGCAAGTTTTTCAAGTATATAGCCTTCCCGTGGGCGCGTTCCTCGCGCACTTTATTGGCACCGATCACATCCCTGTCCACCTTCACGTGTCCAGAGTCATCGTGTACACTGTCGGGGGAGGCGTTCACGCACACTCCTCTAGTCCACAAGATGTCTAGCGAGCTCCTCTATTGATATTGATTGGCACTCGCACGACTCACTCGGCCAGAGTCCACGCCGTACCATGCCCGGTCTGGACGCGCGCGCTCGCTCTCTCTTTTACGGCCTGCGCACGGGGGGCTGTTGCTACCTATCGCCGCAACTTGGCGGGGGCGCTCCGAGCCAACCCTCTCTAAACCAGCTCCCGGCCGTTGCGGAGGCTAGCGCGCGCTGGGAATGCTCGGCCTCAGACTTGCCGTGTCACTTTCTGAAGCTCCTCTATATGCTATGCATGGTACCAATGCGATGAGAATACAGTAGCAAGCATATATATGGCAACTCTGGTGCTTTCCACTTTTCCGAGGGAGAGGCACAAGCCACTGATTCCCCGCTTCTGCTGCTCGTGAGAGCACTTACCGATGCGCGTCGCGCTCAGAAGGCTCGGCCGCATGATTCGTCACCGACCGTCAGAACAAATGACACGAAACATTCTTTTTTGAAAGAAATTGGTTTCCAAAACGTTTACGTCAAATGCACATATGCCAACCATTAATGTACCTGAAAATGATAAAATATGGTCATTTTTATTCAAGCTGTCGCAATTCTTGCTTTATTATTAAAATAAATACCTCGAAAAGGGAAAAGTCACACTCCCCACAAGTAGCCGTGAGTCGCAATCACAGCAGAAGGAACATAATAATAATAATAATATTAATAATAGTAATAGCAAACTCTTACCACACCACGCTGAGTCCCTGCATGCATATAAATTCCCAAGCTCTCACGTGTCCAGATGCGGTCTTCAGCGTGCAAGTAAAGAGATGAGAAAATCTTTTTATGCAATAACGTACGCCGCAGGCGAAGAAAAATTAAGAACTTTCACAGAAACCATTCAGCATCATACAGAATGTTGTCCTTGGTACTAAAATAATATAATGCACAAGAAGAACTGAAAAAGAAAAAAAAAAAAGCACTGCTGGTAAAACTGTCGGGATGCTTACAGCTAGTTTAAAGTAGTCACATCGTTCACAGCCGGAAATGTTTCCGCGTGGGCTTGTGAATATAGGCAGAAGGCTTGTCATTCTGATCTGTTAACTTTTTTGTGTAGTTCACAAGAAGAATCCGGAGAAACTTTTCAGAGATGATGTGCGCCGACACTCTGGCGTGACTCTTGTCCACACCTTCCGGACAGTCAAGAAGTGGCGAATCTTCAAGATATGACTGAACAGTAAATTGCAGTGTCTCGAGGATTTTCTTTCGGTAATGATATTTCACTGCCTTCTCGAAGAACAGTCACAATCTCATATGATGGTTCCGGGAAACATTTTGACAATCACACAATTGAGCGGTTCGCCACAAGGCTGAGCAAATCCGTCTCATTGTAGAAACTAAGCAGAAGGACGCACTTCAGGACATCTGCATCAGCATGCCATCCGAAAACTGCGTTATGTTTATGAAGGACGCCGTGGTGGAAGGCTCCGGGAATTTCGACCACCTGGTAATCTTTAGGGTGCACCTAAATCCAAGCGCACAAGCCCCAAGCATTTTCGCCTCCATCAAATATAAGATGGTCAAGTCTGACCAACCAACCAACCCATTCTTGTTGCTAGTAGCACTGAGTGTGCCTCTTCTTTTGCTGAGTGCATGAGTACCTAGCAAGCCAGACTGTCCCCACACGCACCTGTACTGCTTCCACCACTTTCTACACGCGGAAAAAATAATTAGCACGGTAAAGTGGCCGGGAACAGCTGGTTTACCATACGAAGCGCATGCAGAGCAACGCGCTTTGGGGGGTTGGCTCGCGACGCCCTCGCGCGGAACGCGCTGTCGTCCTGTATAGAAACAGATCCATTGTAGTCGTGGCAGCTGCTCAGGCCGTAAAAGAGGGAGCTAGCGCGCGCGTCCAGACCGGCCATGGCCGTACACGCTTGGGGAAGCATCTTCGGTTACAACGGCGTTATTAGACGATGTTGGAGCCCACTCTTACGACGGAGCAGCAGCTCCATTTGGTTTTCTGTCCCTGCCTTTCTTCCGTGAACAGCCAAAATGATGCTTTGAGTGAAACTTATTCGCACCGTCTGGCATTGCGAACCGCACAATGTTAGGGATAACATGTCACGCAGTTGACAGTCATTTTCAAAATGATGCCAGACCCTCCAAGCAAGCCTTCCTTGCCTATCGGAAGCCGCCATTTTGGTCATGTGTTTCAGGCTATCAATGGAAGTGCGTGCTGTGCGTGATTTTGTCATTGATTTTGTTGTATTTGTGAAAAGGGGGGCACATGGTTTCTTACTGAAAAAGGAGAAAAGCTGAAAGCACGGCCTTTCAAAGAAGACGAAAATGGCGCTGGCAGAGTGCATAGTTCACATGCGGCCGGCGGTTGAAGCTGGGTTAGTTTAAAGGTCCACTTGCACGTTCTAACTTGTTGTTAGTGGTAAAGGTCACTGACCAGTGTCAAAAAAACAAAATGACGTTTCGGGGTCCGTACGGATCCCTTGTTCACAATGGATTCCATTGTCAACAAGGGATCCGTACGGACCCCGAAACGTCATTTTGTTTTTTTGACACTGGTCAGTGACCTTTACCACTAACAATGGCTTTACCTGACCAGACGGTATTCCGTCGAACTCTTGACTACGTTCTAACTTGTTCTAACTGTTCTAACTTGTAAAATAACCGGGCTTCAGAAGCCAAATTTTGCAAATAGGTGTAGAAGGGCCCCAGGAACTCGACAGTGATGAAAATGAAAATGTGATTTTAGGGCTGGTTTTTTTACTTTTAAGTGCCTCGGTCCCCCCTTCCAGCCAAAATATACCCAAACTGTTTTGTATGGGCAGAGCTTGTGCTCCCAGAATACGTTCTCTCTTGAGTGTTCAGTGAAAATTTTGTTTCAGCATTGAATAGTTGCTTCTTGGTACAATCACATATATCAACAATGAAAAATGAGTAGTTGTTAAAGCTTTTTAGAGGAATGAAACACATAATGGGTTAATACAGCTAGGATGAGACATAATTAGTGCAAAAAAAGCACTCATCCAAGTACGCACCAACTAGCCCTGCTTTCTTCGTTAATACAGCTGCCTTGAAATCCCGTTTTCGGTTCCGAATCCTAAGGGGCAGTTTCATAGCGGCATGTGAACAAAGTCGGACTTAGGTCCAAGTCGCCTGGGGACAGCAACTGGTGGTGACAGTGCTGTCATTGGCACATGGCAAACAACACTGGTTTCGTAGTCCAGTGACTCGGGACAGTGATTTTGCCTGTGTTTATATGTTAATGTTTGTTTTTTCATAAAGACAGATTATTATCACTGCTCTCTCTAGTACTGCGATCAGATTTGCTTGTATTTCGGCTAGAGTGAGGTCTCGGGTGTAGGCTTGAGTAGACTCGGGGTAGACCACATTCGCGATAAGCTACTGACAGCTGCCAGCATTGTCACAGTGAGTGCCTGTGGTCATCCTGTGAGCTCTGTTCATGTTTGCACGTGTATGTCATGCTGTTGATTTCATAAGCTAGCTATGATTTTAGTAGCCGATTAAGCTGTGAACTTAATGCAGTTCTATGGGGTTTCACTGTTTAGGCATGTCTTAGGCTTTCAACGTGACATTGCCCGGGTTCCTTTAGCGAGCTGCCCCAGATGACGTGGCAGCTTGGTTCCTCTGCATTTGCACACTGTTTGCACAGCTGTGGCAGGAGTGCGTGCGCCTTGGTACCACATTGTGAGCCCATGTGCAGGCAAAGAAAGGTGTGAAAAGAAAAGCGGACACCACAACGCCACTGCCTCTGGAGCCCGGTGGTTACGGCGATGCGCCCCCCGAGGCTAAGAAGGTGTCCACGCGGCGGGAGAGCGGGCGGCCCATCAAGAAGCCCAGCAAGGACCTGCCCGACACGCAGCAGCACAGCTCCAAGCCCAAGAAGGGCAAGCTCACCGAACAGATGAAGTACTGCAACAGCATCCTCAAGGAGTTGTTTGCCAAGAAGCACGCTGTGAGTATAGTATCCACACGTGTAGCTGTGTTTAGTGTGTTGAGTGTGTGTGTGTTGTTATTGTCATTCCATGATGGGTTCTAACCGGAGGTCTGCACGGGGGCATTGTTCTTGAAGGGGCCGAGCCTGAATGCGAGACGTCCACGCCGGGCGCAGCAGCCCAGGCCCGTGAGTTACCCTTCCGTTGTTGCTCTGCTGGGGTTGTGGCCCTCTTCTTCCCTCTGTCCTCTGTGCGCCCACCCGTGCAGACCTCTGGGGGGAAGAGAGAGGGTTGCATGAACACGCAAGCGGGAACAACGTCCTTGGGCTGGCATTCTGGTGGTTGGCCTCTTTTTTTTTTTTTTTGACATTTCTGTGTAACCCCCCACCCCGGCCTGATGTCACACTTGGGGAAAAGGTTAGGGGTTCCTGGGACACACGACGCATACTCTCTGACCTGTGCTGCCACAAAAGCTTCCTCACCCTGTGGAGCAGCACAAGCATAGCCAGCATTTGGACATGCGTCCTGCATGCGTGTTCCTCGAGGCCCTAATTGTTGATCCTTTGTGAGAGGCTCTCTCTCTACAATGGCTCCCCTTCACGTCAATAGGGCTATGCGTGGCCCTTCTACAAGCCCGTGGATGCGGAGCTGTTGGGGCTGCACGACTATCACGAGATCATCAAGCACCCCATGGATCTCGGCACAGTCAAGGTACTGTTCGTTGGCCAGCCTGACTGCCACTCTCGTACAATGGCTTTTCTGTGCAGCAAAAGATGGACAACCGGGAGTACAAAAGCCCAGAGGAGTTTGCCGGTGATGTGCGGTTAATATTCACCAACTGCTACAAGTACAACCCTCCAGACCACGAGGTGGTTGCCATGGCAAGGAAGCTTCAGGTAGCCACTAAAGTGCTGCCACCTGTGTAGCGTGTGCATCACAGTGTCTTGTCTCTGGATTGCAGGACGTGTTCGAGATGAGGTACGCCAAGATGCCGGACGAGCCACCACCGAGTGAGCCCCAGCCTGTCTCTCAGGCAGACAGGGTGGACTCTGAGAGCAGCTCCACGTCGCGGTCATCCTCATCTGCCAGCTCATCCTCGAGTGACTCCGAGGACAGTAATGAGGAACGGGAACGTAAGCTCCAGCAACTTCAGGAGCAGGTGAGCACTCGGTTGAAATCCATCAGAAACAAAACGAGCTACGACATTTTGTGGTCGAGATATGGTTGTTTTGGGCACCTCTTTAAAAATGATTTTTGGTTTTGTTTGTCAACTTTCGCTGTGCGCACTAGCAGCAGGAACACGCCACAGGTTTGTGGAGACTAAAAATTGTAAGAAAAAAAAGTTGCATATCCAAAATATACAGGTATTATTTCACATCGAAAACCTGGTCTAGCTCTTATGAGTATTTCACCTGCAGTGTGGTTCTGCACAATTTGCAGCAGAATTGGGCATGTTTGTTGCTCATTCATTTTAGTTTATTGGAGTGATACAGTCAATGACCAATTTTTCGGACTCTCTCGGGATCACAACAACGTTGGGCAGTCTGAAGAACAGTCTGGAGAACTTAATGAATGCACCAAACGGACAATTTTGCTGATATTGTTATGCACAAACAGTGCCGTAGCAATATACAGTGGAACCCCGTTGATACGTTTTTCAACGGACAGGGGGAAAAAAAACGTAACAGCTGGGAAAACGCAAGAGTGAGGAAAGCTCCCAAAATGAATGAGAACAGGGCTGCTTTGATTTCAAACAATTTATTTCAGCAAGGTGAGCCATCTAGATCGCCGACCGATAATCCGGACAGCCGCGCGGTACCGCTAGTGCCAACATAGGCCTATTGTGTTAAAACCGGCCGATATTGTGGACGGTTTCTAGCTCTAAATTCGATAATTCGGACTGAGGTTTAGTTCCAGCGTGACGCGCCAATTTCGGAGGCAAGTCGCCCCGTCACTGGGATCACCGCATCCTGTTCCGGCACCCCGCGCGTGGTTTGTGATTGCGAGTACGGCTGGTCGCGTCGGGTCCGCGATCGCTCGATAGCGCTTCACGTTCCATCTTCAGTGCTTGTTTACCGTATTTACCCGCATAATTTGCGCACCCCTGACATTTAGCCAGCCATACAAAAAAAAAAAAAAAGAAATTCCTCGTATTTTGCGCCCGCCGTCCGGCCCGAACCAGCTCGCCGGCGAGCGCACGGACAGACTTTGGACAGCCACACGGCCGCGCCCCTCGCTGCGCGGGCGAGCACAGTCATATGCAAAAGGGGCTGCGAGTGCGATGTTCCTTTTCCCGATTCTTTTCTCTGGAAGCCCCCAGAGCCCAAAGTACGGTCGCTAGAATAAAAGCACGTGAGTGGGGGCGACGAAAACGGCTGAATCAGAGATCAAACGCGCCCGGCCCATCTCCGTCGCTCGGAGGCGATAGCATCACCCCTATCGGGTCGCCTGCCGTCTAAGCGGGGAGGAAACGCTCCTCCCGTCTTTAACGAGCATGAAAAGACACAAAGGTGGGGGAGGGGGGTGTTGCTCGGCTGCCGAGATAGCGCTGGCACTCGCGCTATCTCGGCAGCCATCAGCGGGCAGCGATTCCTGCAAGCGGGACCAAGGCTGTCAAAAGTCATATCGATATAGCGGTGCCCGGGCGGGTACGGCGTGCCAGGTTGCGACGCATCGTGCAAGAACAGGCCCACAGTTGCGGCGTAACAGCGGGGTCCGCAATACATGGGACCCTATGGGAGCTATGCCGGGACCGATGAAACACAACGTAACAGCCGGGAAAACGCAGCAGTGAGGGACGTAACAGCGGGGTTCCACTGTATTTCTGGTCAAAAGCGTGAAGGACAGGGTAACACCATGGAGCCGGTGGAGTTCGTGCGTGTGCGGGCTATGATGAAACCTTTACATAAGAATTATAGTACAATGTTTCTGACATAGCACTTAATACACTGAAATAAAAGAAAATTGCTGCTCGTTGTCACTGTTCCTGCCGAGGATGATTAGTACAACATTCTGAAGGCATGAGGAAAGCTATCGCGTGCAACGTCCAAGGGAAACTGTGTTTTGCTTAAAATGGAGATCGAATTGAGGTTTGACTGTACATTGATTCTATGGGGCTTGCGGTGGCACCCCGAGGATGTCCGAAATGAGTGTCGACTGTATCTCATGGTATAGAACAGCTAGAGCTGCTATTCCTTTTTATGTACAGCCCTTTCGCTCTCTACAGCGATTTAAAATGTCCTTTAACAACAGCCTATTGACAGGGGATCACTGCATTGTTTACGGTTGCACCTACAACCAGAAGAAAATAAATTCTGTATGTAAACATGTGTGCAGCAAGCACAACGTTGCGCAGGACTCTGAGTGCGGCTGCGCACTCACTGATGTACTCGTGCCAAAACGCCGCACCGCTCATGTTCCCACGCGGTCTAACGCGGGTGTCGCCAACACCCCCTGAACCCTAGTCAGTGCCGTTCTTAGCATATGACACGAATGTCCCAGATTTCTTCTTTCATTCTCTCTCCCTAATCGATTAGCTTGAACTACGAGAGCTAAACGCGTTTCGTGGTACTGCCAAAGCAAGGGGTTTTAGTACGGACATTTCTTTTTCCTTCTTTTTTTGTTGCTCTTGTCCTTGCCGCTGTATGCCTCCGGCCTGTGCGACGAGCTTTTCACTTCCTCACTGACTTTGTCTGTAAGCAGCAGCCAAGAAACGGTCTGTCTTCTTATGTGAGTTGCTGTACGCACATTCCCGGAACCTTTGTCGTTTGTTGGAAGGAGGCTCTACACTTCTTTCTCAGCAGTCCCTATTTTGTCTTTCTAGTGTGTGCTGGTACTTCCTTCAAAACGCTGCCTTCAAAGAAAAAAAAAAAGTGGAGAGCTCGACCGAAGTCGATAATGAACTAGGCTGAGAAACGGACCTGAAGGGCTCTATTGGAAAGGTCTATACCAGTGTGGAGAGCATAATTTCATCGGGGGATGCGGGCATCAAATTGCGAAAAATGCGAAAAAGGTTGATTTTCTGAAAATTACATTTTCAGTTTCTGCAACTCTAGCCGATTCCTAAATACAGTCGAACCCACTTATAACAATCCCGGATATAACAATCTATTGCTTATAACGACCATATTTCGATGCACTTACGATTTTCCTATGCCGCTGATTGAAACTGCGTCCAGATATAGCGAACACATTTCTTAGTTGTTTAAGACAGCAAGCTTGGCTAAGAGGTCCGGCTATTTTCCTGTTCTCGCCCGTGGAAACTTATCTCATTTAATGCATCCAGCTGTGGACTGTTCACGTTACTCGCGTCACTGGCTTCAAGCGCACAAAGATGCGACACAGATATCTTCAATGCTCAAGGAACTTTTATTTGTACATTAGCTTTATAATAACAGCGGCGCATCGCAATTTGTTCTTAGTTCGGACCATATACGGCGCACAGGGGCCACAGGTGCGCACAAAACGGACCAACGTGAACTCGTTTCGAGGGTGATTCGGCGCCATTTTGCGACGGCTATGTTCCAGTTTGCGTTTCACGGATCAGCATGAGAGCAAGGAAGGGAGACTAGCGGCTGGGACTAGCAGCCTGCGTGCCGAAGCACATGCAAGGAGCCATAAATGTTTAGGACGCCAATTTGTTCCCACCGCCGCTCAAACGTTGCTATCGCAGCTTGCCATCTTTACCGAATCCGAGTCTGCGATAGCGCTCTGCTCAAAGGGTCGGTGGTTGTAAGCTGCTATCGAGTAGGTTGCGGCTTCATTTGAGCAGTTGCTGATATAAAATCGTACATGATGATGTTCAACCTTTCGAACACTGTGCACTCAGCCTGGCGCGGCTGATGCATAGCAAATAAAAGCAAAAAGCTACTACGATGGGTGGCGCTTTCAAAACGATTTTTTTTTTCTCGGCGCCTGTGCATTCTCCCGGAAGCAGCAGATACCACTCGTTACAAATCAACCTTAATCCACTCGTAAGCACGCAGCGGGCGTCGCTTCACGAAGTGCAAAGGCGTAGCTTTTCACCAGAGGGGTTGTTATAGCTTTGTAATAAGACTGGGTAAAGGAAAAGGACTTGGACGCTAATTTTTGCACATTTTGGGGGCAAGTCCATGTGCAACGAACTGCTGATATAACGACCACTTTCGAGTTCGTTATAAACTTTCGAGTTTGTTATCAACGGGTTTGACTGTATTTTAGCTCAGAACTGCATAGCAGGGCTTTAAAATTATTTTGCCACTAAGGAGGTGAAAATTGTCATGGAATCTTGAACTTTTATGAACTTGAACTTTTATGTATGGGTAGATCTGAATGAAATTTTCACAGTTTGTGTATTTTGGAGTGCTGATTCTAAAAAATGTAATTACTTTTGCGATTTGGCAGGTAGTTTCCAAGATAATCTAAAATAACTGTGTATGCTGGGTCCTTTGTTTGGAGCAAAATTAGCATAATAGAAAGCCCAAACACAGTGGTTTGAGTACCAATACAAGTCTGCATTTTTAATGTCTCTGCAAGCACCCTGTGTGGGTTGTAATTCTGTTGGAACACGTGTAATTTCTGTTATTGCTAGCATTATCGTGAGCACTTCTGTGGTTTAAGGCATTAGGACTCCCAAGCCACTGTCGCATTGCTCCTTTCGGTGTATCTGTATATTGCATGTTTTTGTCTTCCCTCTGCTGCATTGCAGTTATTGTTTTTGAAAGCTGTCTGTTATTATTTTTTGGATAAATGTTGTTTAGAATAGGGTCTACTTTGATTCTTGGTAAATCATCCCAAGTGGCAACTTCAGTGGAATCTGCGGTAAATTTGTGGTTTCGTGTCCCAAGCTGTTCAGTGTGTTTCAACGTTGATGAGATAATTGAAGCCGTCGTATTTGTGCCCGATTGTGGATATCTATTCTTTATTCAAGCTAGTTGAAGAGCCCAGTTGCTTCAGTGTTATACTTGGGCGTGAACTTTGGAACATAATGGAGATGCGAAGTGTGGAAAAGAAAGTGGAAAGTTCAGGAAAAAAGTTTCTTTCCTTTTTCTTTTTTGCGCTGCGGTTGGAAAAAATTGGCCAAAATTTCTGCGGCAAAAATTTTTACAGAAATAAAGTTTAAGCAACACCTAGTGTTGAACGTGAAACGAAAACGCAGAACTCTAAACAGAAACGTCACACATGGTACTGAAACATAAAACGACGGTTGACCACTTGCCATCGACATCGCGTAATGTCAGCTCCAGCGTTAGTGTAGCTTCGTCATTTGGGTGCGACTTCTCATGTTTTGGCGCCTGTTATTGTTAAATTTTGACTTTCCTTCGTATACTTGTGCAGCCTGTGGCAGAAGTCCGCATATAAAGCTGTGCAGAAGCAGATTCTGCAATGGTACGGCCAATTTCCGACATGTGGGCGCACTTCATGGTCGGGGAGACCATTGGCGGGCCCGCTGTCTAAGTACTACAACAGGAGCTACGCTTTTCCCAATTCGACTTGCCTTTCCAAGCACATTGTTCAGTGCATGAAATACCCAAGACAGGAAGTTACACCACGAAGCTGCTCTTGCAGCTCTTTATCTAGCAGTCTCAGTTCAAACGAAAATAACGCTGCAGTTAGTAGCACAGCAAGCAGCACAGTCTCAGCAACTGGCAGGGTTACTTAGTTCGTTGATACAATGGCACTTCAAGCGCAGAAGAACGCCGATAAAGCATTGACAGAGGCAATATATGCTTCCAACTCGCCGGTTTCCTTGGTTATAAATGACTATTGGCAGGCAGTTGAAGTGCTTGAAGTGCCATTGTATCAATGAACAAAGTAACCCTGCCAGTTGCTGAGACTGTGCTGCTTGCTGTGCTGCTAACTGCAGCGTTAAAGTACTAAGACCGTATTGCACAAGCCCTTGAGCCGGCATAGCTTGGCCACTGCTGAATGCCGAGTACGAGGCTGCTACCGTATCCATGAGTAATTCTGTTGAGAAGGCTTCACGCATTACCCTTGTCACTGACAGCTGGACTAACTTCAAGAGAGCGTTAATTATAAACTTTGTACTCGGCATACCATCGGCATTATTTTTCAAGTCAACACCGACACCAACAGGCATCAGGAATCTCAGTAGCTCAAAGGTAAAGGCCTCTGGTAACTGACAATGCCAGCGATGTGAAAGTGGCATGGGCTCTTGTTGAGCGATTTCCTCTTGTTACAGCGATTGCTTGCGTAGCACACTCTCTCAACCTGTTGATGAATGATCTTACTCTTGGCACAATCGACGATGTGCTCAAGCAGGCAAAAGATAAAACGTGTGAAGAAAACCAACGTGGTGTTCACCACATTCAAGGAAAGGCAGGAATCGAAGTACGGAAAAAGTATGAGCTGCAGCCTGAAGCTTCCAAGCAAGACAAGGTAGAGTGGTGTCTGTCTCTCCTTTGAAAGCCTCTTGTAAAACAAGGTCGCCTTGCAGGAAATAGCTATAATGGAAAACCTCAAGTTCGACAAGATTTTTAGGCTGGTCATTCTGGATGAAGAAGAGTTTGGGGCCGCATTGAAATCATGTCATATTTTGCTGGAACCCATCGCAAAGGCTATCAAAGCTGTAGAAAGTGATGGAGCCCTGTTGTCCGACGTCACAAATTCGTTTCACAATCTAGAGGAGGAGGTTCACTCGAATCTGCAGGGCTCTATTCTTTCACAGAGTGAAAGGATCTCGCTGAAAAAAGCCTCAAAGACATGCAAAGCGTTTACAGTTCATCCCATGGGCTGTGCAGCAAACGTACTTGGCCCAAGATACAAGGGGAAAAATCTGACCGATGAAGTCTGGTCTGTGTTTGAGTGGATCTTGGGGCACAGTATGCACATGAACTGGGGTGAGGCAGCTGCTCATAGTTTCGGTAGAATTCCGTTTTCCTGCTCCGAGCTGCTCCAAGAGCACGAAAATTGGGAAAATTGCTCTAAACTGCTCCAAAACAGCCTGAAAAGCAAGTATTTTGGTGCTCACGTCAGTTTCAATGGGGAAAAGAAAGCGGAGTGTGATTGAATCTCGGGTGTCTGAGATTTGCCACAGACACTTCAGTTTTTGTGTCAGCATACATTGACACGAAAATCAAGACGTGCAACCAACACATGTGGAAGCCATTATCTACGTGCAGTTGGAGTATCTTCCACGATGAGTTACCACCACAGTATTGCGGTGTTACAATAGAGGGCAATGTGCTAGTGAAAAACTCAGATGAGCTTCTTCGTAATGTTGTGAAGCAGGAAAATCTTGATAAAATTCAAAGTGACCAAACTTCCCTGACAAAAGAGAACACTAATTAACCTACAAGAAGTGCTAGGGATCCTTCCGAAGGTAAATAAGAAAATCTACAAAAGGTCAAAGCACTGATTGGCGAAATCATGTTGGTGGTCTTAAAGGGCCGCTGACACAAAAATTGCCTGCTGTTTTTTTGCTGCGACATGTAGCTGAGGACCTGTTAGCCATAACACTGCACATCAATTGCTCCAACGCGCGATGGATAATTATTTACCGCCCGTTTTTTACCGACTAGTTTCAGTTTTGGTTTGGCAGAACTCCAAAAACGACAAGGCGCCTGGTGCAACTGGCACTGCGTCTAGCGCTCGCAATGGGGACCACATGAGCACACATAACTGTGACGCACTTCCGCACGACATGCTACGTGTGCTCGTTTTCTTTCACCTATCGCATGTTCTGCGCGTTGTAGCCTTAATATCGTAAACGTTTGGTGGCAGCTATTTTCTTGAGGCCTGGTGTCACCTGGAGTCGACTAAGCAAGTGCAGCGAATAGGCGATGGTGGCCGTGACGTCATCATTGCTAGCTGCACTGCTCGGAGCTCGGCTAGAGTGTACTAGCTCGGTTGTCGTGGTGACGTCGCGGAAGTTGGGAGTCCCCTTCGGGTCACCTTTGCTGTTGTCGATGCCGTGATGTACGGCATCTAGCACTCAATTCCGCATGCAAACTTCAATATTCATTTAAACTAGCTTCGGAGCTGTGTTCGCCGTTAAGATTTTGCGGACGACATGTGCATGTCCACGAAAATCGATCCTACAGGCTATCTCAGTAGCGAAATTTTGGTGTCATTGCTCCTTTAACTAAAAGACTATTGTGTGTTGACAATTTTGTTGCAATGAGAATTTCTTTTAATTTTTAGAAGTGTACTGACCCCTAGTTGCGGAAAAGATACTTGACTCCCTGGGCTGCTCCAGATTCGACTTTTTGAGCTTTTAAGACATCACATTAACTGTGGTGAGCTGCTCCAAATCAAGGTTCTCCTGCTCCAAAATGAACATTTCGCTGCTCCAAAAACTGTTCCCAAGGCTGTTTCTGTTGTCTCACCCCTGCATGAACCTCGAAGTTGGAAAAGTGTACTCCAATGTGGCAGAATACAGGACCAATGCAGGCATTTATGGTCAAGGTCCGGAATACGGGCTTCTAACCACATGTCTCCATCAGCATGGTGGGAGGGAATCTGCATGAGTAAAACAGGGATGCCTCTGGTTTGAAACATTTTAGAGGTTCCACCATCATCAGCTGCTTGTGAGCAGAACTGGTTCAACTTCACCAACATTCATACTCTGTATAGAAAGAGGCTGGGCAACAAAATGATGCAAAAGCTTGTTTTTGTACACGCACATCTCAACATGACGAATGCTACAGATGAATACAGATGAAGCCAGTGAGACTGACTCTGAATAAGAGGTAGAACTTCACCTTTTTTACCATCTTGATGAATGTTTCTGTAGCTGAAGACACGATAAAATAGCCACAGAAGAGATTTCAGTGTTGTTTCTTCTGCCGTAGCAATTCTAGGAAGCTGCACCCATTCACAGAGAACATGTTCGCGGTGATGCTTCTGGCCTGCCTTCAATCTGTTAAACACTGCATTTATGTGTGAGAAGGCAGCAAGCATTTCACTTCAGTTATTTGCATAATGAGAGTGATCGCTTTTGACGTTTGGCAATAAACTATTGCCATATGCTGAAGAATATTTCTTTTCCATTTTTTTCATAGTTTCAGGAAAAAAAGATGTGAAAAAAAAAAAAACAGGTTGTTTTCAGATTGCTCAGAATTTCTGGAAATTTTGTATCTCTAGTCCGGAACCCCTAGGCTTGGGTGAAAAAAAAAAAAAAACATTCTGCTGCTGGCATACACTGCAATGGACAGCTCAGCCAAATTCTGTTCGCATGTGTGGTGTGTGGTATTCACAAGCTGAGCGCAGAGTTGGCACTTACATGGGAGCTCTCCTTTTTCCAAGAGAGGCTGCTTCTCATTCTATTCTAGCTGCTCTATTTTGTCATAGAGCAATATGGCTCCTATTGTCCGATAGCTGACATACTGCCACCACCCACCAGTGTGTGCAGGTCTGTAGCCAGCTTTTTTCTCTAAAGCACAATGCTTGCTGTGCGCTCGCTTCAGGTTATGAGTAGCTAAGCAAAATATGTACTTTATAGCAGGATACAACTTAAAAAACAACAACAAAAAAAAAACAAAAGCAGTTGGCAACAAGTGCAGACAGACCATGCGAGTCTGTGTTAGTAGTCCGCTAGTCAATCACAAAAAGAAGCAAAGTTGTCGTCATGCGACCTTTTCAAAATGGCGCCGCGTTTGTGCCTTCGGTACCTGTGAAGCGTCTGCTTTCTTGAGTCCTTTCGTCCGTAGAAGCCATGAGACATGCAAAAAGCACGGGCAAAAATGTGGGGAGCCTGAGAGTTTCAATCTTCAAAAGGCTGTGGTGCAGTTAATTTCGCTTCCGAGCCCCTTTTACACACGAAACTTCACCGAATTGAGCCGGAAAACTCAGGTGGTGGCGCTTGTGGGGCGTCTGGTCTTTGCATTACAAGTGTTTCAACTCAATAAAGAATTGGGTCTTATTAAGTTCCATGCTAATAAACAAATAAATATATGCAAATTTACGCACTTACTCTTTTATTTTTGCCATTTATTTTGGTTGCAGGGGTAGTTCGAAATGGGAACTATGTGCAGTCTCGCGGAGATGCAGTGGCTGGTGCTTATGAGGGTGGAGGAGGGGGGCCCTTCACTGCGGACTTGAGTTGTATCCGACTGCTGTAAAACCTCATTAACCCAGATATCATGGGACCGGCAAAAATGTCCGAGTTAACAGAATTTCGCATTATCGGATGCACCATGAAAACAAAAGGAAAATGCACTCTGCACAGAAAACCATTTATTTGATGAAAAACTTTATTATTTTTGTCTGCCTGGTCGTTTGAATTTGTGCTAGAACGATCTTTTTGAACCCAATCATGTGGTGGTGCGCACGCACGCTGTTGCGAGAACAGACTCAAAACTCCCCGAGGACAGCAACGGCTTAGGCGGCCTCCTGCACGGTGCGATATCGCATCATCACATCTTGACTCATCATCGGAACAGTGATTCTGATCCTCTTCAAGCACTTCAGATGATATCGGTCAGCTGACCAGCAACGGCAACATCATTGTCTATAGCGACGCAGTCTACAAGCTGGGCGCCACTAGGAAGGAGAGACTCAAAACGCGCGTCATTCACCTCTTCATCGTCCATATTTCCAGTGGGCTCGCAGGTGTCCTGGGGTGGCCTCCTAAGTGGCCTCCGGAGGAACGTTCCGGTGAATTTACCACTGTCAAACTACGCCTTGAAGATTTGCTTGATCCTTCACGTAATCGCTTAAGCTGCTGCTCTTAGCATCGTACTTTTTCATTATCTCCTGTTGAAAAAACACTTGTGTTCATGTCTTTCAATATCACCACCTTTCTTTCTAGTTCATTTGCTGGCTGCTGTGGCCGCTTCACTCCGGTGATGGCCGCCATCACTATGAAGCGCGACAGCGGTGGCAACGCGCGCAAGCACAGGTGGGGAACGCAACTTGCACGAGTTCGGACGCTACGTGCGAAGTCACAGCAACCAGCAGCATAGGCGTAGTGAGCAGCTGTGGTGGCGGTGGCAGCACAAACAGTCTTGTCCGTGCATTTCACTTTTAGCAGACACTGGATGCGCCAGCAGCCCAAGCGCTTCCGCTGGGTGGTGACTAATGGCACCTAGCCACTTCTCTTCATTCACTGTCATGATCATATTCTGCTGCAGTTGTTCGTTCGGTTTTGGTTTCTCCAAAAGTCCGGTTCCGCTCTCAGTTACGGCAAGCTGTTCCTGAGCCTCCAAGCCACCGACATCGCACGACCCAATGCATGGAGTCCCGATAGCCCTCTCTGGAGTTGTCCGAGTTAGCCGGTGCGTGGGTTCCAGTGTACGGTGTGTGTGTCCACGGGTTCGTCCCAGCAGAGCCCATTGCCACCGCCCGCGCTAGCGTCGACCGCGCGCGACAACGTCCAGAGGCCAAGAGAAGCGAGGATCATTCCCCATCCGCGGGCCCGCGAATCCCCACCACCAGGTAGTGCTATCGCGGGAACACGTGCGCCATCCCCAGCACAGCGATGCTCATGACGACGTCATGGCTCGTGTCCCGCGGGAAAGCCACCTTAGAGGAGCTTTGAGGAAACGCGAGCACCACGCGATAAAACTCATCAGGGAATGTCAACATTCCCACATCTCCTCAAGCTTAAATAATCGCATATCCCTACAAATGCACCACATATAGAAGGCTGTACATGCTGTGCTTGGGTATGCCCACGCGCACCACCACTGGCTGTCACCGCGGGTGTCGCTGCTCACGAAGCTTGGTGCGTTACCAAGGATTCACGACGGGGCTCCAGGCCAGGACTCCGAAAAGGCGACTGAGCAAGTGTCACTCGCGCCGACGCGCCTTCCGGCTGAGAGAGCTGCAACAGCAGAAGTCTCAGCCACCGAGGGTTGTGAGCAGGATGCAGGCGGGCGTTTGATCCTGAGGCTGCCATGGCGCTAGTAGGTATCTCCATGGCCCCCGTGTCCAGGCAGCAGCGTGGATGCTCGGAAGGCAGCAAGCTGCGGGTGACGTCACTCCCGCTGCGTACACTGACAATAACGCTCTCGACAGAACACTGAAGTAGGGCAAAGGAGAGCAACTGTACACATAGACCACATGGTACGATGTTTCGGTCGTCTAGCAAAGATTTCGGCGGCTACTGAGATTCACGTGAACAAAGGTCGCTTTCTTGAGTTCACTCCGTGCGAGGCAAGCTAGAAGGAGGGATGCAAAGTGCACTACCTCAACGCCACGGTCCGACTGGTTGTGTCCCACGTGCGACAGGCAGCTCCAGGGACCTTTAGGCCTAACGTGTTGCCGCGCTAGACAGCAACCGGCATCCAAACACCCCAAAGGGTACAGAATTCAGGCAGCCATGAGGAGACTAGCTCTGCTGGGGGCCCTCTCCGCTCGCTTCGTCTGAGCGAACCCTGCTTGCTCTCTGTATTAATACGTAAAAATGCTAATTTCCCAAGCACAAATCCTGGCCGCAGATTAAAGAGACCGAGCGCGCCTTGTGAATGGCTTCATATGCGAAACGTGGACCAGTAGCGCAGCAGCGACGGTCGGTTGGAAGAACGACAGGTGCTACGATGGGAGATGTCTGCGCTAAGACGGTGTAGGGACCGATGAAGTGAAACTGACATTTGTCACACAAGCCAGGAGTGCGAATTGGTGTCCACGGAAGCTTTCATCGCCAGGCCGAAAGAACACGACGCGATGATAGGCGTCATAGCTACTTTTGCAATCCTTTTGACTTGCTTTGGTATTCATGTGGGCGAGCTGACAAGAGTGCTGGAGATGGGACAGGTATTCTCAGACGACGACTAAGAGGCTTTGATGGCCACAGAGAAGAAAGAGGCGTCAAGGAAGGAAGACAGCGAATGGCCATTAACAAGGTAGAAGGGTGAATCTCAGGTTGTGCGTTGGACAGTGGTGTATGCGAACATTACGAAAGGCACAATTGTGTCCCAGTTTTTGTTGTTGTTGTTTTGTGGGGTTTTACGGCCCAAAACCAGTTCTGATTATGAGAGACGCCGTAGTGGAGGTCTCCGGAAATTTCGACCACCTGGGGTTCTTTAACGTGCACTGACATCGCACAGCACACGGCCCTCAACATTTCGCCTCCATCGAAATGCAGCCGCCGCGGCCGGGATTCGATCCCGCGACCCTCGGATCGGCAGCTGAGTACCTTAGCCACTAGACCACCGTGGCGGGGCAGTCCCAGTTTTTGTGGTCTGGTTGTATATACATGGCTATCATGTAAAGCGTTCTACAAAACCATTCAGTCAAGCTGTTCTTATGCGGATCATAACTCGACGTAGTCTTGTGAGCGGTGCCAGATGCTTCGAGTACTTCATCTACGAGTTGCGACAGGAAAGCGTTTAAATGGTCGCTCAGGAGAATGTGAGGAGCACCGTGATGCAGTATTAGGGCTTGAAGTATATAAAGTCACTGATGTCAGAAGCTGAAGCAGAACCCACGCAAGCTGTTTCCACGTACTGTGTCAAGTGGTCAACGGGTGTTGCGATCCACCTCTTACTGGTTAGCTTCACTGGAAGGGGACCATACAGGTCAATTCCGACAACTTGAATGGTTCCAAGTGACACGGGACCGGCTGAAACTGTCTGCTTGGAGCAGATGTACGGAGATTTTGACGTTGACAAAGTGGTCAGGAAACGACGTGTCGTGCCCCACTAGCCGATAAGCCGGGCCAGTAGAAACGACCTGTTATTTGGTCGTAGGTTTTTTTTATGCCAAGATGGCCAGCAGTGATGTTGTCGTGATATGCTCTGAGGACATGGGCCCAAAGCGAGCAAGGCAGGACAGGCACCCAGCTTTGACAGTCAGGGTGTGGCAGACATGCCGGAACAGGACGGTGTCGTTGAGCTTTAGTTGCTCCAGCTTTCGACAAAGGCGGGCATTAGGAGGCTGCGACACTCCTAAGAGTCTGCAAGTTGATGAGATAGAAACGAATTGTGGTTGTCCATGTTTTCCATGTTTGCCGTGGAAAACATTTTGTCAGAATTTTGCACTTCACTGTATCTGCTAACTGGTTATTGCAGTGATTACCCTTGGCCAAATATACTGAATGGGCGTTCTTTAGTGGGTGTCATAATTGATTGCTGCCAATGGTTTGACAGAGTTGGTCCATCAAGTAATGCAGCTTCGTCTGCGTTCGTGCCTATACCAGCTTTTCTTAATAGTTGTGCGGTTGCTTTTCGGGCTTGAATGACACAATTAACATAGCGTGGGCTATAAATTATGGTGCACTTGACCGTGCGCTATCCACCCGCAGCATTCATCTCCTGCTAGTATGGCTTACTCTGGGGCATCACGATGCTGCCAACGGAACTTCGCACGTTGATTACAATACTACAATCAACTTCCCCTATGCTTTCCTAGGCTTCATTGCCTGTTTGCTCATTAAGTTGTTTCTAACAAATAAAAGACAAGCCCTTGACCCCTTCCATTTTGTTAACGTATATTAAGGCGTATTGATTGATTGATGGATTCCTGGGTTTTTGCGTCCCAAAACAGATATGATTATGAGAGGTGGAAGTTCCAACCATCTGTGTCTTCACTCATTGCACAATGCCTCAACATTTCGGCTCCATCTTAAATGGTGGCCTGGATTCAACCCCATGACCTTCGGATCAGCAGCAGAGTGCCATAGCCACTAGACCACCGTGGCGGTGGGGCTTAAGGCATAATCTGCATTATTCCATCTTAATCCACTTTGGGCTTGACTCCCATAAGATTATTAACTCTTCTAGTGACTAATCAGATGTGGGGTTAGTTTAGGTAATTGTGCAATTTTTGCTTGATGCAAGTTGCTTCGTAAGGGTTCAGCAGGGGCCTGCAGGTGGCAACCATTCAGGGGATAGACGTAACCTCTATGCAGTTTCGAGAGGAACAGAAAAAGGATAAATCGGTGAAGGCTTGTTTTCAGAAGATCTGGAAACCATTCAAGAAACGGAGACGCAGGAATGTTGTTACTTATGTATTTTGTAATTGCTGTTTTTTTCCCAACACAGCAATTCAGCAGCTGTTGCAAAAATAAATACAGACTCATACATGCAGAAAGAGTCAATTTCCTGTGGTAACAAAAGGGTTAAGTGCCATTACTGTGTTCGATCTTTGCAGAGTTATTTAAGGGGAGACATGGGTGTCGATACAAAGTTTGCCAATTTTTAATTGATTTGAATTATATTTATGGGTAATATTCAGTTTTTTTTTTGCTGATTCGAAATAGCCAATGAATTACGTTTAGTATATCTTACAGTAGAACAAAAGATGTAATGCTTTTAATCCAGAAATTAGGTCTGTTTCTTATGGGTCTTATCACGAACTTCACTTTGGCAAAGTCGAACAGTGTGTGTGGCAAGAATGCCCGAAAGTAGTTCTAGCCGGTGGTGCTAATTTTATTCTTGACACACATTTCTAATGCAGACAGGATGGATATAAACTTGATGACTATAATTTTGTGAATTTTCATTTATGATTACTAACAGCAATAATTTAATAGATCACTTTACAGAATGAATAAATGGCATCATCGGCTAGATCCATTTAGTCCAAATAAAATGACAACCTTGTCACTGTAACTCAAGAAAAACAGAAGGCTGAGTGCAGGAAGCAAAAACTTTGAACTGAGAAAAATGCATTTGAAGTGTCTGACAAGTGTTACTTTGGTTAAAATGCAGCTAGAGCACTAGCAATTACATCGTTTTAAAGCCTTATTTTTTAAAAGAACAGCGACACTAAATATGACACCATACCTTTGTAATATGTCAGAATCCTGTCACAAAGCCATGTGCTACACCAAGCATGAGCATAAGAAGTTATACATTTACCAGGTCATGGGTTGTTTCAGTGCCATGCAAGCTAAAGAAATATAAAAAAAAAGTCTGATAATGCGGCCATGCCATAAACAAATAGAATTGCACAAAGTTTAGGTCTAAAAGGTTCACGGAATAATTAACAAATGCAAAATCGGTTCTGTTGCAATTACACTTTTATCAACACCAGGCAAAGGCTGTACTTGTAGAGTCCACTGTTAGCTAATGCTGTTTTGAAGGCCTTCTCTTGGTAGCACTACTGTCCAAAATGCTCCTTTAGCAGTTTCCAGTGCCAGCTTTTGACCTTATCAAGGCTGTGACGTACTTGGCAATTCCCCAAACTGCAGCTCAGTCTCTTGGCAATTTGAGTGTTGCCTTGTCACGCCACGTATAGAAGCCGCCACTATGCCACTATACTATTTGTAGCCTTTCATGGCGCGCACTTTTACTTCAGAAACCTTATCTCGATATCTAAGCACTCTTTCAGCAGCTATATTTGGAGACTAGACAGTTCTCGCATGAATTGTGCAGCTGTGACAAAACTCTGGCTTTGAACACATGCAATGGCCGCTGTTTTCAAGGTCACTTTTTGCGCTTAAGTCTGTGTAAAGCATAAGACCAAAGAGCGCATTTATCAGAGCGAAGTCCAAGAAGATAAATTCCGTGCCATTTTGATTCCGGTGGTTGTAAGTGTCGTTGAGCAACATCCAGATTAAGATTTCACCGATTCCGCTTCCGCATGCCGTATTGCTTCAGTTTTGGATGCCACTGGAATCACTGGACGAGAATCAGATGACATGATGTGTTGCTGTGCAACCATTCTCATAAAATGCGCCGCTCAGGATGCGACAGGTTGTTTGGGCAGCGCGCACTCGTCTGCGCTCTTTCGTGCGTGCTGTGAATGTCCATTTCTTTCGTGTGGTTGACTCATCGGAAGTGCCCTCACAAAATGAGAAAGCAGCGTAGCAAGCGAAAGCACACGTGAACGACACCAACCAAGCAGCAGCAAGCGCGGCAAGCACGAAACAAAAATAGAAAAAAGGATGGCTGCCTTAGTCACACCAGGCAATGGCTCGCAACGAGGGGCTCACCCCATGTGCTGTCGCTGTGACCAATCAGCATTCCAGAACCACCTTTCAGACAAGTGCTGATAGTGGCCGTTTGGTGAAAGTGATGCCATTTTGAAACGCCGCAAAATGCACACAACGAAAAGAGCTTCAAAACAAGCCGAAGATGGTGGCCATCGGCCAGCTGCCACGACTGCGGCACATGCATGTAGTTTGAACAAATTTTAGCCTTTGTGGCGTTGTTTTCGGCTCCTGTGTTGTTTTTAATGCACATTTTATGCTATTTGTTCATCGAAATTGGTGTTAATAATTCAAGGGCAGCTGTTCGAGGGCATGCGTTTGTCTCAAAATTGATATTTTGGTCGCTTTTCAAAGACCTGTGTTTCCCCTTAAGCAAGACTGAAAGCTTGTTTGTTCATTTTCCAGTTTTTGGCCTGCAGAAACTTTTCTGAGTAGGTATCCAGGGGCAGATCTCTCTCTGCTTGTGTTACATCACAGTGGTCGCTGCAAAAATGCCGTGCATATACCTTCAGTGTGTGTATGTAAAGAGCTTCCTTTGGACATGAGCTTAGTAAAGGGTAGCATCACCATTTAAAGAGAGTTGTAAACACACAACTCGCACAAGTTGCAGCCGAACATGGAAAGAATATGAACTCTTCTTCGAAGAGTGCTATCCATCGCCTTGTCCATCACCATCGTGCCATAGTGCAGTGGTAATAGGCAGTGTGTTCAACCATTATTAGAAGAGGCTGTTGCCTACCCTGCAGACGTGGTTTTAGTTTTGTGCTCTGTGTAAAAAAATGTGCACGTTACATTCGAGTAAACACAGTAAATTAAACCGAGGCTAGCTGCCTGTGTCCCTTCACGATTTATGGCACCTGCAGTATGCCATAAATCATGCAGGAAAAAAAAAGAAAAGCTAGGAGGCGGTGTTTTGTGATTTCACTATCCACGGCAGGCCAACCTCACCTGACACCTTGTGCGTGCGGTGCCCGGTGATGTGACAGCTGCGCCAGTTGTGCCAAACTGCGCCAAAAGGCAAATCCTGCGGCATCCTGCTACATTTTGCCACATTTTCCCAATTCTGCGCCAGAACTGTGCCAAATGCGTGTTATCACATTCCTAACATGAAACCAACCTCTCGCGGATGTCTATCCTAACTTTGCAATGGCAATAAATAGAGACGTCACCCTGGTTCCAGTGGACAGATGGCCGAGGCGCATACGGTTTTCATGAATGTGTCTTTCAAAGCGAGCCCTCCACAATGGCCATAAAGTTCCTATGTTGCACCGCTCGTTTTATGCGTTGGTGCCCAATTTGGTAACGAGCATGTCTAAACATAGAAGGGGCAGTTTGTAATTAAGGGGCAAAGCATGCCTTGTCTCTCCACAATTAAGTGGTGCATACCTGCAGGTAGTATGCTTCTCCGCATAACACTCTTGTACTGTGGCTAAGCTAGTGCTCCTGTATGGTGGCAACGCTAATACTTCCTTACTATGACAAAGGTAGCACTCGTGTACGGCATACAGGAGCAAAGATAGAACTCTCGGGTACTGCAGCGAAGCTAACACTTGTGTAAATAGTTTTGTCGGAGCGAGCACTCGTCTACTGCGTCTACTCTTACGTAGTGTGGCAGAGCTAGCACAAGTGTACTGTGGCAAAGCTAACATGTGCGCACTGCGGTGAAGCTAGCACTCGCGTACTGCAGCAGAGTTGGTGCTCGTGTACTGAAAGTGTTACCTTCGCCGCTTGGATTCGGTTGAGAACTCAGACATGCGACCAATAACAAGAACCGTGAACAATAAAATTAATTTCACTGTGGTGGAAGGGTTCTTTCTCACAAATTTTTACAGTATACCTTTCATTTTGACAGAGCTTCCTGTAACTGCTGTAATATTTTCAAGGTTACAATCTTCTCAAGCTCTTGAACCCATTTTTTTACAATTCAAAGTTTTTTTTTGGAACTTTCTGCATTTGTGGACTTGCATTTCTCTTACATTAATGAAACTTCGCATACGTATGCTCCAAGACATGTGGAATGCCAGTATCTGCATGAAATTGAAGTATCTTCCATGATTGGTTGCCACCACAGTATTGCAGTGTTACAAAACGGGCCAATGCACTGGTGAAAAGCTCAGATTAGCTTGTTCGTGATGGTGTGAAGCTGGAAAATCTTGACAAAATCCAAAGTGACCAAACTTCCCTGACAAAAGAGAACACTAATTAACCTACAAGAAGTTATAGCACCAAGCTATAGACACGCCTCTTGTAATGCGGGTTCGAATATCTGTGTTTGGTTCGGGACTGGAGGAAACTTTATTACATTGAGAATTTGTGTAAACCAAGTTCACTAATGAGGGAACTGGTGTTGTAGGTTAATCCCAAAATGTCTGTGCTCCGTGGCCTTCTTGTGTGCAGCTGCTGCTCGGAAGTGATGCGTGATGAAAAGCTTTTGCGTGTCATCTGAACTGGTGTACGATATCGCCAGGCATGATCTGTGCTTCTCTGATGAGCTTGAGGCATGGGCTGCCAGCAGTTGCATATTGTTGATGCTGCTAAAAGTGCCTCTTTTGCATGGCGCAGTTACGCAAGGTGACCGAGCAGATCAGCCTTCTGGCGGCCGAGAGTCGCAAGAAGGATAAGAAGAAGAAGAAGAAGAAGGCTAAGCGGGACAAGGGTGCAGCAGTTGGTGATGTGGTTGAGCCCAAGGAGATCAAGATGGAGGCCGAGCCGCCGGCGGCCCCGGCACCTCCTGCCTCGGAAGTGGCCTTGGGCGCAACACCCACCACCCCTGTGGCAATTACCAAGACGCCCAAGGTCTCCAAGGGTGCCAAGGGGGCCAAGGGGGCAGCGGCCACGACAACGGCTACTGCTGCTGTGACGGCAGGGCCCACCACGGGCGGAACAAAATCTGGCGGGGGCCAGCAGAAGCGACAGCGGTCGAACAGTAAATCGTCCAAAAAGAGCAAAAGCCTGCCGGCCTTCGACAGTGAGGATGAGGACAACGCGAAGCCCATGTCGTACGACGAAAAACGTCAGCTCAGCCTCGACATCAACAAGCTACCCGGTGAGTGCAGCTTTATCTGTGCCATGCAGCAGTGTTGTGGTTGTAAACTGTCGCTTTTGCACCACTTTGGTGCAGTTGAACCCGTTACAGTGAGGAGCACGATTTTCTGGAATGCATTCAGTAGTATGCAAACTATACTTCAACATAGCCTGGTTCTCGCAATTTCCATTACAGTGGAACCCCTTATGGACATACCAGGGAGCAGTTTTTTGTGCCTTGTGTCAGTGGTCATACTGTGGACTGTGTTTTTGATGGTGCCTGTTGTTGGTATGGTGCCTGCTATTGGTATGGACATCAGTCATGTTGAGCCAACAGGCCAATTTCTTTAGTGGTCATACTGTGGACTGTGTTTTTGATGGTGCCTGTTGTTGGTATGGTGCCTGCTATTGGTATGGACATCAGTCATGTTGAGCCAACAGGCCAATTTCTTTTACATGACGACAGAACTTGAATTTGCGTTGTGAGGTCTGCGCAGCACGTGTTTGGAAAGAAAAAGGAAATGAAATGGAAAGATCACGAAATCACATTTGGTAAATACATGGAAATAGTTGCTTCGTGCTGCCTAGAGCATTTTAACCTGGCACATTTAAGAGGGGAAGCGGGTCCTTGAGAAGGAAAATCGCGAGAAAAATCGATTTTTTGAAAATGTTATTTTTGGATTCTGCCGCTACTGATGCATAACCTCGCGAATTTTCATACGTCCTAGATCGGTATTTTAGCCGTGAAAGCAATTTATGCGCATCAGCGAGCTAAATTTTCAGCGATGGCCGAGCGGAAAACGGGCTTTTTTTGGCGCCGTGCTACTGCCGTTCTACGTTCCCTACGGCAGCCATCTTGGTGTCATTCGAAAGAGCCGCTCTTTTTCTTGAATATCCCTCCGCGCTCGTTTCCGTGCGCTCAGAATTCACATAGAGAATCCGCGTCAAAAAATGGTCCCACCGAGTGAGCTTATTGGTGCAGTGAGCACACGTGACTGAATCACACGTTCCGATTCGCCGAGCCTCCCGCGCCGTCTGCTGTGCGCAGCAGGTCAACGCGCACATGCGGCAAGCTCATCTCGCTGTGATATGACTGTGTTGCTCTCATCGGTTTACCCTACCCACAGGGGAAGGAAAAAACTGGCCCTACCCTACCCGCGCACTCCAAAGACTGCACGTTGCGGCGGCGTACCGGCACGGCGCAGCGTGAGCGAGACGAAGTGTGCCGCGGCCGCCGGGAGTGAGCTAAGCCTACGCTCTCGGCTACGTTTTGATCCTTTCATCATGGTGAAACCATATAGAACGTTCCGAAGTGCGCGTAAATTTGGAAAAAAAAAAGCGCAAAAGAACCGGGGCAAAGCGGGATCGCGGCGCGGGTGCATCAGAAGCGTGCCGAGCGCAGGACGGCGTGGCGGCGGAAAGCGACGAAATGCCGACTTCTCCACCTGTTGTGGCGGCCGCCTCGGACGATGTCGGCGATAGGCAGCGTGGCACGAGTGTAGACACTACGTTCTTGACGAGCGCCGATCGTGCGCAGCAGGAGAAACGGACTGCAGATAAGATCTCCCGCTTATCGGCAACTTCCGCGCGCGCGCAAGCGGCGAACATTCGCGGCAGCGCGTGCGCGCCGAAGTTGCCAATAAGCGGGAGATCTTATCTGCAAAAGAACCAAATTAATACTACGTTCCTGACAAGCGCCGATCGTGCGCAGCAAGAGAGACGGGCTGCAGATAAGATCTCCCGCTTATCGGCAACTTCCGCGCGTTCGCGGCAGCGCGCGAGGACTCTGACTCGTCGGCGGCCGCCTACGGGATCGTAGACTTCTCCGCGATCAATAAGCTGCTTGGAAGCACTACAAAGTGCCGGAGGTGCAATGGGGCCGTTTCTATTCAAAAGGGTCTGCATGACTACACTCCCGGTGCCTTCTGAGGCATTTGCATGCAAACGAAAGCATTTTTAGTTGTGTAGAACTCCGCGAATAAACAAAGTTTTGTTTTCTGCTATTTTCTCAGTTTCAATTTTTTGGCCACTTTTCATTCTTCTGACAAGGGTTTCTCAGCTTTGGCACATTCAATTTTTATTATTTTTGTGTTGCTGAAGAGCTGAATGTTTGCTGAGTGCAAGAAAGTATCATATGTTACTGTAGGAAAGTGTAAATTTTTACAAAAGATAAAATAATAAAAATATTATTTTTCGGTAATCGAATGGTGAACTTTGAAGCTCCATAACTTCCATCGTAGGAAACCTAGAACAATAAGATTTGCTTTTTGCACTCTCTGATAACTGTAGAATGCAATGATGTTTCAGTCAGCGAAATCCGTGCAGCCAATTTATTGAAAAGGTGATCAAATGAAATTTTAATTAGTGATTAATTAAAAAATTAGTGGTAAGGGGTACTTAAAAACTGAGTTCATATTTGATATGTACACATGTAAATACATGATCACTGAAGTTTTCATCATCCTAACTTAAATAAAAAGATGTTTCATGTCAAAGCGCCTCTTCCCCCCTTAATGAGAGACATGACTAAAGAAGTCTGGAAGGATACTGATCTGGGCTAGTTGGTAGCTGTGTCTAAAAACGTCCTTCCTTCCATTAATAATCCAGTTGTAAGTTTGTGCTTGTCCTTGTCGTTCTCTCTCTCCTTCGCTGTTAAGGGTGCCACCATAAAGAATCCCGTTTTCAGGAAAACTTTGGCTTCTTTTTGTTTTAATTGCATTGGCATTCTCGAACGTGACACTTAAATTTCTGAAGATGGGAAGTCGAACTTCCCACACAAATAATCTGAAGGGGCCTCTAAAGTAGGTGCAGTTACGCAAAAAATCTGTAAAGATTATGAGAAGTCCATGCTGTTTGCATCAATTTCTCGCAAAAAAAAAAACAAAAAACAGTGCACTGCCTTTCGTTTGCAGTCTGTCGAGGATACCATGTAAGCTGTGTATTATATAAAGGCATGGACACCTCAGACACGCAAGAGTGGAAACAAGTGCCAATCTTGGAGGGTTTGTTTTTTGTGTGCGCTAGCAAACCGTCATAGATGCCATTGTTGAAGAGCAAAGGCTAATCGCAGAGGCCATGCTTTCTTTTTTTGCGGAAAGGGAGACCTACCGTGCTTGGTTGGGGTACTATCACGGTCACGGTCAAGTGAGGCCAGGGTGTCTGGCAACCGGGAAAACAAGGAAAAGTCGGGGAATTTTGAGCCACCGGGAAAAGTAGGGACATTGTCAGGGAATTCATCAATCGAGCGAGACAAGCCGGGAAGAACTACTTTGGGACCTGTCCACACTAATTACTTGCAGGCCCGATCCCTGTGGACGAGGATCAGGGGAGTGACACTTTCTTAGAGGGACGATAGGTGCCGTTCAATCACATGCCCAGCACGTCTTTTTTTTTTTGGTAGCAAATCTTGAAGGCAGTGTTTTTCTATGCTTTCTTATGATGTCAAAAGCCAGACTTACATAATCGTAGTGGAATACGGCATGTTTCAGGTGTCACCTACTTTTGCATCATTGTTAGCGTGCATTCACCTCCACTAAGCTTGCGCGTCTTGGCAGCACAGGCAGGGTCACGGAGTACTGTGTTTACTCGATTGTACCACGCCCTCAATTCCAACGAGCATCCGTCGACGAAAAAAAAATCGTGAAACATCGATTGTAACGCGCTCCCATTTTTTGTGACACGGAAAAAAGAAGGTCCTTAGTAATCAACCTTCTCTCTCACATTCATAAAAACAAATGCTGTACTCGCGTAATAAATGCACTCTCATAATAAACGCACCGGCAACTTTGAACCCCCGCAGTCCCTCGAACGGCCGCGCTATGGCATTCCCGCTTCACTTGATCCACAGTGTCTCGAATCGCAGTTCCCTCATGCCCGCTGCTGCCTGCTTGCTGCGCAGGCTGGCGCAGATAAGCCTAAACATGTTCGGGGCGTGGTCTCCAAGACTTCCGCGATGCAATCTCGGACGTCATGCAGCGCGCATGACTGAGAGGCTCAGGTGGCTCAGGCTCAGCACAGATATGAGGAAGAAATGCAATCATGAGCCGTTTTGCATGCGGTGATGGGAAACGTCTCCTGTTAGGGTTACCCACGAACGCTACCGAAAGCTGGTGCGGCTGGGCGTCTCAGAGATTGCTTTGGCGACGTAGCGAATTTGGTTGGCCGCAAGACAGCCAAGCCGACGCTGCAAGTATCGTCGGCCTACGCATCATGTGCGTTGTAGCGTCACTCAGCGTGGGACCGGTGGCGACCTGGAAACTACAGAAACTATGTGCGCCAAAGACGACCGCTGCAACGTGGGACCAGCGGCGGCATGGAAACTACAGAAACTATGCGCCAAAGACCGCCGTGCCGCTAGGTCGTTTTTTTCGCTTGTGACCGTACGACAGCACCAAAACCTCGTAGGAGGCGGCCAACTTGTCTTGTGCCTATCTCACGGCAGCACTATGGTAGAGAAAGGATTTTCTGTCAACAAGGAGTGTCTTGCTGAGAATTTGAAGGAAGAATCTCTCGTAGCACCGAGAGTAGTGCATGATGCAGTCTTGGTGGCTCGTGGCATAGCTGAATTAGAAATTACCGACAGGATGATGAAGACAGTTCTCAGTGCCTCAGTGTTCACAAGGAGCATCTGGAAACAAAGAAGAGTGAGTGACAAGAAACAAGTGAATTGGAGAAAAAGAGAGCTGCAAGTTTGATTAAAAAGCTGCAAGAAAAAAAAGCAAAGGGTGTTCGCTGAAGTGCAATTTGAAGCTTGTATCCTTCAAGATTAAATAAACTCACTCAAGCAGTAATTGAACTCTTAATGGAAGTGCATTTTGATAATGAGATTAGTTGCAATAAATGTTTTTCTAGGCGATAAAATGTTTTCTCTGCATATTCTGTATGCTTCACGGACCATTTTTGCAAAATGGCACCTGTTGTATATGTCAGGGAATTTTAGCTAAACTGGTAAGGGAAAACCTGGAAAGGTAGGGGAAATGGAATATTGCAAATTTCTAGACACCCTGCGAGGCCAAATAGCATCAAAAGTCTGCATAGCAACGTGTTTTTTTTAATCTCTGCTCGGTTGGCCCACACTGTGCCTTTCGACGTTGCATGTGGCAGCAGTCCCACAGTCGCGCTGTAAAAGCAAGGGTTCCCAATACTATTGAATCCTGTGGAGGCTATGCCGGGACCAGGGTGAAAATGACGTCACGCTCAGGCAAATGCAGCACTGGGGAGTGTAATAGTGGTGTTCTGCTGTATCAGGAATGGATAAATACACAGCCCACCTAGTAGTGTAAAGGGCGTTTAGGTAGAGGCCGTGTCTAATCATACTGTCTAACAGCTTATCTATGTTCTGTCTGTAATGTTCATATGTTAGCTGTGCATAAAACATGCGTAATAAAGTGAAAATGTCATTTGCCAGGGGGGGGATTGGAGTGGATGGGATCGGATGGATGGCGGATGGCAAGTCAGGACTGTAATATGACTGAGAAAGGCAGCAACACGTTTTGGTGTGCACCGCTACTTGCGCGTGGCTACGCGCGGCAATGTATGGGAGTTTAATCAGGCTGCGGGATTTTTTAATCGCCGTCCCAAATTGCTGCTGAACACCGTGGCAAGCGATTTTTGTAAGCATAAATGAGCACTGATTTTTGGTTTCAAAGGCAATTTAAATTTGTTATATCCATAAAAGGTCAATTCTTTTTTTTGTTAAAACAAGGTTTTTAAATGTGTGTGTGTGTTTATGTGGGATATTATTTACTTTGTTGCATCCATTAATTCGTTATACCTGTTACGCTATGACGAGGTTTGAGTGAACAGTACTGGGAAACCGCAGTTATTGTTGTACATTGTGATTGTAGCGATAAGAAATTGTTTATTGTAAAGGGATTAGCCATGTAAATGAGTGCGTTCAGCGTGATTGGTCATAAAATGGTAGTGTGGCATGAATCTTGAATCTGGAACAGTGTCCGTGGTATACCCCTGTCACACGGCAAAATAAATACCATTCAGAGCAAATGATGTTCGTTTGTAATGTCATTTGTTTGCTGTTGTACATTGAAACTAATGACATTTGATGGAAACGACACCTCCAATCGAATGAGCTCACGAAACCCATTCGCGTTCGTTTTGGGACTGAACGCGTAGTCTCGACGCCAGAAACCTTTTACCAAAGATCCATATTCACTCATGTTTATTATAATATTGCCATTAATAAATAGTCTTTTTAATAAACTAGGCGATTACTGGTCTGTTGACGTAAAATTTCATGAATATGTTTTGAGAAGGAAGTTACTGTCAACCGCAGCAGCTGGACGTTGGCCATTGTCGTTGTTGTTGTTCCCTCGGTAGCGTGTGTTGGCTTGGATTGGCTTGATTTGTGTTGTTTAGCTGTGCAATGTTACGTTGAATGGTCAAGGACAACTACCTGCAAGATATGGACATGTGAAGTACAAGTTTTTTTTTTTTTCCCCTTCAAAATAAGGGCAAAAGAGGGTCACTGTCATGGTCATCATTACAGAATGACATTTGTTTTCATCGCGTGACAGCGAACAAGGAAAATGACATTAACTAAGTTTAATTTCATTCCTTGTAAAGGACGTTTATTTTGCCGTGTGGCAGGGGTTGTGTGATTGTTGTTGCATTCGTGCTCAGCTTTAGAACGTTTAGAGAGGACAATGGATGGACGCAGGTGACAAGCTTGGCCGAGTGGTGCACATAATCCAGTCGCGGGAGCCGTCCCTGCGTGACTCCAACCCAGACGAGATAGAGATTGACTTTGAGACGCTGAAGCCGTCAACGCTGCGGGAGTTGGAGTCGTACGTGGCATCGTGCCTGCGCAAGAAGCCTCGCAAGCCGTACTCGTCCAAGAGCAAGCTGGCTGCCACGGCAGCTGGCAAGAGCAAGGAGGAGCAGGTTCGTGAGAAAAAGCAGGAGCTGGAGAAGCGGCTGCAGGACGTGAGTGGCCAGCTGGGCACCACCCCGAAGAAGCCCCTCAAGAAAGGTGAGGGCTCACTCTCGCTCGTGCGAGTGCAACACTGTAGCATGGCGTTGTGCCTCTTTGCAGATGCCGAGAATTCGCACGTGGACGTGGTCGGGGGCCCGAGCAGGTTGAGCGCCAGCAGCTCAAGCTCGTCGGACAGCGACAGTTCGAGCTCATCATCAACGAGCAGCTCCTCGGACAGCTCGGACTCGGAGTCAGGTTAGGCTCAGCCCGGCGGGGGGGGCCCTCGTGCTCGGCCCATCTGCTGAGCCCATCACCGCGGCACCATCCGGCCAGGGAACAAAAGCGGTTAGGGGGAGGGGGGGGGTGTCACATCGTATTTATATATATATTTAGAGCAGCAGCAGCATCATCTGTACATAGGCCATTGCTGTTCCCATCATTGGTTTTTTACAACCAAGTTAGCTGAACGCTTTTAAAGCCGAGGTGAAGGGTGAAAGCGGTCGCCTCCTTCACCCTTCAGCCTGTCACGCACACACCTAGAGAGAGCCAGAGTCCTTTGCAGCCCTCTGTTCATTCCCACGGTGCACATCTATAGCCCATGAGTGCAGTGTTCCTTGAGGCCAGCCTTTTTAAGTGGTGAGCAGTGCAAGCCATCGAGGGTGTCTGGTTTAGTGTTTGTCACGATATTTATTTCATACTTTGAATGATCGGGGGTGGTTCATGGCGCGTAGGGAGGAGCCATCATTGTTCTGGGTGGCCAGCGTTGTCCCCCTGTCCGAACAAAGCAGAGGCCCCCCCTCGGTGGTGGCTCCTGTTTGAGACAAAGCTGGCCTCCGCGTGATTGTGTGTGTAGCACGTGCACTCTGTGGCTAGGGGTGTGTACGTCCGTGCCCGAGTCCTCTTTTTTGACTGGCTCCTCTCTGCGCATTGTGCATGAGTGTTGTTTTTACTTCGCACAAGTATATTCTGCTGTACATTTTGAGGGCTATTTTAATTTCTCCAGATGAGGCCTACGTTTTAGTGAATTATACAATTATGGGTGGGCAATTTTTTTTTTTAGGAACGTATGGTGCAATGATTTTAGTTCGCTTCTCTGGTCGTAATTGCATTTTATCTTATGTGTTGTGTCCAAATGGTGAGTGAAAACACTCGGGACCTTGCAGAAGAGTACACCTTTTTATATATCATTGTACATATACTTCGGAGCCTATGCACGGCTGCCGTGAATCACCTTGATTTAAGCACATTTACATTGTTCTTAGGGCTGTACATTACTGCGCAAATATCATCCACAGACCCATGTGCGTGTGTGTGTGAGTGGGTTTACACAGTTGTGTTCAATAAAGTGTGCATGGATGAGCCCTGAATTGAATAAAAGATGGAACCTGCAGAGTTGTGGTTTTGTTGATGGCAGTGCCTGCTGGTACGTGCAACACAACAAGGTTGGCCTGATAAGAACACTGCACTTGTGTGGGCAAATAGATCTCCCCCTCCCCCCCGCCCCCCCTTTTTTTCTTGTTTTGTTCTTGAGAGTGTGCCATTCTCTGCTCAAGGGCCGCAAAGGAACTGGCGTCATGAAAGGCAAGTTTCATTATCACTACTAATCAGCCCAGTTGGATGAAACTGGCCAACAGATGCGTGAATACTGTGCAATGGCAGGTGATAAGATTCCAGAAGGGGTCTTCTGTTACAATTTGCAGGGGCGAGACAGCTGTGCGTGTTGCACAGTTTTGATTCCATTTCGCTTTCTTGTGCCGAGCTGCTCGAAAAGCGTGAAAATTGCGTCAAACTGCTCCGAAACATCCTGAAAGGCATGTATTTTGGTGCTTGCGTCTACTTCAGCGGGGGAGAAAGGGCCGAATCGAGCGCCATGCATCTCATAGTTGACTGTGATGCATGTGGTCACCAGTAGTGAGAAAGGGGTGTAGGATGCGACGTGAAAAAAGACAGCTGCAGCCGACATTCCTACGACATTGGGTTAGGCCTAGCGGCGACATCTGTTGTAGTGCCTGCGGTTGCGAGATTGATGCTGTCATGTTTGTCAATGTGCCGCAGAATTCCTCGAAAATTGACACAGGTAGGAGGCCCTGCTTCTACGTCCCTGTGGGAGATTGGCAGGTTGAAGGCTTTTGTGGTAAGCGTCATACACTAAGCCACTTGCACGAGCAGAAACTCTGATGCACGCAACCAGCAACAAAAACCATGAACAAAATTTCACTGTGTTGAAGCCAACAATTTCAATTGCTTTTTGTATAGTATACCCTTCACTTCGACAGTGTTTCGTGTAACTGTAGCAGTGTTATCAAGAATTCCAGCTTCTCAACCTTTTCACAGTCCTAAGGTTTGTATAACCTTCAGCCATTACGTGGAGCCTTTTGTAGACTTCTCGTATATTAACAAAACTTTGCATTCCACACATCTTGGACCATGCCTGTGCAAATGTCTACTTAGAAATTGGCGAACATCCCATAAGTAGTTGCCAGCGTAATACTGCATTGTGACAGTGACTGAAGAAAGGTTCAGACGAGCGTTCTTCTGGTGGGAAGGATTGATTGATTTGTGGGGCTCTGATTATGTGAGACACCGTAGTGGAGGTAGCACGCGGGCCTCAGCATTTCGCCTCCATCTATATGCAGCCGCCGCGGCCAGGATTCGATCCCGCGACCTTCGGATCAGCAGCCGAGTACCTTAGCCACTAGACCGCCGTGGTGGGGCCTGGTGGGAAGGAGGTAGACTGACAAAATCCAGTGGCTAGGCTCTGCTGACAAAAGGGAACTCAACTTACAACCATAAAACGCTATAAATAAGCAGATTACAAGAAGTTTGAGCAGTTATTTGCTAAATAATTGTGATTGGTCTTAACTGAAAGAATCGGAATCTTAATTTTGAGAATTGTTGATCCCCTGATTTTCAAATAGGTACTCGACTCCCTGGGTTGCCATGAATTCATTTCTCAAGCTCCCAAGACAATGAATTCAATGTCATAAGCTGCTCTGAAATCAACACAGCTCCAAAAACTGATCACTAGTCTGTTTCTCTTGTCTTGCCCGTGCTAGCATGGATTGTAAATCGAGGTAGCAGTTGCTATGAAGGCTGTACAGGCAGAAATGCGAGCAACCGATGGGTGCTGCCATATTGGATTTTTCGAATTTGCTTATCTCTGGCTCTCCCAGCATTTTTACTAGTGCATTTGGGCGAGGGTTAGGGTGGCTACATGTAACCCGGGTGTGCTAGGTCAGGCTGTCGAGTGACGTGTGGAATACTGAACTGCTCTTTGCGTTTATCAGAGTTTCGCTGCGACGATGCATGGTGCTTTGGAAAGCCAAGAAGTACTTCTGGCAAGTACCTCTGTGATCATGTGCAGCCGAGTTTCCACCCTTTGTCAGTTTGGGGAAAGGCGACAAGTATGGATTGTGTACCATGTGCACACGCTACCTGTAACTTGCGGAATGATTACGAGCACCATCGTGATGGGCAGTGTGTAAAAGCCTTGTTCATTTACTGCTGCTAGGGCCCATGTGATGAGGCAGGAACCACTCATGTCCTTTCCAGTAGAACGAGCCTGGGTGCATAATTTGCTGCTGTGTCATCTATACGGGGTCTCCTGGTTTGCCTGATGGCACAGCGGAGGCATAAGTCTAGAATGTGTAATTTGCATACGTCTGTGCAACGGAAACTATTGTACTATTGGCATCAAATGAAGTGCAAACAGCTGAGCTCGTGGCCCGAGCATTATAGTGTGCTCCGTCCTGGTTGAGCAGCACTGCGCCATGTCCCTGTAGTGCAACATGTTCTAGTTCCGATATCTCCGAGGAAGGAGGAAAGCATAAAAGAAAACTGAAGCTGATGGCAAGTATTTTAGCACCAAACTGAGTGATATGTGCACCGAACGAAGCACTAGTAGTGGGGGCCCATGGTGTATATTCCACAATTATGAGAGATGGATGCACTTGTGTGTTCAGCTCAGCTGTACCCAGAATGCTGCAGAGTCCGCTGTGTGACTGGATGGCGTGCACTATACTAATGCTTGAGCTGTATGCTCCGCTGTTTGCATTTCATTAGTGCATGTGGACAGCCTGGGAATGGGAAGCCCTCCCACCCACGAAGCACGCAGGAGCACACCGAGCCAACAGTCCGGAACAGACAGATTTACTTCTCACGCAGTCGTTTGCCACTGTTTCCAAGTGTGGCATTGTGAACACAAATAAGTGCAATGTAGGGGCACTGCACTTTAGCTAGAGTACTTCTCTAAAAGGTATCGGTGCAAACCAATGATCACATAGACCAGACACAAAGACAAGTGCAGTCTGTGTTTTGTCTCTGTGGTCGTTGGTTGTGACAAACACGTTTTGTTAAAGGGGTCGTGAAAAGAGTATGGAGATACCCGGTTGTAATTTTCACTGCTTCGATATGCATTCGACTTGCTGATTCTGAAAATATTTCAGTGCCTAACACCCATGCTCGTTTGAAACGCCCAGCATTCTTGGACTGCCAAAATGACCGTGTGATAGTATACAGGCCAGCATCGGGTGACGTTTCGGTAAGATATCTTTAAAGGGGCACCGATAGCAAAATATCGCTGCAGAGGTACCTGCGGGATCGATTTCCGTGGACATGCACATGTTATCTACCCAACCTTAACGACGAACACAGCTCCGAAGGTAATTTAAATTAATATTCAAGTTTTTGTGAGCAATCGAGTGCTAGATGCTTTGCCCCGGGACCTCGACAATAGCGAAGGTGACCTGAAGGGGACCCCCCCAACTTCTGCGACGTCGCCACGGCAGCAGAGCTCCGAACAGTGCAGCTAGCAATGATGACGTCGGGGCCACCGTTGCATATTTTCTGCGCCTGTGTTAGTAGACTCCCGGTGACGCCAGGCATCAAGAAAGTAGTTGTCACCCAATGACGACGAGAGGAGCAACGACAAAAATGTGCAACAGACAAAAGAAAATGAGCACGCGTCGCATGTCATGCGGAAGTGGGCCACAGTTAAGTGCTCATGTGGACAAACTTGTTTACCCCACTGTGAGCACCAAGGCACCAGTTGCACTAGGTGCCTTGTTTTTGGAGCTCACCCATACCAAAACTGGAACTAGGGGATAATGAACAGGCCGTAAATAATTATCAGTCGCGCGCTGGAGCAATTGATGTGCTGCGTTATGGCTAACAGGTCCTTGGCTACGTGTTGCAGCAAAAAAAAAAAAAAAGGTAGAATGTTATTTGGAAGCTAGAAAGAACGAAAATACTTCAAACCGTGTGGTGCTGCCATTTGGAAGGAAGTCTGCGGAATGGTTTGTTTTCCCATGGCCTACAAGGGCACATCAATCTCTGAGGCCTGGTGGTGACTAACATGACGTTAACTGCCAAGATGTTGGGAACATGCGCAGTGAAATTGAAACCGCGTTTTTATCGCTCTAAATCAACCAACACGATGCAACAGAACAATACATATTGTTGTGTTTGGAGGGTCAGGATCCCGAATACAAACTTGGTGCCAAATCTTCAGAAAACGTTTCGTGACCCCTTTAAAGTGCACAAACTCGTCCAACAACAAGCCCTTCCGAAATATGGCTGCTGCTGTTGGTTCTGGAAGCTTATACATTGTGCGTTTTCAAAGAAGTTCTTCACCACACTACGATAGTGTCTTGCAGTAAAGCGCACTAATACCTGTGTCACACGGGCACGTTGGAAGGCTTTCGTGTCGACGGCCTTCGAAAAGCCTACAACTGTATCGACTCAAAATAACTTGTGGCACAGCTACACGGCAGTTTTAAATGGCCATTGAGTCACAGAGCAAATTTGCAACAACGTGGCGGCAACCAAAGCACCCGCTTCAATTCTAATTCGCACTAGTTGCTATTTGCACCGACAGCAAGAAACAAGCTTTAACTTGAGCCTTCCCTTAATCTCGTGCCGAAAGGGACAAAGTATGTGCGACATTTTGCAGTCGTTATTCAGAAAACTTGCCGATTTTGACACTGCTAAGCCCAAGTCCCTAGCGTGAGCCTCGGAAGTGATTTGATTCATTGACGCCAGATGGTGCCACACGCAGTGTTTCCCACCAGCTACATGGCATTTGTTTTTTATGGCAATGGCAGCTTATTCGTTCCAGAACTAATGCAATAAAGTCAAACCGTTGGCCTCTTGGTGCATTTCCAATATTTTTCAACGGCATACGATTCTACTTATTGATACGACATAAATAGGGCCATGGCCTCAGAAACTAATGCACGCGGGAGGTGCCGGAGCGCCAAGTATCGGAGCACGCGCAGTTTCCGCTTCCGTCACTTGACAGGCTTCGAAAGTCTCGAAGGAGTTGTAGGGTGCTCAGTTGACTTGATAGACTATCTACTCGACGGCCATTGAAACCACCCGTTTAGCAGCTCAAACTTGACCTTTGAGTCAATAGACAGTCGGTTTGAAGGCCTTCGAAACGCCAGTATAAATGGTGGAATGGTCCATTAGTTCTCCCTGGACAAGCATCTTGCCCAGCACAGTGTGTAATGAACAAGGTGTGATAAGATGAATAACGGGGGCCCAGGATCTGTAATCAGTGACGTGGATGTCTAGCGTTTTGTGCAGACAGCACGGATCATATTAGAAAGATGCAGTAAGTTTCAGGGTAAACAAACATGACTGGTAAACTCTCAAGTGTCGTTACACAGGGTATGTACTGACCTGGAAAAGTTGGGGAATTGAGGAATTCATCAATCAAGACATTTCACGCGGAACTTTCATGGTATCGCCTAGAGTCTGGATGATAGGCATTGGTTGTAGGTACGCAGATTTTTATCCCAAATTTTTGTGATCCAAACGTGCCTGCAGCTTATATGAACAATAAATCTGAACATTATTAGGCTCAACTTCCATGCAAAAGGTGTAGTGCCTGACTTTTTCCCCCCTTTTCTACCTTCGATGTCTCGGTAAGCCCTGAATGAACTGCACAGAACTATGCAGCGATAATGTTGCATGTTGTGGCATAAGTGAGGTATGGGAGGGTGTCGGTTTGCGAGAAATGCTAAAAAGTATATTTCAGGAACACGTTTGTTTTGGCTTCTATGATTTCGCTGGCAGCACATAAGATCTGAAGTATATATATTTTCAGCATGTACAGTCAAGAGGAACTAAAGGCGGTCGCACAGATGCCAACAGTTAACGGCGCCATCTCTAGTCTTCCAGTCTACGAAGTGCTTCCATCTTGTGTTCATTAAAAGGGTCAAAAGTTGTAAAATTTATCTACCCACTATTTTCATCTTTGACGGTCACACCTAAACAAATCAGGAAAAAAAAACCCCCCAAAAAACTCTGCAGGCAGTCTGACAACGTTAGCGATGCACGTGTGTGTGTGCTGAGCTGGTCTGAGTGCTTGCTTTGGAGGCCTTTTGATGAATACCTCATTGATCCACCACTTAATCACACCTTGTTTGTGTGCATTTCCAGGTAAAGCTCTCGTGAGCAAATAGAAAAAAAAGTTTGAAAGCTGATATGCGAAGGGCTGGTCTGGCCCTTTCGTCTTCACGTTCGCATTGGAGTGAAGGCTGATCTTGGAGTGAAGACATTACTTTAAAAAATGCAGTCAGTTCTTGTCGCTGAGGAAGAGTGTACTAAAAAGGATCTCTTTACTGAACCGAATTACCTTGTGCTGTTCCAAGTATTCTGTCCTTGGGAGCCTCCGTTAGGTCATGTTGGAGGGGCGTGTGCGTCATTGTCGCAGGTATTGAAAGCAAAGTGAAAGCACACGCTGCTCTGTATTCCAAAAGAAAAAAAAAAAAGTGGCTGATCCCCCTGTTATAGGAGCCGGTATAACACGAAAGTGATATGACCAAACTGCACCGAGCTGCGCTTTCGGCGTAGGGTAGCCTCAGCGAGAGTGCTGACACTACCCTACCGAGGCCGAACTATAGGGGTTCTTTAGTGCTATGACGATATTTCGCTGTACCGATTCTAGATGGCGGCCACGGCCAACGGAGAACACAACGAGAAGGCGAGAGATGGAGAAAGTTTAAATGAAGGGTTATAAGGCGTGTTTGGGCTCCTTCCAACATGCCAAGGATAGCTTAGTCGGTAGCGCGGCTGGTACCTTTCGTCGTGGTTCAAGCGATTGTGGGTTCGATCCCGGCCACGCTAGTGCAAAATTTTCTGCTTGCTTTTTCTTTGTCATTGTTTATGTAAATTTTACTGCATCATATCCGTTGTGGTAGTGACATATAGTGATGCAGTAAAGCCGTGGTGGACCCAGACATAAAACGCTTTTGTGTTAAAAATTACTGCAAGGGTTAGGTGGGCAACATTAGTGCCTTTAAAGAATGAGGACAGGTGCAATAATGTTGTTTGCTGTTCCTTTTCATCCAGTTTGTAATGGTGTAAATTGCATCGTTCAGGGAATTTCGTTAACAATGGTCAGGGAAAACCTGTAAGGGGTAGGGGATTTTCATTTGTATAGTTTGCTAGATACCCTGACTGATTTCTAGCGTTTTACATTCCAAAAGCACGTGATTACGGAAGACTCCATAGTGGACGGCTCCGGGAATTTCGACCACCTGGAGTTCCTTAATGTGCACTGACATTTCACAGCACACAGGCCTTAAGGTTTCGCCTCAATTGAAAAGGAGCCACTTAAAAAGCCTCCCCGTTGAATAAAAAAACACCGCGTACGTGCAGAGGTTTTCAGCTCGTCTACCAGCTTTGGAAGCAGACATGGCCAAGTGATCTCTCGTACCACGTAACGCGGACTGCATCACCGGCTTTTGCAACGGTGGCCCTTGAGGCCAATACACGAGGCCACCGTGCGCACACACGTCTTAACGCGAGCCACCAAACTTGCTCTTTGCATGAAACAAGGCACTGCCAACAAAGTAGCGGTGTGTTCACCCCCCAATGTGGGCACCTTTATTGCTATAGCAATTATTTGGAACCTCCATGCGTATTTTTTCTATGGGTTTGACTATCAAGTTATGTGTGTGTATGTGTACACATACAAGTAACAGAGTAGAAGACTCGTAAAGACGCGAGGCACATTTCGGAAATCGAAGCAACAGCCCCACACCCAGACGGCCTGGTCATTTGGGCCACAGGGACATTCTTCCCCTTTTTTGTTGTTGTTATGTGGGTTTAACATCCCAAAACCAGCTCTGATTATGAAAGACTCCGTAGTGGAGGGCTCCGGAAATTTCGACCACCTGGGGTTCTTTAATGTGCACTGACATCATACAGCACACGGGCCTCCACATTTCGCCTCCATCGAAATGCAGCCGCTGCAGCTGGGATTCGATCCCGCGACTCTCGGATCAGCAGCCGAGTACCATAGCCACTAGACCACCGTGGCGGGGCATTCTTCCCCTTTTGGCAAATGGCAAGTCGCAATATCTTGAATCCACAATTGGAATTCACGATATGCCGGCACCCTGCAAAGCTTTTCTGGTTGGCTGTAATGCTCCGAGAGCCTCCCATAGTGTCACAGCATTGGGAGTGTGTGTGAAGGCAGGCCAAGGGCTGAATTAGGAGAGCAGGCTGCCCAAGGAACCTGGTGCCATAAGCATTCAGATTTTCCCCACTTCTGATAATTTGTAGATCTACTCCGAGCATTGGGCGTACGAAGTGGTGCCCAAAACTTTCTCTAAGCAGAGTGGCTACCGTGGTTACAGATCCACGAGAGGAAATGTTGTTTTGCCTATGCTGACGAGGGGGGTGACTGGAAGCATGCGAAGCCACAACACAGAGCTGGCGGCTTTACCTTCGGCAACGCGTCAGAATGGGTGAAGAGCTCGCCACAGACGAACAAAGCAAAAGAACGCAGAGGTCAAAGAAGACTTTGTCCTTACAAAGTCAAAAGGCTAAGCTGCAGCCCATCACTGCTCCTACAATGTTTGAAGGCTGCCAGTCTACTTGGGAAAGCCTCAGCTGTGATCCCTGCTAGTGAGGACTAAGCCAGCAGCAAAAAGCCATCATGTGCACCCCCCCCCCCCCCCTCTGCACTCCTCCTCCTCCGATGCTGTCCAAGAGTAAAAACTGTATTTTGTTGAAGCACAGAAACTGTGGCTGCCCATACAAGGTAAGCTCAGCAGCTTTTCATGGCCAAGCTGCTTATTGTGCCTCTCCACAGATGCAAAGCTGGACATTTAATATGGGCTTTGACAGAGGCTGCCAAACATCATAAGCAGTCTCCTACTTTTTGGAGATGCGGGAAGTGAAAGGCCAGCACCTGTTCAGAATTTTCAGCAATATCTTTATCAATCGGGAGGAACAGAAACACAACCTTGCAGCATCCGTTTGCCAGCAGAGTTGGTATTTCACACCCTCCCAAAAAGAGTCAATAAGAGGCAAGATTTCACATGGCAGCCAGTGTGGCCCCATCACTTCAGGAGTGCTCGCTGTGCACATTTTTCTGTCGGTGTGTCAGCTCCTTAACACTGTTGAAGCTTTTCATTTATGAAACGTGTAGACTTAAATATGAAGAGGTGAATACAACAGGTATGGCAGCCACAGAGGCATGCTGTCTGCAGTCATTCAACTTGTAAAATTGGTAATACACAAGGAGGAATGTCTGCCCTCAGGTTAAAGTCTTTGGGTCCTCAAGTCGCTATTTCTTTTCATTACTCCCCATGGGTCCCTAGTTTGTCTAATGTGCAGAACTGTCTTTTACGTAGTAACCAATAATATAGAACTCCAAGGACAAGGTTGAGAGAGCAGAAACGTTCGCTTCAGGAACACTTGCCATTGAGCAGCGTGTACAAAACTAGCTGTCTCACAAAGGCTTGCAGAGAAGCTTGCATTTAGACAATGCTCATGGGGCCATCTTTCTCTGTCTGAAGGCGCTCGTGCTTTTTTTTTGTGCGTGAATATATCTATCTGGTTGTATTTACAATATTGTGAGGGTACAACATACCAAGCTAGCCAATTCTGGAGTGTGATTTTGCCCCAGGGAAGTGAATATCTGCAACTTTTTTCTGAGGCTGTCATAAAGGAGCCTTTCATGAAGTCATTCCTCTCAGTCATGCTTCTAGCTAGTGGCACTATGTGTGGTTGGCAACAGTATAGTTGGTGACCTAATTATTTTGTTATTAAGTAATGCTTGAGTCGTCTCCAACCATCCATCTACATAGCCAACATATAAGAAACAATTTCTTAAAAGTGTTTGAGGACCTGTTCAAAATTATCATAGATTATTTTTTGTATGACACCATTTGAGGTGGGAAAGCTTATTGATCACCCAACAGATGGCACCATAACACACCGTTTGATGAAAGCTAAATAGGCAAAATGCTTTCAGCGCTGCAGAGTGCTTGTGTATATTGTCTTCGTCCCTGTCTTTGCAGTGCTCAAAGTTAACGTATTAATTTGAAACAGTAATTCTGTAGTTATACTTTTACTTCTGTTTTCAGTTATACCTTGTCATCAGTGCAATATTAAGATTGATAAAGCCTGGGCGCTGCTGTGATGTGGTGTGAAGCAACCAGTGGCAGTTGTTCGAGTAACCGTGGCACATTACAATATTTGGCATTCATTTTGTACCTAAATATGCTTGGGTTGTTTGGTAGCTGGTTGTCACTGAACGGAGAAGTATGCACAGACAAGGCTTGTCGTGACGACCTACCTCACAGGTGCACAGAGCACCGGAGATTCGGGCTTAGCAAGCCAACTGCCCGTGCTGGCCGGCATCAGCACACACTCTGGCAGCAAAAGCACAGTACTGCTCTCTCTTAACAATAGCCACACTGCCTCAGTGCACATAACAACAAGTGCGTATGGTGCTGCTGGCACTCCGCTGCAGGCACTGGCTCACAAAAAGCAACGAGTCCTCCTCTGCCATCGTCCTCTCCTGAATTCTGTCATCCCCTACAGCGCTGTCCGCCATTCGCTTCCCAACTTGACCGGTTTTGCGAGCCCATGTAGGGCAATCTTAAATGCACTAACTTGCATTCTTTTGTATTTTCCTTGTGGGTGCCTGACGAACAGAAGAAAGTAGGGAGACTACAAATGAACCCAAGAATGCTAGCACGTGGTGGCCCCAACAATAGGCCAGGTGGCACAGTTGGCACTTTGTCAGAGCTTAGGAAGAAAATGACTGTGGGAACTGGAAATATCTCGAATGGAGCCCTCGGGCGCAGCCAGTGGGGAAGCTTGTCAGCACGTCAATCACTTTTCGTGCTTGGCAAAGTGGGTGGGACTTTTAAGAAGAGCCACCAGTGAGGGGAAAAGGTCGCCTACAGCTCTTCTGCGTACTCTTTCAATGGCCACAGAGCCTGGTTGTGAAAGCTGGGGCAAACTCCGTTGGCCTGGGCCTCTGATAAGTGTGACGATGTAATATGACCATGCCGGAGCACAATGGGACTGCTTGTCTGCTAATGCAAAGAGGACAGCAAACAAAAGGAAGCACACTCTGTAGGTACAAGGCACCGGGAGCAACCTCCGTCTGACAGTGCCAGATGAGGCTGTGGGCACTTGCTCACTGTTTGCTGTCCAAGGAGAGAGGGGGACTGCCTTTCCACTACATGCATTCCCAGTAAGCCCGCACCCACCAAACATGCACAGTACCAAACTGAAAAAAAAAAAAAAAGGCACCTGGTGGCAATGCTTTTAGCTTTGCCTGTCACCGGGCGATAGATTCTTGCCATCGCCCTGTCCAGGGGAGGTAGTTGGCGACGAAACTGGATGCGCCTTGGTCCCCACGGGCTCACTAATTTGGTTTCTTACCACTATGCTTTACGGGTCTTGTTCTGCATTGGTGGCCAGCACTGGACATAGCCCATGACATTCTGTTGTCGTCTTTGCCATTGCAGTTGTAATGTATTGATGCTGTGGGCAGTGGTGGAAGTGGTGCGTGAAAGTACCAGGAGAGAAATGTTGATACATTCTGCACCAAACAGCTGTTGTTAGGGTGTATTGCATCATGGCTGTGTCGAGACTGATAGGAGCGGCCTTGACTGGTGGAACCTGCACAGGTTCACTACAGGTGGAATCATAATCTGTTCTGAAACCGAAAATGCGTTGTTCTAAGTCGTCAAGTGAAGCCAATTTTCAGCCATTGATAACAGGTTGGGCGCATGCACACGGCTTTCTTGGGTGGTGTGGTGCCGCCATGCTGTGTATTTCCCCGGATATCAATTCATCAGGGTGTGCCAATCACCGAAGACCATGAGAAGTGCCAGTTCACTAACCGCAGTGGCTTAGCAAACTAGTCATAATGAAAGTGCTAATGTGGAGTATCAAGCCAAGTATGTACCCTGGGTGAATGTAATGCTTAGAAATTTGCACGGTGCCTGTGCCAGGTAGTACTTCCTTTTGTCTAAAGCTTCACAATGCATTGGAATTTACCTTGAATTTTATGTTGTCAATGTTGCATATAGCATTTTTTCTTTAAATTATTGTTTGCCTCATTCATTATGGATGTCACTCTTTATCATTAGTTTGACAAGCTACAGAGCCAAAGTATCGGAACAGAGAAAAAGGAACATGTGATGCCATCAACTGGAAAGTGACTGCATTTGACACATTGTTGTGGGACCACAGCGCTTTATTTTATTTTGTTCGCACTTGCTTCGCGACGGGTGGTGTTTTTCACGCAGCGTGACGAGGGCAATGGGTTTGTACCCGATGCCATCAGCACTGTTGCACCTGTGCCATTTCGCATTTAATATTTACACATGATGATGATGCAGCTCGACCAGCTGTTGTTTTGATTGGTGTTTAATGTGGAACTTATCTGCTCAACAAGAACCAGATTCGTAATTTTCCAAACGCAACTATCACACCAGACGTAGCAAATGTGACAGTGGTATAACTGTCCCCATACTGTGTATACTACCAGTTCATATTTGTTTGCACCGCTACGTAACATTTTTTTAGCTATGCGGAGACAAATCTGTGCTCATTCAGGCCACCTAATCCAAGAAGTTGCACCTTGCATTACCCCATTTGCTGACATAGCGAGCAGATGTTTGTGCTGGCAAAGTAGAGGGGCCATGGAATTTATTATTTGCTCTTCTCTTCCAGAGCCCCTGGTAAAGAAAGAGAAGACTGATGCCAACCAGGTGAGTCCCCCGACCAGTCTCGGCTGTGTTAGCAGGATGGTGGGGGGGGGAGGTGTGCTTAGCAGCTGCTCTGGTGCAGGCTCCGACGCTGGAGCCGCAGAGCCTGCTGGGCCCTTCGCTTCCGGGCACCATGCCTTCGCTGACGCCGGTGGCTCCACGGCAGCCGACTCAAGCCCTGTTGCCAGCCAGCAGCAGTAGCAGCAGCAATGGTGCAGCATACTCTCTGCACAGCCCTTCGGCCTTGGCTGTGGGTGGTGCCCCATCGTATGCTCCGGCCATGGTGCCTTTCCCGGGGCTGCTCCCTCAGGCCCCAATGCCAGACCCGGCCCTGACGGCTGCCTACACTGGCCTCGCGGGCCCAATAGGTGGCAGCCTATCGGCCGCCAACGGCAGTGTACCACCAGCGGCTGGTCGACCTCCTGTGGTCGCAAGCCACAGCAGTCTTCCGCAGCAGCCCTCACGGCCTACGGCCACTGCGACGGCGGCACCCGTCAAGAAGAACCCACCACACCAGGCACGGCCATCCACTGGTAAGGGATTGTTGCCTTCCGTATGGCCTGTGGTGGCCATTTATCGATTACCTTCAACAGTTGGTCTCCCTAATCTACAATTGCGCAGTAAACTGAAACTGCAGATGCTTTATGATATGGCAAACAGTAAAGTTAAAATTAATTTCACTACTTACGTGGCACATAACAGTGCGAGGCCGACAAGGTGGAAACAGAGCAAGATGATTCTAATGCCACAAGTGCAAACAAGCACGTGGTAACAAGTGCATGCTTGTGTGCTGCTCACTTATAGTTCTTTCATTGTTGATTGTGCTCAACAACTTACAAATGCTTAATATTTTGAGTAGGCTTTCCGAGTGCTTGCTTGCCCATGTACAGTCACCGACCAATTTTTCCGACTCCGAAAGTTCGGACTTGTTGGATATTCTGGACTTCATAAATGCATCGTCAAGGATCCCATAGAGCTAATGCATTTTTTTAACCAATTTTTCGGGTGAAGTGGTCCCTGAAAGTTGGATTTTTCGGACTAAATCGCTTGTTTATAGCCACGCTCTTAACCATTGTGGAAGCCGCCAGGTTGGATTTTCTGCCAAGTTGGCTAAATTTGGTCTTCGAATGGCTTTGCTGCCTCCGAGATTAGAAAGCGCACGTCATATGTTAACTTTTGGAGGCCAGGTCTGCTTTCTCTTTTTGGAAAACGTGGCACGGGACGTTGCTTCTTCGTCTTCGGTCCGCACTATCATCATCACACCGTATGGGGAGGGGAGAAGGCGAAGGAAGGATTCTTTTATTGTTGTTGTAGCATGTTTCAGTCGCATCAAGACGTTCAGTTCCCTGTGGCTATCTGCAACATCGAATTTGCGTGCTCGACACCATGGCTCTGCCATCTGTGTCATCGTGAGAGCCAGATGGTGCGAAGAGGCGTGGGAAGTATATGACTCTGACATTGGAGAAGAAAGCTGCCACTATCAAGCTGATAGAGAGTGGACGTTCGCAGCTTCATGTCGCCGAAGAATACCATTTCTCCAAGGAAACGGTATCCGACTATGTCAGAAACGGCACAAAGATATTGGCAGCGTTTGAGAATTCACACAAGAGCCAAAAAAACGACAGTAAGGGCATTCATCCAGCCCTTGACGAGGCTCTGCAGTTGTGGCTTAAAGGAGTTTTGGCCAAATACCTGCCCGTGTCAGGAGATATGTTAAAGGAAAAGGCCCAGTTGTTCGCTCTCAAAATGGGCATTGAATATTTCAAGTTTACTGATGGATGGCTTTGCAGCTTCAAGAAGAGGCACGGAATTTTGTTCAAAAAAGTGAGTAGTGAAAGCGGAGCGGTGGATCAGATTATTGTCTGATTACGGTGTCACGAAGTTGAAAGCCCTGCTCCTTCGGACATATTCATTTCCAACAAGATGGGAATTTTCTTCAAGATGCTGTCGGATCGTACCCTAGCATTTTCAGGGGAATCGTGCGCTGGGAGGAAGCTCAGCAAGGAGCGCGTAACAGTGATGGTAGGTGCCAACGCCACCGGAATTGAGAAACTGCCTCGTCTCGTTATTGGGAAGGCTAGAAATCCGAGGTGTTTTAAGGCTCTGAAAACCCTCCCTGTGGAATACGACAGCAACTCCAAGGCATGGATCACGCAGTCTTTGTTTCAAAAATACATTTGCAAACATGACCGCAAGTCTGTGTGACAGAACAGAATGTGACCTCTTTGTGGACAACTGTGGCGCGCACGGTAGCATGCCGAACCTTGAGGCCATTCGGCTGGAATTTTTACCGCCTAACACCACAAGCGTGTTCCAGCCAATGGATCAAGGCGTGATCCGAAACATCAAAGCACACTACCGTGCCTGCCTGCCAAGCCGCACCGTCTTTTGCCTCAACAGTGGGACGCGTAAAAGGTCGACATACTGGCCACCATCCGTATGTTAGCCGATGCTTGGAAGGGGGTGAAGCCAGACACCATCGCGCATTGCTTTAGGCATGCAGGATACACTGCTGCCGAAGAGCCCGAGGCGGATGACCCGGACCTAGGCAATTGGTACAGCACCGATGGCGGGGAGGACGTAATGCACGACCTGCACAGTGGTAGAGTGGACGTTCCTGCCACGAAGACGTTTAAAGACTTCGCTCGTGCGGACTCCAACGTTGTTTCGTGTGAGGAGCCCACAGACGACGAAATTTTTCACGAGGTTGTCCCGCAGCCAGAGAGCGGCTTGGATGATGACGACGATGACCATCCACAGCCGTCGGTGGCGTAGATAGCCAACACGGTGACACTCTTGTCGAGCGTTTACAGTGATGATGTCACCTTGGCGCAAATACAGTCAAACCTCGTTAATACGTACCCGCTTAAGGGGGGACCCGGCTCTTAAGGGGGGACCCTGCGCTTTGAACTTTTTTCAAAACTCCTTGACCGATTTTGGTGAAACTTGCTGAGTTAATGTATATTTGTGTGCTGATTTCAAATATGCAATTATTTTCCTAATACAATAGGTAGTTCTTACACTATCAGACATTTCATGTGTCCCTTTGGGAGGAAGATGTTTTCCTAAACTGAGTGAGTTACAGGGTAAATCAGCATATCATAATGATCTGGAATGAAAACTGTATGTAGTAAAACAAGAATGGAAGTCCTAAACCCATTTGGTCAAAAGTTATGGCATGTCAAACATTCAAGAGTGAAACTCCAGCTGGACGTTAATACGTCAATGTTATTTTTGTAAAATTTTCTTCAGAATAAATCTGTGCAATTTAGTCTCACTTCATTCTATACTACTTTATCATCCTGGCAAAAAAAGAATTTTAGAAGTAGCACATTTAGAACCCAAGATATTACTCCTCCAAAACTGCAAAAGCACCAAAATAGCAATAATGAGAAAACGAGAAAAAACGGTTGACAAGGTGTTTACTGACACAAACTTTATGCGAAGCTTGCCAGTGCCATTCAGAATACTCCAGGTGCATTATCCGGATGCACAGAGTCCTTGTGTTTTTTTGCAACTGCTTTTCTGGGTTGCACTTCTGAGAACTTTCCGTGCGATGTGAGCTCCATGTCTCTGCGATGTCGCCGCAGTTGTCGCACAACGCTGAGAGTTTCACCGCGAGACCGTACTCGCGATCGCCACGTACAAGCTTTACTGCACCTCTGCACCAGTAGCAACGCAGAGACTCGAAGAGATCGTTGACAGCATCGAGGTCGACGATGGTGTACGGCGCTGCAGCTTCCGTAGTCGCTGTTTCCGCGGCACTTAGTCGGCTGAAGTTGTCGATCTTCCGCGTGATCGCCGGCGTCGATGCAAGCCGCTCAATCGTAGCTTTCTCGCCGGCACGCATCACCCGTGCCATGTCCTCTGTCACGAGCGCCGAATCTACCCTCACGCGACCAGTGTGAGGAAATGAAACGGTCTCGTGCTCCACTAAGCGGGCGGACTGTTTTCAGCCACGGCGTTGTTTGGCGGTGCTTCGTGAACGGCTGCCGTTTGCGTGGCGATGCGGCGCGATGTCACGTTATCGCCGCGCGCTTATCTCTTTCTTCGTTTCCGCCCGAACTGATTCAGCGTGTGGTGCTTCGACGCCCCGCCAGGCATGACGAACTTCGCGAGCGATAAGCGCGAAGAGAACACGACGAAAGCACAATGAAACGACCTCTGCAAAATGGCGGCTTGGCCAGGTGCGGCTCCGAGTCTCACTCAAGATGGCGGCGCGGAAATCCGGCACTTAGACCAACCAGAGCGCGCCGTTCGGATCACGTGCTATGGACTGACTAATAGCAACATGTGTTGAGCCCCATGTTTGCGAGCCTTTTTCTTGCTCGCGGAGTGTGCACAGGGTGGCTAAGCGAATAAAAAATGACGCCAGAAACGCGGGCTTTCCAACGACACCAAAATGGCGGCGGCCGAGTGCGTAGTTTTCGAGGTACGGGCGGTCAAAATTGAGGCAATTTGTCCCAATTTTGAGGGGCAAGGTTCGCGGAATCGCATATTTACAGCACAATAACGCAAGAAATATGCCACTTTTGTGGATCCAAAATTTGGAGATAGGTGCGGAAACATGTCGGGAAGGCAAAAATGAAGAGACTGAAAATGCGATTTTTTGGCCAATTTTCGGTCTTAATGTGTAACTCCGGTTTAAACGTAGTCGCGAAGATTCCCCCGCCCAGTCCCCATTGAACCCCATGTATTGGCTGACCGCTTAAGCCGTAGTTGCTTGTTGCATTACATACGGTTAGTACGTACCATTTTCTTGTTTTTATATGTTCACAGGCAGAAAATCGGCAAAATTTCACTTGCGCAGACGTTCGATTCACGAGCGGCGACGACCGGACTAAAATTGTCAGCGATAGTGATGTCAAAACATGGCCACGTTGACGTATTTTCTGTTCATACAGCTGTTGCCGATCGAAGCGCGCAAAAGTATGGCCTTCGAGATTGGTAAACTGCAGCGATAGTGACGTCAAAACATGGCCACGTTGATGTATTTTCTGTTCGTACGGCTGTTGCTTATCAAAGCACGCAAAAGCATGGCCTTCGAGATCGCCACGTTGACGTAATTTTTGTTTGTATGGCCTACGAGATTGGTTTTTGTTAGTCCGCAGTGGCTGACGGTAGGGGAATTCGCTGTACTTTGGAATCCGCCACGTTTCCTTTTTTTCTTTTCTTTCATTCTCCCGTGTCCGCCGGTGGTGTTTTGCACAGTGGTGTGTTCTTTAACAACGGTCTTTTGCACGGCGTATTTTTTTTTATTGTTTGGTGCGCGTGTTGTGCGATTTAATTCGCACGTGAGGACTGCTATGCTGAAGTATCGCGTTTTGAGTGTTAAGGAAAAACTGGAAATCATTCGCACCATTGAAAATGGAGCGAAGAAATCTGCGGTAGCCCGTGAAAAGGACTTGCCTCTGACGACTGTGTGCGGGATATGGAACGCTCGCGAAAAGTTGAGGGGCAGCACAGGCAGCAATCTGAAGAGGTGCCGCATCAGAGACTGTGCGTTTCCCGAAGTGGAAAAGGCCCTGCTTCTTTGGTTAAAGAAGGCGCGGAGCATGAACCTGCCTGTCACTGAGATGCCGTCGTCGCGGCGAGGCCACCACGGTGGCAAGTGAAAATAACAGATTTTTTTGCTGCCTGCCCTTGAATAAAGCTTGCGTGCCTGTGTGTGCGTGAGTGTGTTTATGGGGTTCGTGACGTTCATTTTTGGCTGGTTAGTAGCCGCTAAACCGGCACTGACGGTTAATTCGTACATCGCTTAGTGCGTACCCAAACGTCATTCCCGGCCAACTACGTATTAACGAGGTTTGACTGTACAAGCAAACCTAATTGCCTCCAAGCGTTGTATGAGGCAAGGCAGCATCAAGGACTTTTTTAAAGCCTACCTGAATGCAATAAATTTCACATGTTTGGTGAACATGAATTTTTCAGACTGTTCGATTTTTTGGACTTTTTTTCGGACACCGCCAGATTAAAAAAATCGGGTCGGCGACTGTATATGATTATGTACCAAATGACTGGAAAGTTAATAAAGTGGTACCATTTTTTAAGTCTGGAAGCCTCTCGGATCCCTCGAACTAATGTCTCATATCGCTAACAAGCATTGCCTGCAAATTCCTAGAACATATATCGTATTATCTCGAATCTAACGTGCACCTATTTTCGATAAAACTGGTCCAGAAATCGTATGCGCGTTAGAATCGAGTGGGAACGAACGACACCGTTACCATAACGCTGTCGGCATCAAAATAGCCGCCTCCTACGAGGTTCAGGCGCTGTCGGAACGGTCACCGGTGAAAAAAAAAAAAAAACGAACTAGCGGCGCGGCAGTATTTGGCGCGCACAGTTTCTGTAGTTTCTATGCTGCCACTGGTCCCGCGCTGAACTACGCCACGACGCACATGATGCGTAGGCCGATAATACACGCCGCGACGGCTTTGCTGTCTTGCGGCCAACCAAAGTCGCTACGTCGCCGATGCAATCTCTGAGACACCCAGCTGCAGCTTTCGGTAGCGTTCGCTGGTAGCTGTAACGGGAGATGTTTCCCATCACCACACGCAAAACGGCTCATCATCGCATTTCTCCCTCATATCTGTGCTGAACCTCGGGCAATCTCGGAGACAACGCCACGCAATTGTGGCAATCTCGGGGATCACGCCCCGACCATGCTTAGGCTTATCTGCACCAGCCTGCGCAGCAGGCATGGCAGCACGCGGCAGCAGGCATGAGGCAACTGGGATATAGCATTGAGGAATGGCAGCACTGCGAGTAAATCATGTTATCGCCGCTTGCACGCTGCTACACCTGGCAGTGTGTGGCAGTTTTATCGGGACGCAGGAGTTATGAATCTGTGTGCCAAACGTGTTCGAGACTCCGCGGTTGGTGCGATGGCAGGCGGTCATCGGAAGTTCCGGACTGCTCATGCGTTTGGAAAAAGGCGAAAACTGGCGTCCGAGAGCCCGCGCCTTATCACCAGCGAGATCTTCTGCTGCCGACAACACAGAAGAAGCGGGCTGTGCCAGTGCTATCACGAACGCGGCACCCGCCGTCGCGCACGCGATAGCCGCGCCCAAAGATCAAACGCGAGCTGTGCGCGTCGACACGCCCCTGATTTCCGACGCTGATAAAGCGGCCATCGAGCGTCGTGCGAGTGATGTTTTGCAAGGCCTTTCGTCGACGTCAGCCACACAATGCAAGCGGTCTTTTTTTCTAGACTCGCAAGGAGCCGCGACGACTGGAACGCCGTTCACCGTCGTAAGCTTACACTTGGTGAATGAACTGCTGCAGTGCGTGAAGTGCGGTGTGTGTGGCGGGTCTTGCAGCATCTCGAAGGAAGACCGTGAATATGGCATCGCCGCGAAACTTGTGCTGACCTGTGACGAGTGCGGAAAACTGAAGACTGTGTGGAGCTCGCTGAGAGCAGGGGGTGACGCGGCGCACGGCCCGTTCGAAATCAACGTGCTCGCGGTTCGCGCGGCAATGAGCACAGGGAACGGACAAACTGCGCTGAATGATATTTTTTCTACACTGAATATTTCACGCAGAGGCATGCACACGAAGACGTACCAAGATTATGTGAAAGGGAAAATGAACCCTGTCTCGCAGAGGGCTGCCGCGCGCGTTATTGACGAGAAGCACGCGCATGCTGAAAACTTCAGGCGTGCAATGAAAAGAAGGCGGACCAAGGAGAATGAGGAAGACTACGTTCCTGGTGGCTTCTAGCATCATTACTGCACTTTTTCACACCTTTTTTTGTTGAATATAAATGCTCGCCATGTTCCTGAACTTCTTTTCTCGTTTTCTCAAAACAACATTTTTCATCACACCCTATGCCGTTGCCCACAGTATCTTTTGATGTAGTAGTCGGGATTTTAATCATTCTTGTAGCATTTGAAAGCTTACAGATTGATCAGTGCAACAAAACCAAGAAATTATGATATTTTTATATAGAGAAATGATTTAATTAGCTATAAAATTAAGCAACAGTTTCAGATTTCTGATGAGTACACTTGTTAAAGCCACAACTCTTGAACCAATGAAGCTAAAAATAAAATTATGGTTTTCTTGCACTCCCTGGTCTTCATAGAACACTGTCATATCAAATCTGTAGCAATCTTTTATGAGAAAGGTGACGAAAAGCTGGGCAGAATGTAAGCTTATGGGACAGTCAAAATTTTAAAATCTAGGAGTGATAGCCCAAAACTAATTGCATATCTGTTTTCAGTTGTGAAAACTACATACTATATAAAAATTTCAGCTCAAAATACTGAAAATTAAAAAAAAAAATTTTTCAGACCAGTGTCTCCCCTTAAATACAGCATATTACAGAAATTAAGATTGCATGCTCCAAACAGCTGCAAAATGAAATTTTGTCTGCTCCAAATGGAAATTTATTTTGCTCCGAGCTGCTACAAGTATCAGTGTTTTTCTGTGCCAAACTGCTCCAAAACACAATTTTGCCTGCTCCAAAAATTGCTCCAAAATGACCTTGGGCAGTCCCACCCCTGAGATTGTCTTCTTGGCACTGCTTGGATAGTCTTATTCCCTGGGCCATTGGGCGACCAGTCACTGAATACGTAACAGTACTACACGTTAGTATTTTTCATCATGAAGACTCTTCGTTGGGGAACTTTTGTCTGTGTGTGTGTGTGCAATGAATGTGTCAGGCTTTTTGAGAGGATTGTCTTACAACATGCAAGAGAAATTAAGCTCTTGGACACCAGTAGGGGTTTTCAACACCTGTTTGAACCAGTCTCATATATGAACAAAGGCGGTGTGCATACAATGCAAGTGCCCTTGTGCAGTGGCCACGACGACTGTGTCGCCAGTGGAATCTCCACAGCCGCCAGCCCCCCAGGCGTCCAGCTCACCTCCCCTGGCCAATGCAGAGGCACCCAAGGGTTGTCCACAGAGCCCCTCTGCCCGGGTCTTGCCTCCCCCGCCGACATCTGAGGCGGCCCTCAAGCTGGACGATCTGTTTGCGCCTACAAGCCTGAACAGTGGAGCTCCCCCTACCACAAGTGAGTACGAATGTTTGCAAATGTTACGTGAAAGAGGCATTTTTCGGAGCCAACTAGTTTTTTTTTTTTAGTGTCAAAAGACCTTTAATCTTGTGTCTTATCAATAAGATAAGTGGTTGACCGGTGGTTACCGCAAAAGCGTGCATGTAAACGGGTCCACATATAATACGAGGTGTAATTTGGTGTAAAAACTGAAAAATAAAAAGCCCCCCAGTTTTGTATAATGCATTAACTGTGGTGCTTATTTGCACCATAGTTTGGGTTCAGTGGTCCCCCATTCTCCTGGTACTGTCTCCCAAAAGCCCCCTTGTTGGAGATGTATCCTCACAGAAAGTCATCCTCAGTGTCGTAAAGCGCGTTTGAAATGCTCCATTTCCTAAAAGGACACGTCACGAGCTCCTCTGCGATGCTTTCTCCCACAGTGTCGACGTCATGTCAAGGTGCACCATCATCTGATCAGAATTGCTTATCTTACCCCCTAGCTGATAGTCAGCATTCTTCTACAGCTTTATCACATGCCACTGAAAATCCACAAGACAGGAGACAAAAATTTGCTTGTCTTGTAGTGTGCTTTCATAGTCGATTCCCTGAGAGACCAAAGCAAGTTATAGACTATATTTTTGAGCATCCCAATAATTTTTTTATAGTGTGGCTATATGACTGAACAGCGCAATATTACAATTTGTTTATAAATAACAATTTTTCGAACACAGGAAAAATCAACAAGCTTCCACGGTCAGCAGCATCGATGTTACGAGCAGCACTTCTTCGTAAGTCCATGACTGTGCTAACAGCGATGCACGCCAAGTTTCACGAATAACCTTTCTTTGCAGCATATATGGAGGTCAACTAGCTCATACAGTCGAACACGGATATATCAAACTCGAAGGGGATCGCGAATTAGTTTGATATATGAAAAATTCAATATAAAATAATACAGGCCCCTGAAACCTTATCAGTGGCAGACGATCACCTACAATTGGCACATTCAAGAATGACAACTAATTCCGCACACACGCCGCAACAGAATGTTTTATTTGCGTGAAAAAAAATCGCTGATCTTGGCCTGCTTCTTCGTTTTCGAAATGAAGTTGAAGACGCTAGTCTCGATCTTATCAAGGCTGTCCAGGTGCGACAGCCCGGTTCCCTCCATGTCACCGCAACAACAGCGAATGACGCCGAACGCTGCCGCCACTTCAGCGGCGGAGTATGCGTGTGTAGCCACCGCCTCGTCCGAACGATCCTCCTCGTCACTTGAGCTGTCGGCCTGGGCATCCTGGGTCCCTGCGACCGCAGCTACTATGTCCTCGTCAGCGAGGCCCGCAACGGCCTGAACATTGCAGTCCGCTTCCACGAAATCGTCCGCAGACACTTCGGGTGGAACGGCTGCCGGGAAGAGGGACGACAACTCGCGAAACGCGTCGTCTATGCGCTCGTCGTCGCCGTCTTCACCGGTTTCCGCAAGTTCCACCGTCTCGAAGCCTGCCTTGCGGAAGCAGTTGATCACTGTGTTCGTCTTCACGTATCGCCAGGCACCCGTCATCATTTGTATGGCACCAAGAAGGTCAACCTTCAGCTTTTTTCCAAGTTGTTGCGCGTAGAATGGACAATCACAGGAAGAACAAGGCAGACAGAAAGAGCGCAAACTATCAACTGGTTTATTTGCTCTTGAAACAGCTTATATAAGCATGTCCAATCGTCACAAGGATAGGAAAGAGGGTTGAAAGGGGGTGAGAGGGGAAGCATACCATTCAGAACACCTCACCGTCACATACACCTGCGCAAAAACTGGTCTTCAGCCTTATACAAGGTAACAGAAGTGTCGCTTATACATTGATCACCTTTTTCTTTAATAAAAAACGCTTCTGATAGTTCACGGCCAACTCTGATCTGGCTCCTCCCGAGTATCTTAATCTTTTTTAGTAAAGGCTCGCATCCCATGCACTTGTTGCAATGAGCGGGCAAATTCGCTCCTTCTCTTTTTTCCAGAGACGAGGCATGCTCCACCGCACGTTCATTCACGCATCGCCCTGTTTGGCCCACGTAAGACCTTCCACACCTGAGGGGTATTTCATATACCACCTTCGTGGCACACTTCACAAAAAATTGGCCATGTTGAATTCCGCACCCGCTGCCTCGGGCTTCCTTCCCACTCATTCTAGGGCATAACCCGGCCAATTTCTTAGGTGCCGAAAACACCACATCGACACCATGCCTATCTGCCACTTTTTTTAAATTGTGGGCGACCTTGTGCATGTATGGCACAACAATGGGCTTCCTTCTCGGCAGGGACTCGGCACCCCCAGATCCTCTTTCTTCTTTCTTTATTTTCTTAAGAAGATTGTCCGCCACTGCTGCGATTACCTCGCAGGGGAAGCCAGCCGAAATCAGCCTGCTAACTTGATTGCAGAAACTTTCTTGCATTGTATGCGGACACGATTTAGTGAGGGCAGAACTAAGGCACAAACCTGCAATCGCCCTTTTTATTATTTTTGAATACGCGGAATCGAAAGGCAGAAGTTCTTTCTGCGCCCGCGGTGCATACTTCCAGCAAACATGGCCCGTTCAGCTCGGTGCCCATGCGGAGGTTGACCAGCAGCCTATCGAGGAGTCGCCTCCTGTAGCCCACCTTGAAGGACTTGATGATGCCCTGGTCGAGCGGTTGCAGCTTCACCATCATGTTGGCCGGCAGAAACTTCAGCTCAATGTTTTTGAGCTCTTAGGTGATGTGGTGGGCCGAGCAGTTGTCCACAAGAAGGCAAGCGCAATGCCCCGACTTGCCCAGCTCGACGTCCCATGCTTGCAGCCATTCCGTGAACAGCTGACGCGTCATCCACGCATTCTTGTTTGAGGCGTAGCGGACGGGGAGCTGCTTAGAGTTATCGAAACAGCGCGGTGCCCTTGCTTTCCCGGTCACAAAGGGCTGGAGCTTCCGAGACCCATCCATGTTGGCTGCCAGCAGAATGCTCACGCGAACTTTACTCATTTTGCCCCCGTGACACGTGCTACCGCGGACGTCGAGAGTCTTGCTCGGCAACATTTGCCAAAAGAGACCGGTCTCATCGGCGTTGAACATCTCCGTGGGAGAAAACTTTGCGGAGATTTCCAGCCACTCCTTCGTCATCCACTGCTGGATGTCCTGGCTGCTGACGGCTTCGCTTTCGCCAGAAATGGTTTTGCTAACGATGTTGTAGCGCTGCTTAAATCGGTGAAGCCACCCGGTGTTGTCGGCGAAGTTGTCTTCACCGAGTGCAGTGGCAAACCATTTGGCCTTAGCCATCAGCATCGGGCCATCCACCGGAACGTTCTTCGCGCGCACTTCTAAAAACCAGGCATAGAGTGCCTTTTCTACATTCCCGTGGGCAGGAGCACGCACACGACAGGCTCCCGACGTTCGCTGCCTTTGCCTTGATATCTGCCTTGTTCTTCAACAAGGTACAGTGGAACCCCGTTCATACGTTTTTCAGCGAACCGGGGGGAAAAAACGTAACCGCCAGGAAAACGCAAGAGTGAGGAAAGCTCCGAAAATGAATGAGAACAGGGCCGCTTTGACTTCAAACAAATTATTTCAGCAAGGTGAGCCATCTAGGTCGCCGACCGATAATTCGGACAGCTGCGCGGTACCGCCAGTGCCCCCATAGACTTAATGTGTTAAAACGACCGATATTTCCAACGGGTTCTAGCTCTAAATTCGATAATTCGGACTCCGTTCGCGGCTGTCGAGCGCAGTCAATGGGCCGCCATTATAGCCTCCGGCGCCCCGATGAGAGAAATTATGGCCTCAGAGATCGCAATCAAAACTGTGATCATTAAGGATTAGTACCAGCGTGACGCGCCAATTTTGGAGGAGGCAAGTCGTCCCGTCATTGCGATCACCGCATCCTGTTCCGGCACCCCGCGCGTGATTTGTGATGGCGAGTACGGCTAGTCGGCTGGTCGCGTCGGATCCGCGATCGCTCGATAGCGCTTTCACGTTCCGTCTTGACTGCTTGTTTACCGTATTTACCCGCATAATTTGCGCACCACTGACATTTAGCCACCTTTACAAAAAAAAAAAAAAAAAAATTCCTCGCATATTTTGCGCTCGCCGTCCGGCCTGAACCAGCTCGCCGGCGCGCACGGACACACTTTCGACGGCCGCACGGCCGCGCCCCTCGCTGCGAAGGCGAGTACAGTCATTCGCAAAAGGGGCTGCGAGTGCGATGCCCCCTTTTCCGATTTTTTTCTCCGGAAGCCCCCGGAGCCCAAAGTACGGCCGCTAGAATAAAGGCACTCGAGTGGGGGCGGCGAAAGCGGCTTTAAGCAGAGATCAAACGCGCCCGGCCCATCTCCGTCGCTCGGAGGCGATAACATCACCCCTATCGGATCGCCTGCCGTCAAAGCGGGGAAGGAACGTCCTGCCCGTCTTTAACGAGCATGAAAAGACGCAAAGGCAGGAGGGGTGGAGTGTCGGTCGGCCGCCGAGAGATCGCATGGCTGCCGAGATAGCGCTGGCGCTATCTCGGCAGCCATCAGCGGGCGGCGATTCCTGCAAGCGGGACCAAGACTGTCAAAAGTCAAATCAAAATAGCGGTGCCCGGGCGGGTACGGCGTGCCAGGTTGCGACGCATCGTGCAAGAACAGGCCCACAGTTGCGACGTAACAGCGGGGTCCGCAATACATGGGACCCTATTTGAGCTATGCCGGGACCGATGAAAAACAACGTATCAGCCGGGAAAACGCAGCAGTGAGGAACGTAACAGCGGGGTTCTACTGTACTCGAGTGCTCCGTGGTATCCCGAAGTCGTCCGTGACGGTCGAACATTTCTCGCCCGCCTCAACACGCTGAATAGCCTTCAGCTTCGTTGCAAAGTCAAGGTCTTGCACTTCTTGACGCTGGCCATAGCTACACGAGAAGTCGACAATTCAAGGAGTCCGCAGCGGCTTTGCACACCACGCACGCAAAAGAGGAATGCTGCACATGCGGTGGTACGTAGGCAACGCGACAATGGAAGCGGACTCCGCCAATAAAGCGCTCGCGAGGTGATGGCCACCTGCGAGGGCAGCAGCAAAACGCGCGAGCTGTGGTTGGCTGATCAAAACTCGCAGAACAGCAACAAAAAATAAAAGAAAAGGCGAAAGGAGGAGGACGTCGGCTCCTTCGTTCCTGCTCTCCGAGCCGACGGTTACGCGGAGAAAGCATGAGAGAGAGGAGAAACGAAAAAAAAGAAAAACAAAAAAACGCCGTTCCGCAAGTTGGAGACTGTGCAGTCCGTGCCCTCTCGCCCTTACGTTTTTTCGAGCGTTTCGGGTGTCGGCGGAGGCGTGGTGCCGCTCGGAGGTCGCCGGGTGCTGCAAGTGCCAAAGCGCACCTTCCAACTCGCGTGTGGAGCCGCGCTGCCGCGGAGGTCGCGGGGCGCGGCGAATGCCGAAGCGCACCTGCCAGCTCGCGCGGCGTTCGATATATCCGTAGGCGGGTAAAAATACTGTTCGATATAAACGTGTGAATTTCTATACTTTTACAAAGGATTTTCAAGGGGATAACTTACGAGTTCGATAGACCCGAAAATTCGATATATGTGGGTTTGATATATCCGTGTTCTACTGTATTATTTGATGTACAGTGCAGTCCACTTATAACGATATTGAGGAAACCTGAAAATATAATCGTTAGACAGTAAAACCTCGTTATAACGAAGTTGAAGGGGGGGTGGTAATTACTTTGTTATAACCATTAGTTCGTTATAACCAATATCAATTTCATCTACAGGAATTTCAAGGGGAATTGCAATTGTTTCGTTGTATCCAAGTTCATTATATCCAGGTTCGTTATAACGAGGTTCTACTGTAACCGATAATAGTTATATCTGGACTGCCATAAAAAAAAAAAAATTGTCGCTGGACGTACCTTTCATAGCTCCGGGCTCGAATTCGCTTTTTCCTTCAATGAACAGATGTTGTAGATAAATGGCTTAAAAAAAGAAAAAACTATTTCTTAGACTGCGTATTACGGGTTCGGTGCGCTGAAAAGTCCGAAATCCGCAGTTGCTTCCCCGGAAGCTTGAGCTTCACAAGCGCAGTTCGCATAGATAGCTGTCAGCAAGTCCTCAACCGACGCGACACACCCGCTATCTGCGTCACCAGTAGCGACGTGCTCCCAGAGCTCAGCGAGATCCGCGGTGTCCGTGCAGGTCTCGCCAGTCTCGCTGTCATTAGGCGGGGGAGGCTGGTCCTGTCGCACAAAGCCTGCCTTCTTGAAGCAGTTTTGAATGGTGCTCTGCTTCGCCTTGTACCACGTGCCGTGAACAAAGCGCACGGACATTAGCAGGCTAATCTTCAAGTCAGGGGGCCTGTCTGCATTGCCTGACGTACCGGGAGCCGAGTGGTCAATTGTTAGCACCAGCCACTCGAGCATGCACCGCTGGTACAACGCTTTGAAATTTGCAATCACGCCAGCGTCCAGCGGTTGCAAGCCTGCTGTCGTGGTCGGTGGCAGGAACATCAATTCAAATGACGTCAGCTTCGGGCTCACGGTATGTGCGCTGCGATTAACCAGCAACAAAACAACTTTCCGCCCCTGGCTTTCGATGACACCATCCATCTCGAGCAGCCACTCCTCAAACAAGTCGCGGGTCATCCAGGCTTTCTTGTTGCTGCGATAGCGGACTGAGATGTGCTGATTTCTGAAGCAGACTGGCTTCTTGGATAGCCCAATTACGAAGGGCTTGAGCCGATGGCTTGTCCATACTGATGCAGAGCAATACGGTCACTCTAACTTTGGAGTGCTTCCCGCCGGGACATGGATCGCCTCTCAGAGCATGCGTCTTCGATGGTGTCATGTGAAAAAAAAAAGGGCAGTCTTATCACAGTTGTAGACATCCTTATCCGAAAAGCGCTCCATAAGTGCGGGCAGGTTGGTCTGCAGCCAATGCTGCTTTGCCTGTGAGTCCAGAGAAGCCGCTTCCCCCGCCACGTTCTTGTATACAATTCCGTGCCACTCTTTGAACCTTTGGATCCAGCTGCCTCCGGGTTCGAAATTCGGCCGACCAAGCAGAAATGCCAAGTTTTCGCCTTTGTGGCAAGTATTGGTCCACTGATCAGCACATTCTGGGAGCGGATTGTCAGGAACCACTGGTAGAGCACCTCTTCGACATCCGCATACAAAGGCTCCCGAACCCTCTTCCGCTCGTCGGCATGGCCACTGGTTCCAGCCTTCAAAAGCGCGGTGCTGCCGGCCTTCAGAATTGTCGATATCGTCGACTGGGCGAGCTCATATTTTTTTACAAGGGCGCTCACCTTGAAGCCTTGTCGCGAGTCTTGCAAAATTTTCAACTTCGTGTCAAGCGACACGGCCTTGCGTTTCGTCGGCGTCGTCTTAGCTGAGGCTTATCTGCCCTGCTCTTCGGTTGCTCGCGCGATCGCTGAGAAGGAGAGACTGGTGCGGGCGCCGGGCGGGCGGGATTGCTACCGTGCAGCTTCACTTTTTTTTTTTTTGTTCTCTCCCTTTTGATGCGGGGAGCCGCAGAACTATGCACCGCCCACCGCTTTGCTTTTTGAATTTTTTGCTCGTTATCTGCCTCTTCGCGCGCGAGGCGGAAAACGTTACTCAGCTGGCGCCATCTAGTAGTGCACCGCGTCAACTCTCGATGCTCGATGTACGGCGGCACGGCGGTCATTTTCTTTGAGCACATCACACGGGTTCGCTTTAACCGCAGCCAGTTTATGCCTCGTACTTTCAATAGCACTGCCACCGTGGGAACGCATGTGAAGACGGCAAGTTTTTTTCCAGCAGCGGCGGTTCACCCTGTGCACTTACCGGCCGAACTACTGATCAGCTGGCACTGTTTTATCACCCATTCATCACTGGTACTACGCACAGTATTTTAAACAAGACCCTGCGAAAACGGATTACCCTTGCAGCTCGTGGGCTTAGTACACACCGGTGAGTAAAAATGCGCTCTTTTGCATTCTCAGTAATGAATGTATGTGTATGCAGGCAGCTTATCCAACTGGCCAGAAGCGCAGCTTGTGTGTTATCTAAATGTGTCACATTTGTGGGAAATACGTTGCTTGCTCTTTTACCTGAATGGGACAGAGGCGCTTGCTTAGATTAACGTGAGGCACAGCACAAGGCTTAACTACGTTGCCCTCTGTCTGCACACAAGTGAGTCCGCTGTGATCAGGCTACACAATCCACTGCATGTTAGAGTCTGTGCGCTTAAGGGGGGACATGGGTCCCGAGAGAGAAATTTGTTACTATTGGCTCTAGACACGTGATTTTTTCAGAGAATATTTAGCTTTGTATACTGATTTCAAATATGTAATTACATTTTCTTTACACCAATCCAAAAAAAAGTTACAACTATTCTTATTTTATGAATTTGGGATGTGACTTGCTTAAAAAGTAGTGCATTTGGAGAGCTCAAATTCAGCAGGCATGTTGCTGAATGTATAAACAGTGCAAATATGAAATGTAATGCTTGTATCTCAATTTTAGCCAAAGTTATGAAGTCTTTATGTCGCAGTCTCGGAGCTGTGAATTTTCACTGGTGATTTCTAGAAGATTGCCCCGCCACGGTGGTCTAGTGGTTATGGCACTCGGCTGCAGATCCGAAGGTCGCGGGATCGAATCCCGGCCGCGGCGGCTGCATTTCGATGGAGGCGAAATGTTGAGGCCCGTGTGCTGTGCGATGTCAGTGCACGTTAAAGAACCCCAGGTGGTCGAAATTTCCGGAGACCTCCACTACGGTGTCTCTCATAATCAGAGCTGGTTTTGGGACGTTAAACCCCACAAATCAATCAATCATTTCTAGAAGATTTCAAAATGTTGCAATGTTCTAAAATACTTCATCATCGTTTTCTTGCACTCTCTGATCCTCCAGCTTTCAGGCAAAAAAAAAAATCAAGAAAATTGAATGAGTATTAGCGACACAGTGCTGATCCCAAAATTCAAAACATGCAAAAATCTGTATTTGAGAAAAACGCAAAAAACTGAAAACTTGTGAAGATTAACATTTCAGGCTTGAAAGCCACAGCACTTGTAAATACAATCACTTAGAAGGCCCCTGGGGAGTAATCTGAAGTAGGCTTTTATTTGTGCTTCTTCTTTGCGGCTGCCTGGAACGCTGCCGAAGATGCACGCTTCCTCTCCGCGTCAGCTTCCTCTCAGCGCCCATGAGTGCCCGCGACTCGTCGCGAACTCCACTGCGAACGCAGTTCACCACAATTGGTGCAACACACCTTCAGTTTCACGGCAATGCCGTATTCACGGGTGTCCCTTTCAATAGTCAGTGCTCCACAGCACACACGGCAAGCACCAACTTCCAACAGGCTGTTCACGGAGTCTAGGTCAACAATCGTATACGTCGCGGACGAACTCGGAGCACTTTCACTCGGGGCACCGTTGGCACCGTCACTCACGATGCACTTCATTTTTCTTTCTGTCGCCAAAACCGACGATAGTTCAGACAGTCTCTCCTGCGATTGCTGCTCGCGGAAAGCACGATCTGCGCTCGGGAGTTGAATCCAACCTCGTACGCCGCGCCGCTCCGTCGGCTCCCTTATCTTGCACGGCCGCCGTCGCGGCCGCTGGGGCAGAGTCCACGGCGAGCGCGTCACTAGGCGCCACAGATTCCGTCGTTGTCACGCTATCTGATCGCGCTCCAAAGCCCGCAGTAGTCTCCGTCGATGGCAGCGATGTTTTTTTTTTCTTCGCGCCACGCTTCCGTCGCGTTTTGCCGAACTTGTGAGCGGTACGAAATTTCCGATAGCCGTTAGGCATAGCGCACGATCGTCGTCGGCTCCGGTCTATTTCAAAATGGTGGCGGTTTGCTTCGGCCAGAAGCAGCCGGAGACAAGCGAGGACCAATGAGAAGCCGCCATTCTGTCATGTGTGCGCTACGGGCCAATGAGATGCCCAGATTTCGTTTTCTTTTTTGTTAGATTGCTCAATAGCAGCGTACGTCAGAAGGCTCGCGTTTGGCGGGAAACGAAGAGCGAAAGGTGCCGTTTCAAACGAGACTAAGATGGCCGCGCTCCGGGGAATGGTTGCGAATTCGCGGCGGCGCAAAGTTGACTGTTTTCGGGCGCATCCCATCAGCGAAACTAGCAAGTTCGCGTAATAAATATGAACTTTTGACAAAACTATACGACATACGAGCCTAGATTTTTGCGAGGAGGTGCAGGAAGGTGTGCTGAATGCAATAACAAAATTGAAAAATCGTTTTTTTCGCGATTTTTTCGCTTTCAAGACCCGTGTCCCCCCTAAGGGGGGAAGAGGCGCTTTGACATCAAACATCTTTTTATTTAAGTTAGGATGATGAAAACTTCAGTGATCATGTATTTACATGTTTAGATATCAAATATGAACTCAGTTTCTAAGTACCCCTTACCACTAATTTTTTAATTAATCACTAATTAAACTTTCATTTGATGACGTTTTCAATAAATTGGCTGTATGGATCTCCCTGAATGAAACATCATTGCATTCTACAGTTCTCAGAGAGTGCAAAAAGCAAATATTATGGTTCTAGGTTTCCTACAATGAAAGTTATGGAGCTTCAATATTCACCATTCGATTACTGAGAAATAATATTTTTCTTATTTTATCTGTTGTAAAAATTTACACTTTCCTACAGTAACATATGATACCTTATTGCACTCAGCAAACATTCAGCTCTTCAGCAATACAAGAATGATAAAAATTGAGTGTGCCAAAGCTGAGAAACCCTTGTCAGAAGAATGAAAAGTGGCCAAAAAATTGAAACTGAGAAAATAGCAGAAAACAAAACTTTGTTTATTCGCGGAGTTCTACACAACTAAAAATGCTTTCGTTTGCATGCAAATGCCTCAGAAGGCACCGGGAGTGTAGTCATGCAGACCCTTTTGAATAGAAACGGCCCCATTGCACCTCCGGCACTTTGTAGTGCTTCCAAGCAGCTTATTTATCGCGATCCCGTAGGTGGCCGCCGACGGGTCAGAGTCCTCACGCGCTGCCGCGAACGTTTGCAGCTTGCGTGCGCGCGCTAAGTTGCCGATAAGCAGGAGATCTTATCTGCAGTCCGTTTCTCCTGCTGCGCACGATCGGCGCTCGTCAGGAACGTAGTGTCGACCCTCGTGCCACGCTGCCTATCGCCAACATCGTCCGAGGCGGCCGCCACAACAGGTGGAGAAGTCGGCATTTCGTCGCGTTCCGCCGCCACGCCGTCCTGCGCTGGGTGCGCTTCTGATGCGCCCGCGCCGTGATCCCACTTTGCCCTGGTTCTTCTGCGCTTTTTTTCCAAATTTTTGCGCACTTCGGAACTTTCTATATGGCTTCACCATATGAAAGGATCAAAACGTCGCAGAGAGCGTAGGCCTAGCTCACTCCCGGCGGCTGTGGCGCACTTCGTCTCGCTCGCGTGGCGCTGTGCCGGTACGCCGCCGCAACGTGCGGTCTTTGGAGTGCGCGGGTAGGGTAGGGCCAGTTTTTTCCTTCCTTCGTGGGTAGGGTAAACCGATGAGAGCAACACAATCATATCACAGTGAGACGAGCTTGCCGCATGTGCGCGCAGCAGACGGCGCGGGAGGCTCAGCGAATCGGAACGTGTGATTCAGTCACGTGTGCTCACTGCACCAATAAGCTCACTCGGTGGGACCATTTTTTGACGCGGATTTTCTATGTGAATTCTGAGCGCACGGAAACGAGCGCGGAGGGATATTCAAGAAAAAGAGCGGCTCTTTCGAATGACACCAAGATGGCTGCCGTAAAGAACGTAGAACGGCAATAGCGCGGCCCCCAAAAAAGCCCGTTTTTCGCACAGCCATCGCTGAAAATTTAGCTCGCTGATGCACATAAAATGCTTTCACGGCTAAAATACTGATCTTGGAAGTATGAAAATTGGTGAGGTTATGCATCAGTAGCGGCAGAATCCAAAAATAACATTTTCAAAAAATCGATTTTTTTCGTGATTTTCCGTCTCAGACCCGCTTCCCCCCTTAAAATAAGTATAAGCATTGTACATTTACAAAAACACTTAACTTCGAAAAGATATATATTACATTTGCATATATATAATCATTTTATGCATTTGTATAGACATTGGAAAGATTTGCATATGCATAATCATTTGTGTATTTGCACAGACTTATGAAAAAATTACACTTACACAAGTGTTTACTGACTAGCATATCAAATAAATGACTGTCACCCCTAATTGAGGCTTGGACACACACAGCATGCTATGGGCATCACAGAAATAAATGCAAAAAGAAAACAGTGCTGTGTGCATGCCTTTTTCTCATTCTCATGTGCAATCTTAGGCAGGCATGAATCATAGCACAACCGCAATTCCATTATAGTAACCGTGGCCACCTTTTGTTCTTCCTGCCACAGCCTCAAGAGTGTACGCATTTGAACACTATTATCAAGTCTTCTGAAGTCTTCTGTCGCTACTGGAAGGTAACCCCAAAAGTCGATGTCCTTGCAAGGTACGTCTCGTTTGTGGGCACCTAATTTAAGGCTGTGATTTTTTATTCCTTGCAACCAATTCTTGTTTTACGATTTATATTTACATCTTTTACAATACTTCATTTTACTTTTCAGGGCCACAGAAGACAGACTAGTACCCAAAGAAAGCTTGGGCAAACACCCATGCCAAGACGAAAGAAACTCAACGGTCGCGTTAGTAACAACAGTTTTCCCGAGCTCCATGCATCACCATGAACAGTTTGTAAGCTTACGGGGCGGACGGATACCATCCCGAAGAAAAAAAAGTATACAGTCTGCGGTATGGCGACTAGCAGCACAAAAGCTTCACATCTCCTGTGTGCTTCTCATGGGCGATATATGTTATACTTCAACTACATGTCTATGTTTGCATATAACCGGGTACCAAACAAGCCAGTAGTGGCGTGTCTTTCATGAAATGTTTCTTCTTTGCCCCAAGTGCAGTAAATAAGAGTATGCCTGTTGCACAGCAATGGCAAGGAAAGCTAAGTCATGCTAAAGAAACCAGTTATGCACATTGTTTCGTTTCAGTGAGTGGCGCTGTAAACGTTCTTAAAACAGGATACTGTGTGCAAAAGGCGGTCCCTTCACTAAAGGAAACATTTCATGTAGTGATCAGCTGGGGGCACAATATATGGGACATTACTGTGAAATGGAAACCGTGGATGATGAGAGCAGGAGAATGGAGGTGTGTGTGTCTGGACATTTTGGGCAGTGTTTTGTTGAACAGGCTGTATAATGCAATGTAATACTTTGTAATCCATTTCAGAAAATTATTTGTGTGAAATGCACTTCGCCACTGTATTAAACGGATGACATCAGCACACTCTCTCCACAAAGAAGGTAACACCATTGTTTGTGCGCAAGCAGTTTGTTTTCAATATGAAGCTCAACCACAAAAAATGGCATGCATTGGTTCTAGGTAGGAGACCCGAAAGAATGACTTTGAAAAGCATGTTTACGTTTATCAATGCAGTGAATGATGTCGTAGATTCAGATTACGTTGTTTGGGCAGTGTTGCAGTATCAGTTTCTGTAAGTGTCCATCACTGTATTTAATCACATGAGAAGAGACTCGGATAGCTACTCTCGTAGCAGCAGAAAAAAAAGGTACTCTTTGCCACTTGGTATAGTACATATATGTTACAGTGCTCGGCTGCTGACCCGAAAGGTTCGATCCCAGTTGTGGTGGTCGCGTTTCAATGGAGGTAGTACTCGTATGTTAGAAGTCCGTGTGCCACACGGTGCCAGTGCATATCGAAGGAGCACAGGTCATCAAAATTTCTAGAGCACTCCAGTACGATTACGAGAGGTGACTCATAATCATGTTATGGTTTTGGTGTATGAAACCCCAGCAACTATTGTTAGAAAAAAATGTTCTAAATGATTTATTTCTCATTACAAGGCATACAAAGTGATGACTCGGACTAAGATACTAAGATAGGTTAGATTAGGAACACTTGTGCTCTGCAGTGCCGTTATGCTTTTGATGCACTTATGTTCAGCGTTTTTTTTTAAATTTTATCCACTCTGCATGGACTTTACATCTGCAGTGTGTATTAAATGAAAGAACAATTTAATTAAATCAAAGCAAAAATGCAAATTATACTGCCATTCAGAGTAGAATTAGTAATCACTTCCAAATTCTATTTTCTGACATTCTTACAGCAACATACAGATTGAGGTAGGCAGAGAAATTAAAACTAGTAGTACTATGAGCGTAGTTGCTAGGTGCCTCGTGTATTGCTTTTCTCAATATCCGCTTCCTGTGTGCATGTATCATGTGCAGTGTTTTGTTAGTGTTATCCAGTGATCCGTCACTTCATACTACACTTGAGTGCTTTTAACAATGCATTGAGACTTACTCTATTACGTGTGTAGGCTGATTAACAGTGAACGAGTAAGGGCAGCCAAGGCCTGAAACTTCCGTCTTCCATCATGACCTCCATAAATATGTTTGCTTGCTGAAGCACTGTCTCCAGGCTGAGGCTTCTCTTATTCGTTAACTGATAATCAGTTGAAGTGTGAATATTATTGCAATGCGTTCTCCAGTTTTCAATTCTTAAACCACATTTCTTGTGCTGCATCATTATACCATAAATCGCGTTTTCGAAGGATGTGCATGCTTAGAACAACGCAAAGTTCAGCTGGTTGATAGAAGTCCGTTGTTAAAAAGGGGGGGGGGGGGGGCAGAAAGGCGTGCTGACACAGACACAAAAGATGGGGAACAGACAATGAAAATGAGTATGCGAAAGCCTTCTAGCCTTGCCGTCGCATCTAAGTTTTTCTACGATGGTTCTGTACCTCGCTTACATTTATTTGGTGCCCTCGTTCTATACACGCAATCCTTGCATAGTTCCCTCCAAGCACTTTTCCTTGCTTGCTTGACTAGTACTTCACTTGTCCTGAAACATCTGTTGGCGCACTTAAATACCAAGTACCATATACCAAATATATCAAGTACCAAATACCAAATATATCAAAAGCACGCAATATATATAGGGAAATCAAGCCTAAGGGTTTTGTTTTTGCTGTTCATGATACAGTGGAACCTCATTATAACGAACCCGGATATAACAAATTATTGGATATAACGAAGCAATTACAATTCCCCTTGAAATTCTCATAGCTGAAATGGATATTGGCTATAACGAACTAATGGTTATAACGAAGTAATTATGGTGCCCCCTTCAACTTTGTTATAACGAGGTTTTGCTGTACTTTGTCAGCATGTTATCACAACAGGACATTGAAGCTATCTTGTTTTGCGGACATTACATGTGAATTTTTTATGCTTTTTGCTTAAAAACCGAGCCTACACACTACACAGTATGCGGCCAGCCCAACTTCAACATTGACTCGTCTTATTTCTGAGTGCCTTGAGCGGTAGTCTAAATGAACACGACATTTGCTCAATTTTATCTAGCAATTTTATTGCATAGAAAGCAGTTTGGGTTTTTTGCTGACGATGATGTACTGTACACTGCTTCATTTGCGATTACCAATAAACATTGGATGCTTACTTGTTTGGTGTTTGTACTGCCCGTTGAGGCCTCTTGGTCACCTGGTGACATAATACGAATGTTTGTGTGCACGTTAGAGTACCCTACACGCGAATACTGCCCCGAAAGGACAGCGAGCAAGAACTGCGACTGGACATAGGTGCCAGGAACGCAGAGGCCATATTGCATATAAACATTGATGATGATAGTACATGCAGCACCATTTCTTGGCCTTATATTTTAGTTCAGGACGCCACCGCTACCCTTATTTTTAGTTGCACTGTCAAAGGTACAGTTTCCCTTCTCTGATTTGGTTATAGATAGGTGTCCTGTGAATAAACATCCGAAATTGTATTTCTCCAACAAATTTTTGTGCCCACAACAAAAAACAACAAAATGGGTGCTCTAAAAAAAATTCATTAGTAAAGAGCTCTCCTTAACCTTCCTGAAAGTCTTTCAGATTGCTCTGTAGACTCGTAACAAAAAAAAAAAAAAACCGTGTGGGATCATATTTATTGGAACAAAGTTGCAAAATATGAAATGTGTTTTGAAGAGGCGGTCACTATTGCAGAAATGTCATCTTTTGTGACAGGAAAATAACGCAATTATTTTCTTCCCATGAGATTCACTAAATGACAATAACTAGGCATTTTAGGTGAGCGGAAACAGTTTTGTAAAGAAAACATCTGTTCCAGTGAAATGCGTTAGTGCAGCTCAGTGTTCGATATCCCTCTGTCAACGAGCAGTGCATCCACTTGTACGCTCTGCTTTTGTCTGCGTTGTTGGAATGCCCTTTACATCGTGCATGCTGATCCATGCATTAACTTTACGTTTACCATATGATGTTGTGCCATGCTGGAATTGAGAAGTCCATATAAAAGGTAGAGGAAAGGAATGCAGGGTTTGAAGTGGGCCTTGAAAATATGAATTTCTGAAATGGCGTTCTCAGGGCCTTGAAAACCCTCAAATATTTAAAAGTCCTGGAAAGTCCTTGAATTGGCATGCTTGGCCAGACTAAATTTGCCCAGTGTTCTTTATTGCAATCCTTTTAAATTGTATTTTGGGCACAAACCTCTTGATGCAAGCCAAGGAGAAGCTATTGTTCGAATGGGATTGAGCGTTATCACCAACTCCCTGTTGAAAATATGAAGGAACTCCTTTGGGAAAAAATTCTGCGAAGACATTCGTTCGGCACCTGAAGTGTCAAACCTACGCAAAATTAACATGATCTCTTTCACAAAACACTAGGCATCTTGTAACATAGTTTTTTGCCACTGACGTTGAATTTAGGACTCGAGCTCGCACAAAGGCACCGTGCACAGAGCCATTCTTCACCTTTTGTGCCATCAAGCACCCTTATTTTGTTATTGCTGAAAAAGAATATGGTTTCATGTTTTTGTTCCCACCTCCCGGCCCACGATGACTGTGTGTAAAAAAGCAAAAAAATTTTAAGAAAAAGAGCAATAAAGAAAGAAAGAAAGAAGGAAAGAAAGAAAGAAAGAAAGAAAAAAGAAAGGAAATGAGGCTGGTCAGATCAAGGTACTCACCTGCGCCAGCGTGTTTTGAGGCGCCTACAGCATAGTGACTAAATTACCTGCAGTAACTGTGCACTGCCGCTGCTTTGGAGCATTCGCCTGAGAGGCCTTTTCGTGAAGGGTCCACTTATCCACTGCTTTGATAATGGTTTAGCCCCGACGTGTGTTCAGGAAGCAAAGTGCAAACCTTCTCTACATAGCACTCTGATAAATAGCAAATGGTTATCGCAAGGATCAGACAGCACCGGACCGAACAAGTTGACAGGCTGTTGTGTAATCCATCCTTTGCCACGGAGGCTGTAAAGCGACAGTGAAACAAACCGTTGTCATTTGCCCCTCGAGCCGTTTACCACGTGTCATTGTGGTGACACGTTCATGGTAACACAATTGGTGTGCGGTACGTGCGCCTGCGAATATGATAGTCACGTGGCCCCGATCCCGTGAAGAGCAAGTCGATCGCCTGGAGAAATGGGCCTGGCTTACCAGCAAGGTAAAACGAGGCCCAAGTGTCAATCGGTCATGGTGGGCTGCTGTGACCATAGGAGCCCTGGACCAGGGGCCCCACCGACCTCTTTATTTACAACACAAGTTTGTCAACTCATCTCGCTGGGCGGGCAGAGACTGGATGTTGTAGGACAAGGGTGGAGCAGTGGTCCGGCACCTGTGGATGGTAGTCTCCTGAGCAGCTGTGCCGTCGAGCTTGCTTGGTTCATATGTTCGTATCACTCGTGACAGATTCAGAAACTATTCATGTAATAACGAGCCACGTCCTATTCTATGTAATGTGGACTGACTGGAACGTTTCTAGAAGTCGTGTCATCACGAGAGATTCTACTTCACGAGTAAAAGACCCCTTATGTGATAGTTTACTTACAATTTCTTTACCCATCCAGACCAAATTTATTCGAATCTAGGCCGATAGTTTTTAAAAATTTCTTTATCAAACTCAAGGGTCGGCTTAGATTCAAGGATTTTGAATGCGCCATTTTCATTGAGAAAAGTGGTGCACAACTAGCGCCACCTAGAAAACGCCACCTAGACGGCATTGTAGCCATTAGTAGCCAAGCCATGACCTGACTTAAGTACACACGTGAGGCCACCATTTTGATCTTTGTGGCGAGTGTTGAGGCGAGCCGTTTGTCATTTCGAGTCACGCTTCGAGCGATCTGTGTGTGGCATAGTGCAATAGCGCTAAACACGCAGTACCATTATAGTGCCGCTTATAAAAGGAAAGTTGTCCTAGCCGCGGAGTCGTCGTCCAGCGTTCAAGCCAAGCAGGACTTTGAAGTGGACGAAAAAAATGTGCATCACTGGAGGAGCCAACGGGAGAAGCTATTTGTGTGCGCCGCAATGAGGATGGCTTTTACAGGTCCACGGAAAGGCCATCACCCTAAAATGGAGACGGCATTGGCCAACCTCATTCGCACGCTGCGGGCAGCTGCCCTTCCAGTAACAACAGAAGTGCTCCAGGCGAAGGTGAGGGAGCTTTCAAGGGAGGGAGGTGTTTCGGCGGCAGTCTTCAAAGCCAATCGAGGCTGGCTGCAGAAATTCATGAAGTGCTTCGGCTTCAGCCTCCATCGTCGCACCTCAATCGCCCAAAATTTACCGGCTGACTGCGAAGAGAAGTTGGTGAAGTTTCAGCGTTTCGTGCTTCGAAAGAGAGAAGCAAGAGTGTATTCGCCAGGCCAAATCGGCAACGCGGACCAAACGCCGGTGTATTTTGATATGCCGGTGGCATATACCGTCTCTGAAAAAGGGGCCAAGGAAGTGAAGGTGCGCTCTGCGAGGTATGAGGAGCAGTGCGCGACTGTGATGCTGTGCTGCACAGCGTACATGCACAAGCTTCCTCCTTATATCGTTTTTAAAAGGAAGATGCTTCCCACAAAGGAGGCCTTCCCGTGAAAGGTCATTGTGCGGGCCAACGAGAACGGGTGGATGACCAGCGCCATGGTCGGGGAGTGACTAAATATTGTGTGGCGGCGACGTCCAGGCGCCTTTCTGTGCAGGCACTCTCTCCTTCTGTTGGACTCATACCGCGGGCACTTGACCGACACCGTCAAGGCTGCGCTGGCTGAAATGAACACCGACATTGGGTGATACCGGGTAGAATGACGGGCCAGTTATAGCCACTTGATGTGTGCATAAACAAGTCGTGCAAGGATCGCCTGCGGGGGTTATACACGGACTGGTTAAGCGAGGAGGACGACCAGCTGACGCTGACGGGCCGCATCAAGCGGGCATCACTGTCTCAGTTGGCAGGCTGCAGCGTGGGACGACATCCCAGGAACTTTGATCGTGCGCTCTTTCAAGAAGGGCAGCATATCCAATGCACTTGATGGTACTGAGGATTGCGTGCTGTTTGAAAACAGTGACAAAGAAGTCAGCGACGACTCGGAATGAACGCGGCATCTTAATGGTGCAAAATAACTAGAAGCAGCACGAAAAAAATGATGACAAAGAAGAAACACACACAACGGGACTAACGGCTGTGTGTTTCTCGAGTTATTTGCATCATGAACCAACTGCTCTGTTTCATCTTCATCATCGTCATGTTCAATAAATGTCTTCTCTTTGTGAACGCTGTCTTCACCGTTTCATCCAGCCTACATTCGAGGTAAGTTTTTTTTTTCTCCCTGGTCTTCAGACTTTTGGGGGTCAACTTAGAATCAGGGCCGGCCTAGATTTGAGTAAATACGATATGAAGGATGTGCCAATATGTTTATTCAGTTTATCTTTCATCGTTGTTCATTGTTGAGGAGGGTTTCTTATATACAGTAGTACCTTTCATCCACCAGTGCATCCGTGCCCCTAAAATAATCTCTAGGAGGTTAAAAATTTCCAGCTCATTAGTGCGAAGTACTATGTTTAAAAATTATTGCGGTTTTGTAATGTTACTGCACTGAGTAAAGTCTCCTCCATGGTTACAGAAGCCATAATTCAATCCAGTGCCCCACCAGTTGCTGATAGGCCTGTTTAATTACCATACTGACCTGGCAAGATAGCATAATGACGCTAGAAAAATAGTGTGACGGCATCAACGGTTCACTGCTAGGTGGCTATCCAAAGTTATACACATCCACCGCTTATGTGGCTCAACCACTACGGTACAAAAAGTGAAAAAGGGTAAAAGTGTGTGGACAAAGTGGTCAAGCAGTGTGAGATATATTTGGAGCAGTGAGAGATATAAGTATAAATTTATTTATCTGGTATTATGGTGTTTAGTAATGTTGAATAAATGGCAGTAGAAGCTATTCAATGACTGCTTTTATTTCTACACTGCTGCATGAAATATTGAGTTCTCCTGTGAGATTTTTCTTCCACGAGATTTGCAGTGGGTGGGAATGTTTATGTAGTTATTCATAAGAGCAGTGTATTAATTATTCTGGTGTTTGAATACAAAATGAAGCATTGCTCCAACGTGCTCTCAAAGGCAAAATTACCTGTTCCAAAGTGCTCCAATATACAAAACTACATGCTCCAAAGTTCTCGAGAATGCAATTTCTGCTGCTCTGAAATTTGCTCTAACTTGTACATCCCCAGTAGCTTCGCTATTCATATCATGTACTCCTAACTGTACTTGCCTCTTAATCCACCGTAGCTAGGAAGCTTCACACAAGAACATTGAAATTTCATTTTGTCACATTGGTCACAAGTGAGCTCAGGGTGTTTGTTCGCTTATTTTTTCAAGTAATTCCAATCTTGCCTCATTGTGCACTAGGGGTGTGCGAATATGCGAAATTTCGAATAAGTTTTTAATGGCATTTGCTTATTAGATCCGAATTCCACCAAATCTGATCTAACCGGAGTTAAGGGAAAAGATACACTGGGCTCACAACAAGTAGCCCGTTCCTCCATATAGTGCGCTTTGCCTCATAACACCTGTGTACTGCAGCGAAGTTAACACTTGCATACTATGGTGAAGCTGTACTGTGGCGAAGTTAATCCTCACATTACCTCAGCTTTCTGTTGCACAGTTCTCTGTTGGACTGTTCTTCAGGGCTTTGGAATGACACTGTGGGAATATACTATACCTTGTGACAACTTTCTGTGGCAGCACAGCCAAGGCTACGTGGGCGGAGCTTCAGCGCATGTGTTAATGCACCAAGTAGTCCATTCGCGGGAAATTTCAGTTTCGCAAGTGCATCCAGCATGCGTTTTTGAGGTGCAAGTTTCAGTACGAACGTCGCCCCCAACTGTATTTCACCAGTGGGATATCGGTGGAACATTTATTATGTATAACTTTAATGCAAAGCGTCCCCAATGTAATACAGCATAGACCGCTTATAATGTAAGTCACCGGAATCGCGAATACCCGCACTATAAGCGGTACCGCACTATAACCAAAACACTTTTCAAAGTCTACATTTGTGTAAAAACTGTCGAACAGGTAGCGGCGCCTGTGAGACATTCGAAGCGTGCGAACGAGCTACTTTCACCCGCTTAAAAAGAAAAAGAAAAAACGGATATTTCAAAGATTTAAGTCCAGGGCCACGCTGTGCAAAAAAGGAAAAGAAAAGGCGCTATAGCGACGTCGCCGTTTATGCGGACTTCCTACGGAACTGGACTGCGCAGAAACGGGAACCGATTACTGCACACGCTGTCCTTCATTTTCTCTGACGCGTCCGCGATGGCAAAAACGTAGCGACTGCAAACCGCTATTCTAGTGGTGCACCTGCCATCCACGCCTTCGCTTCCGTTGTCGAAGCGATTCGCCCGTGTTTTAAACGCATCCGCCATGGACCACAGTCGCCCGTGGCACCCCATCTGCAGCCAGCACCGAAAAGGTAGCGCTCGTTAGGCCTAGTTTGTGGGATCGCGGGCGGCTCACCGCACGGGAAGCTTGCCCTTGACAACACAGGGATCAGATGCACAAGAAATCACGCTCGCGGGTTGATTCAAGGGCAGTGCGTGTGAAACGATTAAAGAAAAAAAAGGAACTGGAGACAAACACCGGTAAAGCGGAAATCATGCTTTTGTGGGCGTGCGTTCCATACGGAGCGCGTGTTAGGAGCCGAAAAACGCATGTAGCAGCATTCTCCGTCTCCTTGGCAATCCTATCAATCCTATCCTCACAGGGCGTGCCCTCGACACGCTGCTCCCGCAGCCTTTTTTTTTTCTTTCCTCCACTCCTTGTTCCTTCGTTCCGCTCTTTTTCCTCCTCCATGGCGATTCGTTGTGCTTTTCTCGGGTAGTGCACTTCCATTGTGATTCCTGCTCGCTACCTCAATAGACCCTTTTCATGAACTGCAAGCTAGCTTTCCTGCAATGCAGCTTGCCCTGCTAATGGCGGCATTGGCATTCCGGCAAACAATGTGTGCAAGCGCAATTTGCTTGTGATAGGGCATGTAAAATGTCGACGCAGCCCTTCTGATACAAACATCCCCAAAAAACGGGTCGCAGCATGTGCAACTTGAATTTTGACAGCATTTAAATAAAGGCAGCTGTCGCCATTAGTAGGGCAAGTTGCATTGCAGGGAAGCTAGCTTTACAGTTTATGAAAAGGGTCTATAGTCCGCTGATTTCCCGGCAGCCGCATTATAGCCGGTCTTTCATCTCACGGAGCTGCACAATAAGCGGTATGCCTGTACATTAATACCTGTGTCACACGGCCGCGCAGGGAGTCTTTTACCTAAGCGGTCTTTTACAAAGTTGAAAGACTTAACCAAGAGGCGTTGCAGCGCAGACACACGGCACCAACGATCTCCTTTAATAACTAGCGAAGTGTACCAGTCCATCTGGCACCACTGGGCTCTTATTTACCATACTGATGTTTTGTGCTCTCGACACGTTATGGGCGACCGTACCTAAGAAAAAGCCAGACTCGCAAGCCTTACGGCCTGCAATGAGTGGAGGTTATCTTCCCAAGGTCTGGTTAAACTCCAGGTGACCACCTCAGACCATTGCAGACGCTGCTTTTTCCATGCGCCGATGGCTGCTTGGGCATCGAGGTTGGCCAGAGACGCTTACACTTCAGGAATGCCGAATCGAGCGTTGTGAATCGAGCAGCCGTGACACACATGACTGCCGAGCACGCTTTTTCCACTTGTGCAAAATGGCACGGCGCGAGTCCGAGCGTAACCACGTGATTCCCAATGCGTTCTAGCTGCTCACGAGAGTAGAAAAGGAAATAACCAGTAAAAGGGTTCATTACACCTTCTTCGGGATATGAAATTTGTTTTTACGAAGAGCCTTGGTGACAGAAAAATAAGCATTCGCTTTTTTTTTTTCCACCAGTCGAAAATTGCTGGCGCCCACTGGTTTCGAGGCTACTCATTCGGAGCCGTAAAAGAGATCGACGAACTCCGTTTACGAAAAAGACCGCTTCTGAAAAGGAGTTCGTTCGCTGCTGTGTGTCTGTTGTCAGGAACTCCTTTTCGGAAGAAGTCTGTTTGCTTAGTGGCGTTCTTCACTGGCGGATCTGGAGAAGTCACCGAAATCCTGGAGGGAGCGCTCGGATTTCACGAATCCGAATCTGCCTGGGCAGTGCGAGAATGCTCCGTGAGCGAGTATACAGGAAGTCGATGAACACGTCATACAAACCCAACTTCCGCTCCGTGCGTTTTCGTGGCAACCAGACGCCTTCCCCGGGCACATTTTGACTTCAGTAGCTTCAGAGTTGTTTATGTTCAATTCACGCCCATTCTGTGTTCAAGCTTTATTACTCAGAGAGGGCACTAGGCGCTAAATACACTGTACTATTCTGCGTTCGGTGCCGTAAGCTCCGGCATGAAGCGTACGATTGATGGGGAGAGAGGAACGATGAGCACGTAGGGAACGCAGGCTCGGCCGCATTTTGCACCTTGGCATACGCACTCGTAAGAGTTCGTGTCTTCATCAACAAGTAGAAAAGAAAGAGTTTTCCTTCGTCCCCGTTTGTTTCGCACAGTACCACCATGAAAAAAAAAAGTACGAAAATCGTTTACAAGATCACCTTTTTAACTTACAGTGAAATAGACTTGAACAGGAAAAGAAAGAATTAAGTGTTGTATTTTAGGTTACACCATGCAGTCTGCAACAGTTAGCATTCGTGGACTACATGCAGGAGCGTAACAAAGTGTGTGCTTCGGTTCTGTAGCCTTCGCTACACTGGCACAGAAAGTTGTCACCAGGTATAGTTGTGCAATAAATATTTTTGGCCATGTTTTGCCCATTTTTTTGCCCATGCACTTCACCGTAATTAGATGTGATATTGTTAAAAATTTTTTGAAAATTATTCTATTCGTATTTTATTCGCACCTGAGCATAAATATTCGAATTCTCTTTGCACTAAAAATCTTGCTATTAGCACAGCTCTAACATGCACAGTTGGGTCTTTCTCTCTCTGTGCATTTGTTGTGTATAGCTCGCTCAGCTGGCCCAACCGTGGCTCGCGGATATACTAGACGCATGCAAATCGTAAATCCATCGCAAACAAACAAGAAAAACGTTCATGATTGAAAATTACGCAGTCGTATGATCCGCCTTGCCTAATTTACTTGCACACTAAAGCGCAGCAGAAAAGCTAAAAGCGTGCGACGCCTGTTCCGGCTGTTTCAGTCGGCTGCTGCTGTGGTGTGCACACTTTTCCCATGAGGGCTTCCACGGCAGTTGGTGGCGCGCGAGCTTATACGGTGGTTTGTGCAGCTGCGCGTGTAGGGAGGCTTTCGTTTGGTGTGGAGCTGGCATGCACTGTACTCTGTGAACATTCATCAGTGTATGCCAATTGCCGAACACAGTTGTAGTTAGGTAACTGTAGTGGCCCAGCAACCTAGTGTAAAGAAAACGGCTCTTGCAAAGTGTTAAGGTAAGCCCTTGCTGTGTGTTTGCGAACGCCTGTGGTTCTGTGTTCATGGACAGGAATGTAATGCTTGGAAATTTTCACTTCGAGTGTGTGAGTCGCAGATAGTATTCCATTGTCTAAATATTGATGAGATCTTGCTGTTTGTCGTTCATTTCTCGCTGCTTTGCCGCAATAGGCATTTTTAGTTTAGAGGGCTTAATGGTATAGCGGGATGGAAGTGTGCACGCGCAGTACCGTAAACGGCCGATACTGTTTAGTGTACACACGGTATTTCGCAGATTTAACATTACCGCGTTTGCATGGTTATCGGACGCCCACTTCGAACTGAATTTGGTGTTGCTGTAGGGAGGATTCACTTCGCAGCAAATGACTGGGTAAGGTGGCTTTGCTTGCCTTCAGGTAGCTTCGATGACTTATTAGAGATGTCATAGCCGAGTTGTCATGGTCGCTTCCCATTTCAAACATTGCTAGGCCTAGCGAGAGAACATCTGTTTACATTTCGGCAACATGTCAATTTGTGCTCTTGGCGCTTGGCTCCTATATATTTATTTATCTTTATTTTCGAAAAGTTAGAATGCCGCTGCACGCAGGTGCGTTCGTGAACATTTTAAGTTTTGTTCCTTTTCACTTTTTTTTCACGCATGTAGCATTTACTAGGGGATGCCACGGTCACAGTTACCGGGCTGTAAGCGCTATCCCGTTAAACTAAGGCTCGTTTCCGCAACTAACGTTTGCAGTAGAGTGATGTTATTCTCTTGCCCCCGCTATTACGCTAACACGCTAACCTAAAAATGTCAAGTATCACACATTCACGCACATAGCGTGCATTTTATTTCTTTGCTATTACCCTCAGTCGTTCTGGACGTCATCTTTTGTTGTTAGTTTGACAAGCTAACGTGATGAAATGGTGGGGTTCGACAAGGAAAGACCACATGGCGAAAGTGAGCACGTTGATGCATTATTCACGGTTACATCTAAATGCTTTCCACCTGTAGCTGTCGCGTCTGGAAACAGGTGATCCAGGGTCGCCGTATAAGCAACACATTATAGCATTACTCCGAGCTAGAGAAACAGCTGTATAGTTTTTTAACTGTCGCCATATGGCTGTGCATCAATCCGAAAAATATAACGGTCATGTAACGACACTGCTGTCATCCACCTAAATGTGTGTCACTGTGGTGAAACCTCGATACAATGAAGTAATTAAAATCGACAGTTTACTTTGTTATATTGAAACTTTAATAAATTAAGATTTAGCCTTTGACGCTTTGTATTGTCAGCGAAGGATTCTTATTTATACGGAAATCCTACGTGAACTTCATGCAAGAATAGAAAAACAAAGCTAGTTTCAGTGACATGTACGAAAAAAAATCTTGCACCACACTTAATAATGTGGTGCCGAAGCCCTCATCACAGCAGCCGTACGTCACGCGTAAAGCCTAAAGAAACGCTGATACAGTGCACACTGCAGTAGGAGGTCGTAAGTGAAGCTGTCGCGTCCATTCTTCCACTGCGGCTTGTGAAAGTCTTGGGTGTTTACCACGTCGAAAGGGCGACACCGATGTTATCACGTTCACTGAACCATGAGCTATCAAGAAGTAGGTAGCGGCTCTAGAAAGCAGTGATGCCTTCATATTTTCTCCTCGGCGATATCTGTTTACTGAAGGATGGCGATCTGTTGCAAGAGCCGGCTGTGATTAGTGCTACAGTTTCGGCCGCTGCACACGCTCAAACAGGCACCGGACCACAGCACGGGCAAAGCGAAATACAGAACTTTGTCGATTGCGGCGTGCGTAGTAGAAGCTGCGAGGCAGTTCGCGCACATGCCTTTCCGCTTCCCCTGCTGTCGGGGAGTGAGCATTGAGGTTTCCCCTGACCCCTCACCGCCAACAGAAGGGGCGGTGCTTTGCGTCAGCGGCCGCCTTGGCTTGCAATTTGAAAAATGCATATGCAGAAACCGCGTGCAACACTGAAACTTCATTATACAGTAAAACATTGTTGTAAGGAAGTTGAAAGGGGAGCCATAATTTCTTTGTTATAACCATTAGTTTGTTATAGGCAATATTCATTTCATCTATGGGAATTTCAAGGGGAATTGCGATTGCTTCATTATATCCAATAGTTTGTTATATCCGGGTTCGTTATAACGACGTTCTACTGTATTGGAATCGTGGATAAAAGTGCTTCGTTCTATGGTGGTAAAAAAAAATACATGCTGTTAATGGACGGCATGTTGTAAACTCAAATTACTTCATTATATGGAAGTTAACTCGGTCAATAATTTGATAAGTCTGAGTTTCGTGGATTGACTCTATTGGTGTGCCCTTCTTTTTCCTGGTTTTAGGTGCAGCAGGCTTGCCACCTGACTTTGACCGCAAGCCGGACACCAAGGCGGGATCAGCACAGCCGCATTCTGTGGCCCCACATTCCACAACCGCACGAAAGGTGCGTTCATATCAGCTGATACTGTGGGTTATCTCATGAAATATTGTGCTATACTCGCCGCCTGACTTTTCCCGATAGAATTATAATTAGCTAGTTTCAGCTGCAGTATGATTCTGTGCCAGTATGTGTGTGAAACAAAAAAAAAATTGTATACCTTGCCTAGAGCTTTGTGATGGTTGAGGTGCACTTTGTGCACAAATTGGAGGTGCACAAAGTGCATGTCAGTCACCAATTCGTATGTCGGAGATGTCTAGAATTATCTCTCTGCAATACCATCAGTTCAAATCCACACTAGAGGGACCACTTTTGCCAATGTACCACTTATGCAGGTGCTGTTCTACTAAATATATTTGAAACCTCATTTTAATCGAGTAAAACTGACCTTACGTGTGTCCGTTTTAATTTTAATGTCATTCAACTTTGGAACTGAAAAGATCAGTGCACCTTCATGCCAGGTGGCTCACTTTTTCTGGTGTTTAGTATTCATTTGCCATAGCAGTTCAACACTTGCGTGTTCTACATTCTGTCGTGCTACGTAGCTTTTTTTGACGGCCATGCATAAGAGCAGTCAAGCAGTGGGTTACTGTCATCTCACGCAGGCTCATGTGCAAGCTTCACTAACTGCAAGAAAATGTGAAAGACAAAAAATGAAGGCAGACAAACTCCTAATGTGCTTGATCGGCTTCACAAGGACAGAAAAAATAAAGGAAAAACAACATAAAAGAAAATTGTGCTTAGCTTCGGCTGGGCCACGCAAGGTCGGATGACAGTGAAGCCGGCCGGTAGTTAACTGAAACAGGTCTGCATGTGATAGTCATGTGATTTTTTTTTTTGGTGCCAACATGTTGATTGTTTAATTAGCCAACTATGTGCTTAGGTTAATTATGTGTAGGCATTGCAATGTAATGATGGGTATACAGGGTAATTAGGTTAATTAGCTTAACTTTCTTGTTGACAATGGCCATTTTTATAGGTCTCAGGAAAAAATTTATTGCTAGTACAAATGATGCTCTAGGTTACATTGCAGCACACTAAATTATCCATAACGAAATGCTCTTTATAAATAACATAAGTTTTAAAACAAAAGAAAATATTACACAACTTATAAAAATATTAACTCTACCATTTTTATAGGAATTTCAGAAAAACAATACAAAGAAAACAATACAAAAATATTAAGAACAAAGAAAATTTAAAATATACATTCATAAGGTAAATGACCCAGGAATATTGTAAAAGAAAAATAAACAATCCGCATAAAGCCGTTTTTCACGCAGATCAAAAATACTGCAGACCGTAAACTGCTTCACCGCTCGTGCCATGCGGTGAAGCAGTTTCTGGTTTTCGTGAAGCACAGGTGCACACCCTAGCTTTCGCAAAGAATGTTCGTTTTTCTTTTTTTTTTTTTCAACCTTGCGTTCTTCATAGCACTTTCGGCAGTTGTTTTTTTCTTTTCGGCATCTTTTTGGGGTTGTGCTGCACTTTTTTTTTTGGCAGAGGCTCCACTCATGGAACATCATCCGCATCCATCTGAAATTCTCGGGCAGAGAGGTGTCGCTGGTGGTGTTCTTGAAAAATAATGAAACTATTCACAAGTGCAATGTCAATGCAGTGAAAGAAAAGTTTTCCACCACCTCACACATTTTATCAACACATTGTAAGATGCGATCAGCTGATCTGATCAGTCTACACCCTGCATCCCATAACAATATTCTTCAATCAGGAGCGGCTTCTCAATTGGGACGATGCTCCACACGCCACCTCGTTTCTCTTGTGGCTGTCACATTTTTGTTGGCAGTGCGTGCAGTGGACATCATGTGGACGGCTCTCTTGTCCTTCCACTGCATGTACAGAATGTTGTCCCGGTGTAGACACCGAACTTCGCCTCTCATTGATTTTTTTTCCCATGCGGAGTCATTCAATTCGGACGGAAAACACCGGCGGTCCTTCCGTGTAGTGCCACAAGCGAGGGTTTTCTTTTCAAAGAGATGAACAAGAAGTGCCGCCGATGTGTAGAAGTTGTCCATATATATAATATATCCCTGATCAAAGTACTTGCCACAAAGCTTTGTCACTACATCAAATGCTAGTCCACTGGCACTAGTCGTTTCTCTTTTGCCTGCATACACATAAAATTTGACCGAATGACGAGTGTGCGACTCGGCAAGCACCCACAATTTGTACCCCCACATTGCAATTTTATCACGCATGTATTGCTGAATACCCGATCTTTCTTTTGATTTCACCATTCTTTCGTCCACAGAGAGGTTCCGCGCAGATTGGTGAAGCTCTGCAGATGTGCTGTTCATGTGTTGCAAAAGCCACGCAATCCAGTGAACCTTGCTGTGGGAAGCCACAGTAGTTGCCTCCGGATCACTTGCATTTAGAAAGCGCAGAAGCGCTGAAAGCCGTCTTGGCACGATATTCCATGGAATAAGGCCCGAAAAAAAGAGTACTGGTGTTCCAATACAGGTGAATGCGTGGGAGGTGCACAGTGAGCATTCCAATGAATTTCACCGGTTCCTCCAGAGTCATGTTTCCACGAGCCACCTCTTTCAGCATAGGTCGGAAGCTCGAAGGTATGCGTCCAAGCATATTTGTTTGTATTTTCGCAGATGGTTCCGATCACCTCTGCTGTGAAGAACAAACGCGCGCCGTCGTAAAACGTTTTGCGCTACTCCAATGTGCCGGGTCGAGATGCGCGCCGGGCGGCCTTCTTGGTGAGAATTGAAGCTTTTTTTGCTGCCGGCAGCAGCACATCCTGTCCAAGCACTGTGCGTATCCTGCAGATAACCAGGATATCTCAAAGGTCGTGCACCCAGATTGGCAGATAAGCGCTCCTGACGGACGAGACCGCTCAAGGCCGAAAATGAAACTTGCCAGTGAACAGCTGAGTATGGCCCGGGCTGGCTCGAAGCATCATCGCTGTCAGAGCTTGAAGATGAGCTGATGTCGTCTTCTGACTCGTAGCTCGACTCATCCTCACTAAATTCGTGTGCGGGTTGAGCATATTTTCTAGCAGAACGTTTTTTTCCTACGACGCAGCCCCACGGGACGACAACACCATGGGAGTGGCGGAGAGATTGCCGTGCGCGCCGACGCTAATGCTGGATGTGCCCCTCTCGCATAGATAAACAGAAGCGAAAGCGAAACTGCTGAAAACTGGCTGAAAAGGCCAGATCAAGTAGTTAGACATCCTACAGACCTTCAGAAACGAGCTGTATATGAATAAAATTGCCCAAACTTGGAACCAAAGCTCTCTCGTGAATAGCTGGTGTCATTTTCACATAATTATGATGGCCAAACTTTATTGACTTGGAAAACTGACGACGCAATTGATAATTGGCTTCTTAGGAATCGTTTGATAACAAAATGTTGATATTAATGGAGCACAAACTCGAGCAGGGCGCTTTATTCTCGAGTGTGGCAGCCACGCCCCCTTTCCCAGTAACACATGCACATTTGTTCGCTAAAAACTCCGTCAAAAATGTCGATGTCGTCAGAGTTGGAAAATTTGAACAGATTGTGGAAGAGCAGATCCCGAACTAAACGCGAGGTGCCGGTACATGCACGGGAAAAATTTTTAACGCGTCGAAATCGCCAGCTTTAATCGTCGGTCACCGGTGATTGATTTGAATAGGCATGGTAATGAAAGAGTTAATTAACCAGCTGTCGCGAGGTGGTGATAGGTGTACAGGGCACTGGTAGTACCGGTGGGATCGGTTGTAGCTGGGCATGGCTGGGGCAAGGCCACATTTCTTGACAGGGCAAAGTTTGGCTAGCTGAAACTGTTTCGCTGTTCGAAAATGTTCCTATTTTCATTGGTTCCCAGGATTCCGCATGGCGGGACAGCCATTAGCTAGTGTCAGTCATAACATGGCCAAAGGTGACGCCCTCGAGCTTTCGCCTGCATTCACTTGTCGGCCCGCTTTCAGCAGACCCAGGGAATCTGTGTGTCTTGCAGTGCGTTGTCAAAGTACAGTGCAGTCCACTTATAACGATATCGACGAAACCTGAAAATATGATCGTTATAACCGATAATCGTTATATCTGGACTGCCGTAAAAAAATCGTCTCCGGACGTACCTTTCGTAGCTGCGGGCTCGAATTCGCTTTTTCCATCAGTGAACAGATGTTGTAGACAAACAGCTTTAAAAAAAAACTTTATTTCTTACTCAGGCTGCGTATTACGGGTTCAGTGCGCTGAAAAAGTCCGAAATCCGCAGTTGCTTCCACGGAAGCTTGAGTTTAACAAGCGCGGTTCGCATAGCTTCCAGCTGCTGTGCATACTCTGGCGGCATCCCTTTGGTGTGCATGAAGTCGACTAGAGAGTCAGTTGACATCAGTGCACTTTGCGTGGTCATCGACGGGATCGGAGAAGCGCCGTCAACCTCGTCGTCACTGTCGCTGCTGCCGTCGCACAACGCTGGCGTCTGTCGCGACAGCACATCCGCGACGATTGCCTCATCGGTGAGTTCGTCAGAGAACGAAGCAGCACTGTCTGCTGTCGGGAAGTCCTCAACCGCCGCGACACACCCGCTGTCTGCGTCACCAGTAGCGACGTGCTCCCAGAGCTCAGCGAGATCCGCGTAAGTCCGCAAGTATTGGTCCACTGATCGGCACATTCTGGGAGCGGATTGTCAGGAACCACTGATAGAGTGCCTCTTCGACATCCGCGTACAAAGGCTCCCGAACCCTCTTCTGCACGACGGCATGGCCACTGGTTCCAGCCTTCAAAAGCGCAGTGCTGCCGGCCTTCAGAATTGTCGATATCGTCGACTGGGCGAGCTCATATTTTTTACAAGGGCGCTCACCTTGAAGCCTTGTCGCGAGTCTTGCAAAATTTTCAACTTCGTGTCAAGCGACACGGCCTTGCGTTTCGTCGGCGCCATCTTAGCTGAGGCTTATCTGCTCCGCTCTTCGGTTGCTCGCGCGATCGCCGCGAAGGAGAGACCGGCGCCGGGCGGGCGGGATTGCTACCGCAACGCCTCCAGGCGTTGGCTACCGTGCAGCTTTGCTTTTTTCTTTTTTTTTCTTTCTCTCCCCCCTTTTTGACACGGGGAGCCGCAGAACTACGCACCGCCCACCACTTTGCTTTTTGAATTTTTTGCTTGTTATCTCTCTCCGGGCTCGACACGCGAGTCGGAAAACGTTACTCAGCTGGCGCCATCTAGTAGCGCGCCGCGTCAACTCGCGATTCTCTCCCCGGCCTCGGCATTCGGAATGGTCGGGACGCGCCGCCGGCGCTGCGCTGCAGTGGCAGTGAATACGAACTCGCCTTCGCTAACTTTTTGTCTTGTCGCGGCATAGCTCGTTTCATTGGAACTTATTGATGTAAATGTTACAATTATTCTGCAAGGAACATGTTGTCCAGGCGGCAAAATTTTCATCGTTGTATCCGATATGAGGTGGATCACATATCGTTATATATGGTTTTTTTCCCCGTAGCCCCAATGTATAAAATGAGACTGTTAGGTCAACCCATCGTTATAACCAATATATTGTTATATGTGGTATCGTTATAAGTGGACTGCACTGTATAAACACAACTTGACTTTATATCCAAGATAGCATACACATATTTACAGACAGTAGCATCGGTTGGTAGGACTGAAGTGGGACCGTCACTTCAATTCGGCAGAGCCGACCAGTGCATAGCACCACTCCTGCGACCGGGATCACCACCCGGACTCGTACTACATGTTCTCTCTAGCACTATCCACTCCGACCTCGCCAGCCTTCCAACTCGCTTCCAACCTCCCTGACAGGGACGAGGGGCCACCTTATAAACTGTGGTTACTCGCACCTGAATCCCTGACAGCAAATCACAATCTTTCACACTGGGAACTCCCCCTCTCCTTTTACTGCACACTTGGCGGAGGAGAGAGATTCATTGCCAAACCCCTTGCAAAGTGCCAATCACCCTGCAACATACGGGCATCAAACAAACAGAACCCCGCATGTCTAAGATGGTGCCAAGCCCCCTCTTAACCAGCTGGTGACTACAGACATTCCTGGGGCTGCCAAACACCTGTCAAGCCAGTTCCCAGTTGCCAGCTACCCTGTTCCCAGCTGTACAACGAATTGCAACAATGGTTGCCTCCTGCCCCGCATGTCCGCCATGTGGCTGTGTGCCTTCTCCGGTGCATACTTGACCATCTCGGACTACTGTAATTTCCATCTTTTTCCGACGACCTTTACAGTGTCCAAGCGAACCTACATTCTGCTGGAACCGCTGCAAGCAAAATTGCGGCCATGCTGACGGTATTGCGGAGTTAATGCACACAGTGCCTAATATAATGCAGGGCTGAAAGTGCTGCACCATTTGCAGCATGCAGTGCCCAGGGTGCACACAGGTCCTTGAAATCCTGGAAAATCCTTGAAATCGAAAATTTCATTTTCAAGGCCTTGAAGGTCCTGCAGTTTCGTTTCAGTCCTTGAAAACCCTGGAATTTTGGGGATTTTCACAGGGTCTGATTGTACTACTCGCAATTCACGACACTTGAACGTGTCTGGGACAAACTTCACTGGATATCGTGTTCCGCGACGCCGCGATCGCGAAGTCAAACACAGGTCAGAATGCCTGTACTCAATGGATCAAGGCAAGCGCGCGAGCCCGCAGAGCCATTTTTTAAAATCTGGCTAGCTTTGGCTTCGGCTATCGATGGCCACAATGAGGCTACAATGGGCTACAACATCTTGAGCTCTCCAGAAAAAGTTCCCCGAATCCGCTTATTGCAGTAGAATTTAAGAGTGCTTGAAAAGTTTTTTTGCGGCTTCGCTTTTAGCGGTGTCCCTCGTAAATCCGGTAAACAAAAAAAAAAAAAAAACTACAGCACATCCTCGCTAACCTCAGCATCATCTGCTGGCCGCATTGTGCGTTGCATACTTTTTGTCAGTGGTCAGTGCTTGCTCCAGTGTCGTCAGTGGTGCTTTGTTTTCCATGCATTGGTTGCTGTGTGCGTTGTGATCGCATGATCGTGCATGCAGGTGGCATAATTTGGAGTAATGCCTGGCAAATGCAAGTTCCAGAGCGCTTCACTCAGCAACGATTATAAGCGCTGGATTGCGCCGGATACATCTGATCCCCACCGTGCAAAATGCACATTGTGCAAGAAGAGCTTCGACATTGCTTCTATGGGCGAATCTGCTCTCAAGAGCCACGCAAAAAGTACAAAGCACTGTGGAAATATGAAAATGGTAGCTGGAAACTCAATACAAACGTACCTGACGGCAAGCTCAATTGAGCGATCGACTAGCTCAGCTCCATCCCAAGCGACAGATCTAAGCAGCGCCTACAAGTCGCACGAGGTGGTTACCCATGCGCAAATTCTGTGGACAATGAAAGTGATTACCTCTCACTACTCGTACAGATCGTCGGCACAAACTGACGATTTGTTCAAGCGAATGTTCCCTGACAGCGAGGTGGCCAAATCGTTTTCGTGTGGAGAAGAAAAATGTGCATATGTTGCGTGTCACGGACTTTGGCCATTTTTCTTGTCGTGCTTGCAACAGCAGGTACGGAAGTCCTACTATTACGTCGTGCTTTTTGACGAGTCACTGAATGACTTCCTGCAAGAGAAGCAAATGGACCTGCATGTGTGGTATTGAGACTCCTCACACAAGGTGGTCACCAGGTATTACACTTCCGCTTTTATGGGGCAATCGATATGCAGGAGGTACTTCTAAGGGCTTTGGAGCCTTTGCCACTTGGCATAGAGTTTCTTACTATAAACTAGAGGGTCATCTGGCGCTGCGATCGTTCAACCATCATGGGAATTATGGGAAGTACAGGCTTCGGATTGGTTCGCGTTGGCTTGAGAACTATGCTCAAGCCACTTCTGCAGTTTTGGTTTTGTTTCCCGCGTACCCTGCGGCTCGAGGCGTGCAACGCTTCGGTTGTTCGAGGCGTGCAACGCACTCGGGAGAAACAAAAGCTAGAAAGATAAACAGCCTCGACCACAGCCAAAGCTAGTGCAACACACAGTGGCGAAAAACCAGCGTCGCATTGCCACATGACACGATTCTGCCAGCCTGTTTCATTATGCTCGCCACTCAGTATTTTCTCGTTAGTGGTTTGGTGTGCTCTCGATAGAAAGCCTGCGCGAAAAGCGAGCTTGCGAACGTGGGTGTTCAAGCCGCGTTCATGTACTTGCTTGCCGTGGTGTGGCGATGTATTGGAAAGGGCGGTCAGGGCATAGAGACGCTTGCGTAGGCAAATTCGACCTCATTCGTTTTCGTTGTCGTTGTAAACACACACTTACTTGTGATATGAAGGGCTGCTGCATCCAAGCTGCAGCTTGCTGTTGCATAATGGACACGCGCAAATTGCGACAAGCGGGGCCGGGCGCTTCAGTCCAGCAGTCGGTAACGGGGGAAAAAAAAAAAAATGACCTGTCAGGAGACCACAGGCATCCATCCAGCTGCCGCCTGAGCCGTTGAAACAGTCACCAGTATCGGCAATCTTCAGAAACCGTGATAAAAGACCAAACGCGCGCAGTTCGCGATAGCGTCTGCGAGAGACGCTCGCGGTTCCCGAGCTCGGACGGAGCAGACGGCGAAGCAGACGATACGTTTAGTGTTTCTCTTGAAAGCTCAACACTTCTAACCAAATATGACTTTGTTTTTATTTCCATCAATGCATGCTGCGTATTTTTCAGAGGGAAACACAAGTTTGTTTACACTGATGCAAAAAACGATTAATTACTTCGTGGTGCCACATCTAGAGCAAAATTGTCGAACGATGCAAACCCTGGTGGCAAAATTTGTATTTGCTTTCCTTCAACTTCACAGTTATGCAAACAACGTGTATCAGTTGTTACATACTAGCGACAAAATCAAGTATTGATTGCTAATATTTTCTTTTATTTTTGTTTAAAGCTCGGAAAACAATCGTCGCGAGTCTCAAGAACGAAATCCATCCGAAGCAGATCCGAAGCCTGTACTTCCCGTAATTCCCATGAGGGTTGAAGCGCCGCTGAACGAGTCGCTGTAGGAACTAGCGCCAGATTTCTCTCTAGTGTGTAAGTAAGAAACTCTATGCCACTTGGCAAGGTTCTTCAGATCTCAATGGATGGGCTGAATGTCAACCTAAAGTTTTTTAGGAACATGCAAGTACATTTTCAGGAAAACCATCAGGTCCATTGTGTCGCCTTGGGGATGTGTGGCCTCCATACCATCCACAATGCCTACAAGGCAGGTGTTGCAGCCAGTAAGTGGGGAATCGACGTCCTGCTGTCTAGTATGAGTGCACTCTTCCATGACTCGCCTGCGCGAACGGATGATTTTTCAACCATGACTAACCAGGACAAATTTCCTCTGTTGTTTGTGCCACATCGGTGGGTGGAAAGCACAGTTGTAATTGAGAGAGCTTTGCTGCTTTGGGATGATCTGAAGAAATATATGGAGACTGCTAGAAGTAAGCAGGTGAGCCTTCCAAAGTGTGCATCCTTTGAAAATGTGCATAGCTTTTTTTGTGACTCCTTGACACTGGCAAAACTGAACTTTGCCGTTAGTGTTGCATACATTATTCAGCCATTCTTGAGAGACTACCAGTCCAACAAACCCATGATCTTATTGAATATGTTTTGAATATGAAAAATATTCCATCTGTATTCGAAATTTCGAATATTCACACGCCCCTACTAAAAAGTACAGAAATACGGAATACTAAGGAAAAGTTAGGGACTCGTGGCAACGGTGTGTCTAGAGAATGTGTCAATACACATGTATACATGCATGCGTGTACATGTGCACGCGCACACACCAACAAACACTGCCTTGCACTGCAAGCACACAAGTCCGTATATGCATGCACATGCACGCTCAAGCTATCCTCTGTCATAATTTTGGGTGCTATGTTTACATCAGCTGTAAAAACAATGCATGGACTGCACGCAAGCATGGAAGCTGGTAAAACTTAAACAAAATGAACTAAGCACTACAACTGCCCCGCTCTGCTAATGGCTTCATTCAGTATTCATAGTTAATGTAAGAAGTAACAAAACAGGCTCTGAAAGCATGGAAATCTCTGAGAGCCTGGCCCCTTATTTTGATTCATTCTCAAACCCCTCTGTAAAGGAGAGCCACACCAAAATAAATTCGTTGTTCCTTTAGCATTCTTACATTGTAATGGTCAATGACAGTCGCAACAAAAGGGAGCCTGGTGCTCGGTAAACATGTTGCACAGACAAGGATATGCAGTAAAAGCTCATTAATTTGACTCCCGTCAATTTGGAAAATCATATAAGCATAACTTGTTTTCTCGTCCCGGCAATAATATGCATTATCCGATGATATCAAATGCTCGGTAATTCAGCTGCAACCTGGTTAAAGGAGCACTCGCACAAAACCTCTGCATCCTGTTTTTTTTCCTTTCTTCGAAACCTTTCTTTTTGACTGTTATTTAACTGGGAAGGTTTTCATGGTGAGCACACCGAGCTTGGCAACGTGTGTAAGTGCTTGAGTGCCTATGATGGACAGCTGCCCAGTTGTGTTTCATCAACCGAAAGTTGATGTTTGCGCCATGCTGGGGGAGCCAATACGGCCTTTTGGCAGGAAATTGCGCCGAGCCTGCACCTGTTATAGCCAACCCTGTCAATGCTTCTTTGCCTGCAGAACTGAAATCAAAACGAACAGCATGCTATCATCGTCGTTATGTGAAAAGGCGTCCCAGAGGCCCGTCTTAGTCGTCTGCCTCATTGTTTACATTTTTCTCTTTGATGGATGTGTCATGTATGCTGCAGTATGCCTCTTGCTTGTACTTTATTTGGGTGTCGATCAAGCTTGCAGAGTTAGCTAAGGTGGAGGATCATGTGAAATGCTGTGGTAAAAGTGAAGCTTGGTGATAGTGGGGCCTTGGAAAAGAGCCGCTGCAATAAGAATTGCACATGGCACAAAGTTCCAAATAGTATTAGCCAGCAAATTTCGGCTTCTGCATGTCTGAATTAGTGAAAGGAGTACGTAACTCACCACCAATGCTGGCACGGATATGGGCCTGGCATTAAACCATTTGAGTCGTTGGGAAGGAAAGTGAGAGCCATGCGAGTATTCGTCGCTGGCCTCAATGCGTTCTGCAGCTATGTCTTCATGTATTTTTCAATTTCTCACCCATAACTGGACATTGCAACAGAGTTTTGCTACTACTTCACTTGGCAATTGCAACACGGCAGTCAGTGCTCCCCGATGTTCGGGATCCATTGGCACGATGATGGATCATAGGTGCACTGCCGAGTATGTCGGTGCTCACATCCAACACTTGAGAGAAGTAAGATAGCAGTAGAAGAGTGCAGAACAATAAAAAATTCCCCTAGTAGTGTTATGGAGTGGTTCGTGACGATGTGCAGCTCCCGTTTGAGGGAGCTGTCTGCCGTCCTTCATCGTTGACCCTCTTTTTTGTCACAATAGAAAGCATGTCATTCCGAGTGTTCAAGCTTGCAGTTCAAATGGAGTTTTTCGGTTGTCTCTTTTTCTGCTTTGTAGTGACATTGGCAGCACTGGTGCGCTGGTGTTGTGGCAAACATGCGACTCAAGCTTAAAATATTACCGTTTTTGCTACAGCCAAAACAAAATTTCTATACGGTACGCAGTCCCTTTTTGTAGTTTGCTTAAATGTTGGATGTACTCTGGGGCCCAGGGTGGCGAGTCCAAGCTGAAAAACTACGGGTCCTGGTCCAGCCTGGCCCAGTCGGCAGCCAATAGCCCTGGCCATGGGCTCAAGACAGCCCAGGTGAAGGACAGCTTTCAGCAGTTCAAGAAGCAGGCTCGGGAGAAGTTGGACAAGGTGAGAACTCAGCACCAAATGTGGGCAAATTACCGTATCTGCATGAATCTAATGTACACCCAATTTTCACCTGTTCAGAATGAAAATGCACTCGAATGTATTGTTTTAAGGGAGAAATTGCGGTATGCCACTATGTTGGAGATCAGAAGAGAGAGACGAGTACTACTTGCTTTTACAGAATAAGGAATTTATTCTACCAGCAGTTTGTTTTCTGTTGTGATCAAATTTTATTGCTTTGAGATAATTTATTTGCGCGCTTCAATTGTGCCGCTCATAAGCGTGACTAGCTCAGCCTATGGGGAGTTGCTGAAGAAAGCCTGCTAGCTTGTCTGGTTGTTTTCCCATTTTCATACTGTAGAAACATTTCCCTGTTGACGTGCGGCTGGATATTGTGGTGCTCTCTGTTTATGTTGCACCAGTGCCACATGGGCACTTTTAATCATGATTTGGCTGATGTCAGCGGTATCAGCAATCCATATTAGTGTGGACTGTGCACCTGTGCCCACCATTGTTTGCTCAAGAAATACGATGTGGATTGGCGTTGGTCACGATAAAAAGTGCCCACGTGACACTGGCATTACTGTCGCAGGCCTTGCAGGGTGTCTAGCGACCGGGAAAAGTCAGGGAATCTTTAGCCACCGGGAAAAGTCAGGAAATTGTTAGGGAATTTGTCAATCAAGCGAGACACGTCACGGAAAACTGTCTTGTGGCCTGCCCACACTGCTAATGACACGCACAGCCGATCGCTTTGGGCAAAACGCTAGCGTCAGGGGAATGAAATTTCCATAGAAGGACGATAGAAGGGTGTCCAAATTCCACGCTCAGTTTGCTTTTTTAAATGCGAAGCATTTCTTAGCGAACTTCGGCGAGTTTGAGCGTATCTATCTATCTATCTATCTATCTATCTATCTATCTAGCCGCCTACGATTATGTGCTCTTCTGGCCGTTTCGCTAATCGTATGTTTACGAAAATTGCTATGCCACATCATGACTACATGACGCACATAAATGACAGGCCAAAACATGAAAATCATGACATGCATGTCATGAGCGACATGATTTACATGCCATGGTCTTGGTGCTCTCATGGCCGTTTCGCTAATGGGATGTTTACGAATATTGGTATGACACATCATGACTACATGACGAACATAAATGACAGGTCATAACATGACAATCATGACATTCATGTCATGAGCGGCATGATTTACATGCCAGGGTCTTGGTGCTCACCTGGCCGTTTCGCTAATCGGATATTTACGAATATTGGTATGCCACATCATGACTACATGACGAACACAAATGACAGGTCATAACATGAAAATCATGATATGCATGTCATGAGCGGCATGATTTAGATGCCACGGTCTTAGGGCTCTCCTGGCCTTCTCGTTAATGGGATGTATACAAAAATTGGTATGCCACAATATGAATGCACGGCGAACATAAATGACAGGTCATAACATGGAGATCTTGACATGCATGTCGTGAATGACATGGTTTACATGCCACGCGTTTCGTTAATGGACGTATACGCAAATTGGCATGCCACAGCATGACTGCATCACAAACATAAATGACAGGTCATAACACGAAAATCATGACATGCATGTCATGAATGACATGATTTATATGCGACGGTCTTGGTGCTCTCCTGGACGTTTCGTTTATGGGATGTATACGAAAATTGGTATGGCGAACATGACTGACAGGTCACAACATGAAAATCATGATATGCATGTCATGGGCGACATGATTTACACGCCACGCGTTTCGTTAACGGGATGTATACGAAAATTTGCATACCACAAGATGACTGCATCATGAACGTAAATGACAGGTCATAACATGAAAATCATGACATGCATGTCATGAGCGACATGATTTACATGCCACGGTCTGTGCTCTCTTGGCCGTTTCGTTAGTGGGATGTGTAGGAAAATTGGTATGCAACAATATAACTGCATGACGAACATAAATCACAGGTCATAACATGAAAAGCATAACATGCATGTCATGGGCGGCATGATTTACATGTCAGGCGTTTCGTTAATGGGATGTATACCAAAATTGCTATGGCACAACACGACAGCATGACGAACCTAAATGACAGGTCATAACATTAGAATCATGACACGCGTGTCATGAGTGGCATGATTTACATGCCATGGTCCTAGCTCTATACTGCCGTTTCGTTAATGGGATGGCTCCGTCTACTGACCAGAGGGCGCTACGTAGCTCTCGTCGGATGGCTCCGTCGCGCACGGTGGAAACCGAGGCGACAGCGACGTGCGCGTTTCTTTGCTGCTTTCCGGGCGTGCTGCGAATCACACGAACGCTCGCGGCGTCGCCCTTTGGAACAGTTTGCCGCAGGTTTGGAGCGCGCGTGTCAAAGGAAATAAAACGAAAGAAGTTGGGATGGGCGGTCGCTGCTGCTACAGAGTTGGAGACGTGCATCGAGTTCGCGTATTTCCCTGTCACAGTCTGCCCAATTTTGCTTCTCTCCGCCAGGCAGTGCATTCTGGCGCTGATGTCGCACATAGAAAAACTCGACTGCACGGAGCCTATACGAAAATTGGTTTGGCACAACATGACTGCATGACGATCATAAATGACAGGTCATAACATGAAAATCGTGACATGCATGTCATTAGCGGCATGATCTGCATGCCCCTCGTTTCTTTAAAGGATGTATAGCAAAATTGCTATGGCACAACACGACTGCATGACGAACGTAAATGACAAGTCATAGCGTGAGAATCATGACATACGTGTATGAGCGGCATGGTTTACATGCCACAGTCATGGTGCTCTTGCGGCTGTTTCGTTAACTTCACATGTACCAAACTCGGTATAGCGACACAACAATGCAAATCCATTTTACGTTCCTTATGCGTGCTTCGCATGTCCTTGATTCCCACTGCACGTGGGATCTGCCAATTTTTTTTTTATTTAGGGAATCTCGAAGGCAATGCATTTTGGTGGCAAATCTTGAAGGCGATGCACTTAGGTAGCAAATCTTGGAGGCGATGTATTTTGGTAGCGAATATTGAAGGCAATGCTTTCTTACGACGTAAAGAGCCAAAGTAATTGAAATGGAAGACAGCATGTTTTCGGCGTCACCTATTTTTGAGCCATCGTTTGCACGCATTGACCTCTACTAAAATTAGTTTGCGCGTTCTGGCTGCAGAGGCAGGGTAACGTAGCATATCGAGCCGAGCCACGACAAGCCGCACGCAATAAATCCAGCATGGCGACGCCCCTTTGTTGTACCACAGCCTGTGGTTGTACAGTGCGACTAGGCTCTACTACGACTGAAACTGTGTGAATTGTGAGCTTTGCGTTTTCGCGGACGTTTTCTCGGAGTTCCTGCGTAGTGCAAATTGTGGTGTGCGACGTCCGCGACTAGTTGCTTCTGTGATTTGAGGTGAACATATCCGTATATTTCTGTGACTACATATTCCGGAGAGAAGAAATCCGTCGGACCGGCAGCATTTCCGACGTGAGTATCAGTGTTGCGCGCTGCTTATCAGTGCTGCATTTCGGTGTCGCGCGCCGCAAAATATTTTTTATCGAAGATGTCAGGAGGCAAGAAGTGTTCCTTTAATGCGGACTGGGCGAACCCAAGTGTCTCCGACCATGCAAGTTGGATTAGGCCTGTGGAAAATGATCCGCACGAAGCCATGTGTACAGTTAGCCGGAAAACGTTTTCGCTGAGCAACATGGGTCACAGAGCTGTTTCAAGTCATACCTCTAGCAAGAAGCACATTGGTGCATTGAATTTTCTCAAAAGTGCTTCCCAGCCAAAGCTATTGTCATTTTTTAAGAGCCCGACGGATGCCTCGCCTAGCAGTAGCGCTGGATCTGCGCCGGCAGCTCTGATTAGAGAGCTACAAGAAAAAAAAGCAAAGGCTGCTCAGTGAAGCGCAACTTGAAGCTTCCATTCTTGAAGACGAGATAAACTCTATCAAACCCTAATTGATTATGAGGGCAGTAGCAATAAGTGTTTTACTCTACAATGAAATGTGTTTTTTGTATACCCTTTTTATATGCTTCACGGACCATTTCCAAAAATGGTGTCTGTTGTATAGGTCAGGGAATTTTAGCTAAAATGGTCAGGGAAAACCTGGAAAAGTCAGGGAAATTGAATTCTCCAATTTGCTAGACACCCTGCCTTGGGCACACGAAGCGACGCGGATATCTCCTGCAGCACGCAGAGTGCCTTCCTTTTGAAATGAGCTCAACGATAATGTTGGCGCACTACCATTTGCGCACAGTTCGTAACATATACATTGCAAACAGGTCGCAGTCGAGCATGAAACCAACCAACGTTAACTTGCAACAAAATTCACTCTGCTGCCATGTGTGCCGCCATTTTGCAATGGCCATGACGCAGCATCTGACCAGTCTGATGGGAGGCTTTTGTGAACTCCACGAATGTGGCTTCGATTTTGCACTGGATTGTAACATGCAGGCAATTTTTTGGCTCATTTGATTGGAAAAAAGGTGCGCGTTAGAAACATGCAAATATGGCATGTTGCGATATAAGAAGCTGGGGGCCAAATTTTGCATTGATGCTGTGAGAAGGAAAACCATATTTGGCATACCGGGTACAGTTGACTCTCGTTACAGGAGACCCTGATAACTTCACAACAGGTTTTCGTTTTATCCCAAGTCTGCAATATCCAGACTACAAAATTTAAGCAGGGTGGTGTCATCAGCGTTGCTGTGTGTGATGCTCATTTCGGACTTTGTTCAGCAGTATGGGGTAAGGTAGTTCTTTAAATGTAATTGTTGAATGTGGATTCCACGGCATGGTGACAATCAGTGGCCAACAGGGCTAAATTACAATTTCGGCCCGTGTTCTACTCTAATGAGTGAGTGTCATTAGTGTGGGTGCAGGAAGGCCCTGGTGAAACCATAGAGACATCAGTGAGGCTTAGCCCAGTAGCTACAGTCTACAATCGTTAGAGCGGACCCGCGTACAACAGACTTGTACGTGTACAACAGAGACGCGTACAACAGACAGATAAGGGACCATATCTTGACCCAGGTTTGGTCCATGTATTTTATCAATGCAGCCAACTTCGCTTTGAACGGACTCCGCTACAACGGACTATCGGCTACAGCGGACGAAATTAATGGCAGTTTTTTGCCAAAGTTGCACATACAACGGACTTTTGCCGTTTCGATGCGGACTGACAACATACTTTGCCACGCCGGTGTTTTAAGCAAAAAATTTAAACTGCGGCTGGCAACATTGGTGCTCATCTGGCCAAGCCGAGCCTCTAGCCAAGCCAGCCTGAGAGCATAACAAGCGCCATTTTGTCGTTATGTTCCGCGGGGAATGGTTGTGCCGCACCGAGGGCAAGTGCTGAGATGGTGGCCTCCAGAAAACGGAAACAAATTTCGCTCAGCGATAAAATGAAAATTGTGAGTGAAATTGCACGCGGAGAAAAGCAGGTGGATGTTGCCAAAGCTGTGGGACTATCGAAGCAGACCATGAATTCCATCGTGCACAACTAGTGTATCGCCGGCAAGCAATCGTCGGTGGAACTTTACCCTCAAGCGCTTCAGGCTCTGTGAAGTGGCCTAAGGGGGCCGCCAGTCACTGATAACGAAGTTCTTTTCGAGTTAGGTGTGAATAAAAATCTTTTCTTTGTTCGTTTTTTTCTACCTTGGATGTTCGTTGTTATCTCCGCAATCGCATCGTTAGGCATTGCGACCAACGCTTTGGTAGTGAGGCATTCCTGAGCTCCCAACCCAAATACCGGCGAGTTCCACTGATAAGTTGTAATGAATAAGCTTCTACGCGCGAGGTGCGTGGTAACGAATGCATGTGCTAATTCAGCTTAGCAACGGTCTTGGATTAGCTGAGGCAGAAATGCGTCCGTGCAAAAAATGAATTTGTGATGCCGACCGTTAGAACGAGCCCCAGCTGAAAGCAGTTCTTTTTTTAACATGAGCGGCTCTGTGACGGCAAACTGTTAGATTAGTAGCTTTTAGACTGAGCCTCACTAATGTTTACATGGGTTTGGCAGCCACCCATCCGGCCTTCCTGCACTTAGTACTGTTGCATTTTCTGATGAAAGTTGAGCATTTGCTATAGTTATGAATTACCACGGTCGGTCGTAGCCATGCCATGGTGTTTATATTCGGCGGCAGGTATTTAAAAAGGACTAAATCACGCAGCTGAGCGATGTCAGCGATGATAAACACACAGACCCCCCCCCGCTTACGTTCGATGTCTGGATATTACGGACTTTGGGTAAAACAGGCATTTATTCCTGGATTATGAGGGTCCGTTGTAACGAGAGTCGACTGTATTCCATAAATCTGGCAGCTAGTATTACTTGTGAAATATGCTGTTTCTAGAAGGCACTGCTAATTCTGTTTTGGTTTCACTTTTGTGTCATGTTTGCTGCCTTTTGTTTTTGAGTCTTTGCAGCGGCTTCTGTCTGTCTGAATTATCTGGCGTGCGCTGGACCACACCCGAAATATCGAGCGTCCGTATATTTGCAGGAACCAGACAATGTGTCTGAATTGACCGATTTTCCTAATTAACGAGACTCGTATTACTGTGCCATATTTTATTGACCCGGAACAGTTTTTTGTTTTTACTAAGCTCGTTTCATCCATAAAAGTTATGCATAAATATGTGATTTGCTGTGTGTAAAGCTGTCATAACGGCACACCTTTGGAGATGCAGTATTGTGCTCATATATTTGCCTGTCTTCCCTGATGCACAGCAGCGGCAGCTCTTTGAGGCCCAGGAGCAGCGGCGGCAGCGGGAGCTGGCCGAGAAGGAGCGCCTGCGGCAGGAGCAGGAGAAGCAACGCACTCTGCCTCGCCTGGCGCCTTCGACCAGTGTGACTGCCGACGGCACCGAGGACGAGGGCCGTCGTGCACCACCCCAAAGCCCCACTGAGAATGCTGGTGTCAGCGAGCGTGAGCGACAGCGCTTGCGTGAGCAGGAGAGGCGACGCCGTGAGGCGGTATGTTGCTCGTTGCACTGGCTGCCTCTGTTATGTCCACCGTGCCACAGAGGCCTCTCGCAGTGATTTCCAATTTACTCTGGTCGCTAAGAAATGCTGGCAAATGGAGGTGTGTGAATATTCGAAATTTTCAAATAGTGCTTTTACTGTTCGAACTATGACACTGTGGGAGTACACTAGTCATGCAAGAAATTGTTTTTGCCCACGTTTAGCAGCACATCTCTCTATTTCACGTGGTATTATATAAAAAAGAAAATTATTCGAAAATTATTCGATTTGATTCGCACTTGAACACATATATTTTCACTCAAGATTTTCCTCTTCGCACAGCTCTACTAGCAAACAGTCGCAGAGGCTCCGGTGCACATGTCAGCCAAATGTGTCTGCTTGTTTCAGCAAACTGGCTGGGCGTAGGGGCATAATTGGCGTAGCTTGTAAAAGAATTGCCAGTTATTCGTGGATGCTGTGAGCCTCGACGACGCCCCCGCATTGTTTCTCGCAGCTCACATGTTCTCATTGCGAAAGTTCACACGCACTCAAACAAAACAGCACAACAACCACACGGACACAAGAAGGAAGAATGGCATTCTGGTGCACTCTTGTTGTCATTTTAGCACAGCTGTTGTGCCAAACCAGCATTTATCCGTCCGAGTGAATAATTAAACTTGCTTTTATACGTGTATCAAAAGCAGTTAATAGCTTTTATTTTGTTTTATCTTCTAGACAACTTGCTACTAAACTGAGAGCAGCTGCTACAGATTGTCATTTTTTCTGCTACAAAATCTGTTCCAAACATTTCCTGATCATTCCCATCACTGCAAGGTTGGCCCACTTATTTTATCAATGCAATGAAGTTCGCATTTAATTGACCATGCTACAACGGACTAATTGGTTGGTTTGTTGGTTGGGTGTTTATTAAAAGAAATATACAGCAGAACTGCACTGTTACGTTCCCGGCTTCTGCGTTTTCCCAGCTGCTACATCGTTTTTAGCCGGTCCCAGCATAGCTCCCATAGGATTCAATGCATTAGGAACCCTGCTGTTACATCGCAAGTGTGGGAACGTTCACGCATGTTATGTCACGTATCAGCACTCCAAGCGACCAGTGCCGGCGGCAATATTGACTTTTCACGTAGCTTGATTTGGCTTGACTGTAGGATTAGCTGCACAATGGGTGACGCCCATTACGTTTCCGGTTTCCGCTAGCAAAATTATGCCACAGCGATGCAAACTGTTAGTGACGGGATCGCATACAGTGATTACGTTTCCATCGATGATGCTGTTGTCACCTTCAAGGTTTTTATCTGTCGACGAAATTGTGGCCGAGTGTGCTGATGCATGCAGCAGTAAGCACGAAGTTGAGGAGGAGGAAAGGGAGCTGCTGCCGGAGCCACCCTCATCGTCGGCCGTAACGGCGCTAGATTTACTCAGAAGAAAATTGTGCACCGATCACCACTGCTTTCACTTTTCAATTTTTCTCGTTTCTCAGCTCTTAACGATGGTTTTTTTGTGGTCCCGTGAAAGACGTGTCAGCGAAGTTCTACTCTATACAAAAGGTGGGACGGAAGTAATTACTGGAGACTGCAGAAAAATTGAAAAGTGAAAGCAGCGGTGACCGGTGCACAATTTTCTTCTGAGTAAATCTAGCGCTGTTACGGCCGACGAGGAGGTTGGCTCCGGCAGCTGCTCACTTTCCTCCTCCTCAACTTCGTGCTTACTGCTGCAGCACTGCAGGTGCAAGTGTTCCAGAGTCTTCCTCACAGTGCTGTCTGGAGGGGTGAGCCTGCACACCTGCGTCCACATGCACTTGACGCAGCCCCGCCATTTGCTGGTGTGATATGTTGTGCACGGTGATAGGGTCTCCCGGCGTGCTATGCGTGGATCATGGTGCTGCTGCTGTAAATGGCATCGGACAGTGAGACGCATGTCTTTGCTCGTAAGGGGGACATCGACAAGGGGGGCAGCAGGTGGGCTTGCGGCAAGATTGTCGGCTATTTCGTTGCCGGGCGCACCGCAGTGGCTTGGGACCCATTGCAATCGAACTCGGACCCCCTTCTCGACGAGTGTGGTGAGCTGGCCAAGTATTGCTTGCACTGGGGGGGGAGGGGAGGGGAGGAGAGCCTCGGCCGTTACCCTATATGTGGCTGAGGGCGGCACTCGAGTCGCACAGCAGTGCGACCCGCAAGGGGGCCCAGAGAGACACTTCCAGAAGAAGGCTTAGACCCATGCTTAGGGTCCACAGATCGGCTGTCGTCAGTGATCCCTGTTGCACCGCTCATCTCTGTACTTGACGCTGCAGCATTGATATGACAGCTGCCGCACTGAGTGAGAAGCCATCTGGCAACACGGAGCTGTCAGTGCACACTTGAAGGTGGTCCCGAAGTTCTTGTACACAACAGCTCATGTGAGCTGCTCGAGCGCACATTGAGGCATTCTTTGCTTCGCGCTGATGCCTGGAATGTCCGCGCGCCTATCTGTGTGTTGTGGCCCTGGCCAAGGTTTGCAGGCACTGTATGGGGGTGCATCCTTTCTCAGTTGTTCGTACAGCTGAAGCACACCCCCCATTCTCGACCGATGGTGTTGCTGTAGGCGCTGAAGGAGCAGGCCACTGTCAGAAGCTCTGTGCAGTCTGTCAATGTGTGAGAAAGCATGTTGTGTAGCCTGGAGCTCCAGTGGCCAGGTCCTTGCCTCTGCCAGCATGGCAGCACACTGCGATGAGTGTGGTACTACAGGCATATCCTGACGCTCTTCGTATACTGTACCTCCAGCCATTTCTACTGCGTTTCGCGAACGTTGACTAGCGGCAACTCATAAAGCGTGGAGGCCACCGCAGTGGCATTGTATGCAGCGCTGTGCTTTGCGAGCAGCCTTTCCTGTGCGCGGTGAGTTAGCGCATATAGCCGCCAGGGCGTGTACCGAATTTTGTCGCTTACTTTTGGCTGCTAAGTGGAACTTGCACCGTTGTTGATGTCAAGGCCCAGATGCTTCACAGAGTTCCTCCGCGGGAGGCCCACACCTGCCAGCTTCAGTTCGCTGTGCTTTGTGCTGCGGCAAGCACCGTACGCCATAGCCATGCCCTTCTCTACAGACAAGCTTAGTCCAAGCCCGCGCAGCTGCGCGTCGACAGTGTCGATAGCCACCTGCAGGCATTCCTGCACATGGACAGCCTCTCCTGTGGACCCGAGGCACAACAAGGCAATGTCGTCCGCGTAGAGTGAGATGTATGTATACACGGTGTCGGGTGCGCCCCGCGAGAGTCCGGCTTCACAGCCTTCACAATATTGAAAAGAAAATGGTGACAAGACCTGCGGCACACCGGCCACGACGGGATGGGGCTCGGAGAGGGCACTGCCAGTTACACTGGATGAAATTGGTGGCAACTTTTTCCTGAATTGTGAGTATAAAGGCTACTTCAGCTGTGTTGACGCAGTCTGACAGCAGACTCGAACACATCGGTGCTTGCGCACTGAGGCTGCGACAAGTTTTAAATTAAGCTGATATCATTGGCGGCCTTTGCTCAAGCTGAGCCTTCAGCAAAGCCAGTCTGAAGGCACGCAACATGACAGCTTTTTTGTCAGCACGTTTCCATTCTATTCAGTCGTGCCATACTGCAAGTTCTGAGATGATGGCTTACGAAAAAGAGAAAAGCAAATTTCATTGAGCAGCAACATTAAAATAGTTGATGCAGTTACATGTGCTGAGGTGCACATTTCAAGAACGAGGGGCTATCCAAGGAGACCGTGAGTTCAAATGTGAACAACAAAGGTATCATCGACAAGGAAGTGTTTGGAAATGTATCTTAAAGGGGCACTGACACCAAAATTTCGCTGCTGAGGTAGCCTGCGAGACCGATTTTTGTGGACATGCTCATGTGATCTGCCAAATCTCAACGGTGAACACAGCTCCGAAGGTAATTTAAGTGAATATTCAAGTTTTTATGAGCAATCGCGCGCTAGATGCTTTGCCCCGGGACCTCGACAATAGCGAAGGTGACCTGAAGGGGACCCCCCCAACTTCTGCGACGTCACCGCGGCGGCCAAGCTCCGAACAGTGCAGCTAGCAATGATGACGTCGGGGCCACCGTTGCATATTTTCTGCGCCTGTGTTAGTAGACTCCCGGTGACGCCAGGCATCAAGAAAGTAGTTGTCACCAAATGACGACGAGAGGAGCAACGACAAAAACGTGCAACAGGCAAAAGAAAATGAGCACGCGTCCCATGTCATGCGGAAGTGGGCCACAATTATGTGCTCATGTGGACAAACTTGTTTACCCCACTGCGAGCACCAAGGCACCAGTTGCACTAGGTGCCTTGTTTTTGGAGCTCGCCCATACCAAAACTGGAACTAGGGGATAATGAACAGGCCGTAAATAATTATCTGTCGCACGCTGGAGCAACTGACGTGCCGTGTTATGGCTAACAGGTCCCCAGCTACGTACCGCAGCAAAAAAAAACAGCAGACGAAAATTTTTGTGTCAGCGCCCCTTTAAGAACTTGAGCTAAATGTGAATAAAAAGCAGTTGTCTGTTTATCTGTAAAGTTTGACGTTTGTCACTCACTCTGCGATTTTGCTATAACATTGTGAGGCATCAGGACCAAAGTTTCAGAAGTGACACATTCCAGTGCTCCTATCCTTTGTTGCGGTGAGTTCTGTTGGCAAATTAGAATTATTACCAGCGGTTATTGCCAACAGTTTTAATTGTGATAGAGGCGGTGGGCAGAACTTTGTGGGCGGTGCATATGTAATGCGAATACAGTCGACTCTCGCTACAACGAACGCCGCTTCAACGAAATTTCCGGTACAACGAAAAATTCTCGGATGCCCGTCAGCAGTCCATAGGAGTCAATGCATAAATATGCTCGCCACAACGAACACATTCTTTTTGTGCTGTTTCGCTTCAACGAAATTTGACGATGAAATTCCAGTCTCGAAAATTTGATTTGCTATGCAGCAAACACAATGCGAAATATTTTGGTGCATTTCAGAAGATAAAAATACGTCTATAAAGTCGGAATAGTGTGTTGGCACCACCAGAAAGAGCCGCTGTTGATTGCGCGGTTGATTACCGATGTCTACCGATGCCGTCTACTGATGTCTGTCGAGATAGGAGATAGCGCGCGCGACCGCCCCTCTCCCACCGGTGCCCCTTTTGGTCCTTCGCCCGACGAAAGAAGGGCTGGGCGTTTCCTCTCTGCTTGAGAAGCAAGCGATGACAGCTATCACACGCGGTGTGATGTTATCGCATTGTTCAGCTCGTTCGGCGGGGACGGCCGGGTCGTTTCATCTCTGCTTCAGCCACCTTCGTCCACAGCGTTAGCGCGCTTTTACTCGCGCGTAGAATGTACGATGCGCAGGCGGTGTTATCGAGTTGGACTTCGTACAGAAAAACCGCGACTGCAAAAACTCGCTAACAGTGTCCATATCATTGCGATAATTCCTCCACCACTGGTCGACAACTTCTTTTTTTATTCGTTCAAGCAGCCCCTCCCCTTGTTAAGTACCGTATTTACTCGAATCTAACACGCACCTTTTTTCCGATAAAACGGGTCCAAAATTGTACGCGCGTTAGAATCGAGTGCGAACGAACGACGTTACCATATCGCCGTCGGCATCAAAATGGACGCCTCCTACTTGCTTCGGGCACTGTTGAACGGTCACCGGCGAAAAGCGAACTAGCGGTACGGTGGTCTTTGGCGCGCATAGTTTCTTGTTCCTATGTCGCCGCACATGATGCGTAGACTGACGATACCGCGCCGGCTGGGCCGTCTTGCGGCCAATCAAAGTCGCTACGTCGCTGATGCAATCTCTGAGACGCCCAGCCACAGCAGCTTTCGGTAGCGTTGGCGGGTGGCCGTAACGGGGGAAAAGATGCTTCTCGTTACCGCACGCAAAACGGCTCATCATCGCGTTTTCCCGTCATATCTGTGCTGAGCCTGACCCTCTCAGTAGGGCGCGCTGCATGACGTCCGAGATTGCATCGTGGCAATCTCTGAGACTGCGCCCCAATCATGCTTAAGCTTAGCTGCGCCAGCCTGCGCAGCACACATGGCAGCACGCGGCAGCGGGCATGAGGGAACTGCAACAGCACGTAGGAACGCAGCACTCCGAGTAAATGATGTTAGCCGCTTGCACGCGGCTGTTTTGTCGGGACGCAGGAGTTATGAATCGGCACGCCAAACGTCTTCGAGACGCCGCGGATCAAGTGAAGCGGGAAAGCCACAGCGCGATTGTTCGAGGGACCGCAGGGGTCCAAAGTCGGCGGTCTGTTTATTACGCGAGTACGACATTTGTTTTTATGAATGTGAGAAGGTTGATTACTAAGGACTTCATTTTTTTTTCGTCGGTGCGCATTACAATCGATGTTTCACTTCTTCTTTCTTTTTTTGTCGCGGTACACGGGTGCACGTTACTATCGAGGGCGCAGTAGAATCGAGTAAATACGTAAATCTCCCGGATTCCGTTTCTCCAAGCTTGGCAGGTATGGTTTCAGTACTCGCGGTTTCTGGACCCTTCCGACCACCGCCATGACGCCGCGTGCCGCACGCAAGATTGAGGCATAAAAGTTTCATTGTTCTACCAGCTCAGGTCATCTATATTTTTTCGATTTCACTGCAACAAAGTTTTCGCTTCAACGAAAAATTTTCCGCTCACCGTCAATTTCGTTGTAGCGAGAGTCGACTGTACAGCCACCACCGTGGGTTTGGGCTCAGCGAGCTACAGGGCCGTGTAGGCCGTCGCCTATCTTGCACTCCATTGCACATGTGCATTCGGACGGCAAAGGTGTCAAGCACAGCGTGGCAGTGACACAGTACTGCTCTCAGATCAACCGCAACACTGTATTTCACTGCAGCGACACCGCAAACACTGCACACCGCCCGCAGTAACAGGCAGAAGGAGAAGCAAAGGCTTCGCCACACCACGGGCAAAAATACAGGCAAACGGCACTGCTAGCACGTCACCATGGGCAATGGCTCGCGGAAACATGCCGCAAAGGGAAAAGTGGTCCCTTGCGACTGTGCTGCGCACTCGCGTGATCACCGACCAATGGGCCCGATCGTCGGAGTATGGGCAAACTCCGTTCGCATTCGCTTTTGATAAGTGCGGCTCGGCGTAGTAAGACCACGCACGAGCACGGGTACAGATCTACAGCGTAGCGTTCGAAAGGGCAACGTAAGGGTAGACGTTCGCCGTTGGCGCACAGGCACCGCGGTCGAACTCTGTCCGAGCGAGCTCAAACAAAGGAGCCGACGGACGAGGAATGAAAAAGCGTGCTTGCCCCTTCGGCTGCCAGAGAGAGAGAGAGCCCCTCCCGTTTCTTCCCCGCGTCGCGCGAGACTCGACGTGTGGCACCACCATCGCGATCCGCCGACGGGCACGCGCAGCGAATGGATAGAATGGGGAAAAACCAGTTGAGTGCGGGAAAGGCAGAAATAGGCAAACGCGAATAGGACCTGGGCCTTCGAAAACTACATGCAGAAGCCGGACAGGAAGTACAGCCGCCCATTTTTTAACCTGAACGCGCGAGCGTCAACCGCCGACCTGATCTGCGCCACAGAGAGGAGCGCGGCGTTGAAATGAACGAGAATATGCGGATGTGCGCTTTGAGCAGTCCTGGGCAGCTGTCGTCTGCTAGGCTTTTCCGGGAACCGGACACCACGCCCGATATTTATTTGGGATGTGCGCCTCAACGACATCCATATTGCAGCTACTCTCTTTTCCTCAGGGACCCGTGCTGTCATTACTAAAACTACGCAAAGCGCATTCTCGAGAAAGCAGGTGAAGGGCGTTATAACCGCGAGGTGCGATATACCAATGACGTCTGATCGGAATATCTCGCCTATCAGCTCACGGCTTTCAGCAAACAAAGCAAAGGAAGGTCGTATCATGTTGCACTTTCCATTCTTTTTCCAGCGGTATTTCGAAGACAGCAAAAAGCGGTAACGGATGAAAAAAAAATGCAAGCAGCGTGCACTAGTGCTGGCAAGACAATATTAACCACGAAGCACATGGCTCGCCTAGTTTATTAGCGAGCTTTTAATTCACATGATACCAATTAGAATAATTTAATTACAGTGATCTTAATTGAAAAGTTTTGAAATAGCAAGGTCCTCGATAGCAAGGCCCTAATTAGGATAGTTCTAATTAACCAAGGGCTAATCAGCAAGGACCTAACACTAAGGTCATAATTACCTTAATCATAATTAGCCATGATCTAATTAGCTACGACTTCTCATACCATGATTTTAGTTAGCGTGTATATGACATCAATTGCTTAATTAGAACAGGTAAGCTTAATTGGCTTGAATAAGCATGAAATAAAACCATGAAGAAGAAGGCAGAGAGCCAGATCGCACGCCGGCCGCTGATGAGTCTCTTTCCGACTCCGCATGACTAAAAGCTCAACCACTCCGGTGTAAAATGCTGATGTGGATGCAGCGTAGTTGGCGGGTGTAATCATATTTCATCCATCGGAAGCACCCGACCACTTGACATTTCCGTTACAACTGAATAGCAGAGTTCAGAATACAAAAAAAGGAATGACGATACCGGTGCTCAAAAAAAGCAGGCGTGGTGTGTGGTTCCCGGAAAAGCCTAGCAGACGACAGCTGCCCAGAGGAGGAGGAGGAGGAAGAGAAAGCTGCCCAGAACTGCTCAAAGCGCGCATGCGCATATTCTCGTTCATTTCAACGCCGCGCTCCGTTCTGTGGCGCTGATCAGCTCGGCGGTCGACGCTCGCGTGTTCAGGTTAAAAAAATGGGCGGGTGTACAAGCTGCAGAACCCCAGGGTGCTGATGTTCATCGACAGCTGCAGTGCCCAAGGCCTCATCAACAATTTGAAAGCCACCACCATTGAATTCTTGCCACCTAACACCACAAGTGTACAGCAGTCCATGGACCAGGGTGCGATAAGGGGGGACGCGGCTTTTGAATCGCGAAAAATGGCAAAAAAGGCGATTTTTTGAAAATAGTATGTTCAGTTCCTGTAGCTCTTTCTCTCACCAATTCCAAAATATCTTTGCTGAAAACTGCGTAGAAATGCTCTAAATAATTCATTTTACTAGCGAAGGAGGCGAAAATCATAGCGTAAATAACGAAAAAACTAGGTTTTTCAAACCACAATGGCTCCGCGACTACGCTACCGGCCGCCGCCATCTTGGGTGCGTTGAAAAGAGCAGTTCTCCGTCTTCAAGTTTCCCGCTTCAGCTAGCTCCTCCCCGCCAAAACAAGCGCACAAAAAGCAAATGTTCGAAGGTCGTTTTGAGGGCTCCGACTGGTCACGTGCGCCATGTTGCCCGAGTGCGCTTCGCTATTGGTCTGACGCTCCCACGTGGGGTGAACATCGTCTGCTGCTTGCGCCTTCCGAGGTTATGGCAGTCGAGTGGCGCCGTGGCGCTACGTAGTTGCGTGTTCGCACTCGCTCTGTGGTTACTGATCGACGCTCATTCAGTATGAAACGTTTTAGTTTGGCAGGCGCACGGGCACTCCCGCCGCACGTACGATTGTGATAAGATAACGGCGGCATGTAGAGAACATTGCGAAGCGCGTCTCGGACCGACAGACATCGGACCCGCGGACGTTCCACTTATCAGCAGCGCGTTCGCGTCGGACCTACGAAGGCAATCACGTAGCGGCACCGCGGACTCGCAACCGAGCATTACATGCGGTACTTTGAAGCGCCGTGCCCAACACTGCACGCCTACGGCTCAAAGTCGCGCTAGGCCTAACTGCGCATCGGCTGCTGGCGCAACAGCCGAGCGCGTCGCATGGCGGCTTTTCGGATCAGTGGCAAGGCATTTTGGGCATCGGCTACTCAAACTGTGAGGCAAAGCACGTTGCGCGCCGACTATTCGGAAACGCGGCTCGGCATTTCGCGCAAACGCCACAACGCCGCTACCAACAAGCACAGCGCGCGTAGACTTGGAGCCCGCGATCGCTCAGATCGCGCTCACTTCGCGGACAAATGAAGTGCGGTCAGCGAGCACTGGTAGTGTAGTTTAGGTGCATTTTATGCCTTTCTTAGTATCACTGAGGAACGTTCTGACACACTATATTGTATGCCTCGCAGAGTAGCCAGGGGGGGGGGAGGCGGTAGAGTGAAACTGCAGCTACTCAACCTCATGCCTCAACTTCTTGCCTCATGAAATAAACTGCTGAGAAATCAATCACAGTAACAACTATGTCTTTACCTTGACTGTCTCTTAATTCAGGAAGGAAGTGTAGCTGTCATGTTGAGAGCCATGTGCGATCATAATTCTGTGATTGTTCATTATTCTGCAATCATATGTAAGACCACTAATTACATATAGCATGAATGCAAGAAAGCTGGTAAATTACTACAGTTGGTGGACCCAATTGTATAACATACCTTATATTCTGCAGTGTCTGTCACACCACCCCTTCATGCAGGTAACTTGCATTGAAATTTATGCATGCAACATGGTCATTGTAAATCGTAAAAGGAGGCTATGAAAAAATAAAGATGGGCAACAAAGGCACACCAGATGGGAGGCCACATGTCCAACAAGTCACTGGGTCCTCCCGGTGCCCTCAGCTGGTGCAGGCACCGTGCAGCAGAGAGAAAGCCACAACATCCACACAAGTATAATCTGCCCAGCAAACTTGTCGAAGCGTTGCGGCCAGTATACCAACGCCTGTCCGGCTCTCAACTGCTGGCTCGCTGCAGTGGAAACATAAGACTCAAAATGTGGCCGAAAGCCTTCACTCGGTGATTTGGTCGTTAATTTCCAAGCAGCAGCATGCCTCCCTCTTCACTAGAGAAGCAGCAGTGCATGAGGCAGTTGCGAGGTACAATTCAGGCAATTTGCAATCGTACACCAAGCTTTGTGCTGCAATGGGTGTGCAACCTGGGGCCCTTACCCTCCGCAGGGCTGCTGAAAAAGACACTCAGCGAGCAACGAAGTCGTCAAGCATGCATGAAATGAAAGGGCAGAGACACGAAAGGTTGCCTCCACACAAAGATACGAAGAACTACAGTGCTGGTGAATTCTAACAGATGCAAATCACTTCGAAAACTTTGATAGGCGTTTTCTCACAAGTGTGTTTTGGACATTGTGCATTGCTCGTGGAAAGAGTCGCACGGGAATGACGGGACCGATTTTGATGCCGTTTTTTTTCCTGAATCCCTGAACACTGCTTGAGGGTATGACATTCTTCAATTTCTTGTTTATGGCCCAGTTTTTTTTCTAGAAGATGATTTGTATGTGACACTGTTTCTGACAATGTGTGTAGGCAACCATGATGGTCTCTATAAAAAAAAAAGAGAAGCCATAAAAAAATTCTGAGAGTGTCAGAACCTGTAGTGTTCTTTTGAGTAAAGATCAACACCATTTGCAGCTTCCTGGCACGTTTTGTTACAGCACTAAGCTTTCCACGAGCAGACCATATAATTGCACCATGTAGCATGGTGTAACTTGGGAACTACTCAAGGTATCATGATGAAACTGCATATTTCCCTATTCGAGACGCTTATGAGTATGCATGCCAAACTTCATTGCTCTAGGTCAACAAATAAAAAAGTTTTTTTTGAACGCCACCTCCCCCCTTAACAGCTTGAAGGTTCACTACGGATCGTGTCTCCCTCAACGTGTGCTTTCGTTGGCTGACAGTGACAAGAAATACGTTGATGTGCTTATTGGCCATCAGCATCTTGTCTGATGCGTGGAAGGCAGTGTCAGAGGAAGCAATCCGCAACTGCTTTCGCTATGCAGGATTTGTGATTGACAATGAGGGTGAGGGCAGTGCCATAGCCCAGCCCAGCACTCCGGCTCGCCACGGTGATCAGTGGCTTTGGTGCTCAGCTGCTGATCAGAGGGTTTCAGGATCGAATCCTGGCTACGGTGGCTGCATTTCAATGGAGGCGAAATGTTGAGGCCTGTGTGCTGTGCGATGTCAGTGAGTTGGTGGAAATTATTGGTGGAATCGTATTGTGTTTTTGGGACATAAAACCCCAGAAGGCCGCCCAGCACTCCGCAGACAACACACCAGCCATCGCTGCAGCAGACATCATCTACGACCTCCATGCTAGTGGGGTTGATGTAGGAGCGATGATGTTAAAGGATTTTGCGAACTTCGATAGTGCCGTCTGACCCTGTGCCAAGTTGGACGTCTGTCAGGTCCTCGAGCTGGCACAGGCTGACAGCAACTTCAGTGACGATGTGCCATCCACACCCCAGCCATCAAAATGCGTATTTAGCGCAGGCACTAACAGTGCTGGTGTCCGCATAAAGCAATAGCCAAACACTAGCCGAAATACAGGCAGACTTGTTTGTGTGTAAGCGTGCGTGTGTGCACACGCACATTGACCAGTTTTTCCAACCACTGGGCCAATAAATGTGCTTCTCTTTTTTTATTGTTATTTTTTTGGACTGGATTATTTGGACTTCTTGCTGGTTTCCACCAAGTCCGAATAAACGGACAGCCACTATACGTAGCCAGGGGGACGTGGGTCTTAATAATGAAAAAAAAAAAGGTCGAAAGGTCAGTTTTAAAATTTTGTTACAATGGCATTTGTCATGTTTTTTTGCACTGGCTTACAGAAATCTATCCAACGTTTTTGCTAGAAGTACATATTTAAGAAGTGAGCCTCTTATCAGACGCCCCCCCACCCCCCATAATAATTTTTCTGTTTGCAAACTTGCAAAAGGAGGCAGCAAGGGAAAGCTCATGTAGTTGACTTCCCTGCGTATGTCATGTTAGAACCTCAATCCTTTGTAACTTCGCATAAAATTGAGGTAGAAACGTGAAATTATGTTTCTTGTGTTCCTTAAATGTTCAGGCGTATGTCTGCATAATTTTTGGCTGCTTACTTTGTAATATTTTCTGCCAGTCATCCCAGAAACCTCCTAGAATAAAGAATGTTGTGCACGGTGCCTTCCTTATAATTTAAATAAAAAATACTTTAATTGAAAGCAGCACATTAACTCTTTCATTACCGCATGAAAATGGCCGTCTTTTATAAGTCTGCGGAAAAAATTTATTGCTAGAACAAATAATGCTCGAAGTTACATTGCAGCACACCAAATTGTGTGTAATGAAATGCTCTTTATAAGTAACATAAGTTCCAATACAAAAGAAATTATTATGCAACTTAAAAAAATATTGACTCTACTATTTTTGTAGGAATTTGGCAAAAACAATACAAAGAAAACGCAATATCTACAAAAATATTACGAACAAAGAAAATTCTAAATATACATTTCGAAGGTAAATGAGCCAGGAATATTCAAAAAGAAAAATAAACAATCCACATAAACCCGTATTTCACGCAGATCAAAAATACTGCAGACCGTAAACTGCTTCACCGCTCGTGCCATGCGGTGAAGCAGTTTCTGGTTTTCGTGAAGCACAGGTGCACACCAGAGCTTTCACAAAGAACTTTTTTTTTTCAGCTTTGTGTTCGTCGCAGCACTTGCGGCAGCTTTTTTTTTTTTTTCCCCTTGTCGGCATCGTTTTGTTGAATGTGCGGGATGTGCACAATGCAAATATAAATGAGCAGTCCAATGAATTTCACCAGTTCCTCCAGAGTCAGGTGTTTCCACGAGCCGTCCCTTTCAGCATAGGTCGGAAGCTCGAAGATGTGCATCCAAGCATATTTGTTTGTATTTTATTTTCACAAATGGTTCCGATGACCTCTGCTGTGAAGAACGGGGAAAAAAAAAAATCGCGCGTTGTCATGAAACGCTTTGCACTACTCCGGTGTGCCGGGCCGAGATGTGCGCCGGGCGGCCTTCTTGGTGAGAATTGAAGCTTTTTTGCTGCCAGCGGCAGCACATCCTGTCCGAGCACTGTGTGTATCCTGCAGATAACCAGGATATCTGAAAGGTCGTGCACCCAGATCGGCAGATAAGCGCTCCCGACGGACGGGACTGCCCAAGGCCGAAAACGAAACTTACCGGTGAACTGCTGAGAATGACCTGGGCTGGCTCGAAACATCGTCGCTTTCAGAGTTTGAAAATGAGCTGGTGTTGTCTTCGGACTCATAGCTCGACTCATCTTCACTAAATTCGTGTGCGGGTTCAGCATACTTTCGAGCGGAATGTCTCTCCCCTGACGCAGTCCCGCAGGACGCCGCCGCCATGGGAGCGGCGGAGAGATTGCCAAGCGCGCCGACGCTAACGCCGGATGCGCCCCTCTCGCGTAGATAAAGAGAAGCGAAACCGAAACTGCTGCAAACTCGCTGAAAAGTCTAGATCAACAAGTTAGACACGCAACGGACCTTCAGAAACGAGCTGTATTTGAATAAAATTGTCTGAACTCAGAACCAAAGCTTGCTGGTGAATAGCCGGTGTAATTTTAACATAATTATCACGGCCAAACATTATTGCCTTGCGATACTGGTGATGCAATTTGATAATTGACTTCTTAGGAATCGTTTTATAACAAAATGTTGATAATAATGGAGCAAAAACTCGAGCAGCACGCTTTTTTCTCGAGTGTGGCAGCCACACCCCCTTTTCCAGTAACACACGCACATTAGTTCGTGAAAAACTCCATAAAAAATTGCGACGTCGTTAGAGTGGGAAAATTTGAACGGATTGTAGAAGAGCAGTCCCCAAACAAAACGCGGGATGCCACTGTATGCACGGGAAACATTTACCACGCGTTTAAATCGGCAGTTTTAATCGTCGATCACCGGTGATCGATTTGGATAGGCGTGGTAACGAAAGAGTTTTGCTACTCTAGTGGCAATAGCAATAAATAATTTAAGAGCCGTGTCCTACCTTATAAAAAATATGGCCAAATGATGTTTTCAATAACCAGTAATTTTAAAATTAATGGCCTTAATGCAAATAAAGGCAGATCATATTTAATATAAGTACATAAAATTTGAGTCTGTTGTCATGCTAGCTTACTTAATAAAACACTATTTCTAAGAACTGCTTCCCCCGTTAAGGAAATACTGAATGAATGAATCCTGGTGTGTTGCAGTTCCAGCCTTCTAGAAAGAATTTTATTTTATTTTATTTTTTTTTTACTTTTCAGATGGCTGTCCAGATCGACATGAACCGGCAGAGTGACATAATGGCAACCTTTGAGGAGATGCTGTGATTCCTGCCCTATGGTCGTCAGGAAGCACCACCGAGCATGGCTGGTCGCTAGTGGTGGTGACTTTGTGATATAAGACTGCACCCATGTTTCCTAGCATCCTGTGCACTGGTGGGGACACACAGTTGCCAAGTTTCGCCCAGTTCTGGGGGTGCCTCTTTTTTGCCAACGACCTCAGTGGCAAATGCAATGGGACAGTCCTCCCTCATTGTGTACATAGGAACTCCACAATCACCGTGTGTGTGGCCAAGCTGTTATTTGTTTGCGCATGCCATTGAGGAAGAGGAGGGGAGCAGTGCGTCCAGGTCGACGACGATTGGACCTCGTAGTTGATTTGAGTTTGCACCGGCTGCTTGGTCATGCAGCCTCTCTAGCTATCCCCCACAGAGAGCAGGTATAATGACAACAGACACTTGTGCATCTTGGAACAACCCACATCCATAGTACAATTGGCTGTTTAGTGCATTTGTTATATTACCATGTATTTACCTAGTATAATTGAACAGTACAGTTGCATTTGGCAACAATTAACATTTTTGTTACCATTATTACACTCAAATTTTCCCCCCTGAGAGGTTGCATGATCACGTAACCATATTTTTTACACAAAAGTGGCACTGACAGGTGTTAATTGTTATTACTTGTTGAGCCTGCTTTGCATTTTGTTGTTCCTGTCAGTGCATGTTCGGTGCAACCAGTCTCTTTGCACCTCTTTATTGGCTGCATACTTGTGTAACTGTTCTTAATTGAAGTTTCTCACAATTGGTGTTTTTTCTTTTTCTTTTGCAATTGTCATATGTGCTAGCGACTGTTTGCTGCACTTTTCTGAAAATTATTTAAGTTCTTTTTCGTGGGCTAGCCTTTGTGGTAGTCAACACAAGGGTGGCTCACCATGCCTCCTCCGATCAAAGCACTTCACTTAAATGGCTGCCAAGATAATCATGGTTTGTTTGGATGTCGTCTCTGGATGTATCAGCATTTTTAATTTCATCCCACAATACTCTCTCTTGTTCAGGAAGGGGTAAATGTGAGCTGGTACCCGGAGGCAAGTGTGTGCAGGTTTGGGTGGCGTGTGTGTGCGTGTGTGCATGTGCCAGGTTGATTTCCTTCATAGTGTCGAGAGGCACAAACACATAATTTGCAGGCTTGTTACACCTGTGGTGGTATAACCCCTCATTAGATTTTTACTGCTCATCAGAATCATTTTGACAAGGTCTTAACACGCATTCATATTACCATGCCGGCAGCATTCTGTGAAATTTGATGATGGCCTGTGGCTACAAGTCAAGCTGTCTTTGTGCAGAGCATATCAGAAGCATATGTGTGGTGTGGCCACGGCATTTAATAACTATGGTGCATAATTGTGCTTGCAGGCTGATTTCAGCACCATTCATCCAGGGGGGGGGGGGGCTGTCACCTGTGCCTGGCATGTATGTAGGAGCTTCCTAGGTGTGACATGCTGTAGAGTTATAAACAGACTTGTACATAGCTGTGTGTGCGTGCTCTCTCTGTGTACTTTCTTTCAGGACCTATTTATTTTGCTGTGGTTGTAACAACCTAGAGGATATATATATTATATATATATATATATAAATATGTTTCTATTTGCTTGGCCCCTTGTAAATATGAGCGTTAAGGCAATGGAGGTGCGGTTTTCTGCTCTTCTGATGTCTAAGAGAATTGTGGAAAGTTTTTAAAATACAAAATCAGCGGCGACATTCAAGTGCACTGTGTTATTTTGGCTCAAGTCTTATCACACTTTGGAGTAAAATGGAGGTGCGGCGGTGATTGCTGCTCCGAAGAGGCGAAACAGATTTTGTCCCACAGTGAGCCAAGGGATATCCACTGTAATTATTAGTGGTCATGGAAGCAGACACGTGAGTACCATGGATGCATTTGAGGACAGTAATTATTCTGATTACAACAGGCTATAACAGGATATAACATGCTCATCTTCCCATCTTTCTTTTTCATTGATTGAACTCTGCTTGCAGTGGGTTCTGTTAAAACACGCATTTTCATAGTACAGTCGACTCTCGCTACAAGGAACGCCGTTTCAACGAAATTTCCGGTACAACGAAAAATTCTCGGTTCCCCATCAGCAGTCCATAGGAGTCAATGCATAAATATGCTCGCTACCACAAACACATTTTTTGTGCCATTTCGCTTCAACAAAATTTGACGATGCAATTCCAGTCTCGAAAATTCGATTTGCTGTGCCTTATACACAATCCCAAATATATTGGTGCATCTCAGAAGATAAAAATATGTCTACAAAGTCGAAAGCGCGTGTTGGCACCAGCAGAAACGGCCGATATTGACTGTGTGGTTAATTACCATGTCTACCGACGCCGTCAAGCGCGCGCGACCGCCCCTCTCCCACCAGCGCCCCATTTGGTGCTTTGCCCGACGACAAGGATTGGGCATTTCCTCTCTGCTTGAGAAGGAAGCGACGATAGCCATTACACGCGGTGCGATGTTATCGCATTGTTCAGTTCGCTCGGTGGAGACGGCCGGGTCGTTTCATCTCTCTTCAGCCGCGTTCGTCACTAGCGTTAGCGCACTTTTGCTCGTGCGTAAAACATGCAATGTATGAGTGGTGTTATCGAGTTGGACTTCGTACAGACAAACGGCGACAAAAAAACAAAAACCCGCTGACAGTGACCATATCATTCCTATCGCAATAACTCCCCCACCCCACAGTCGACAACTTTTCTTTTATGGACCAAGCACCCATGCCCCCCCCCTGTTGAGTACTGTAGTTACTCGAATTTAACGCGAACATTTTTTCCGATGAAACAGGTCCAGAAATTGTACGCGTGCTAGAATCAAGTGCGAACGAACGACAACGCTAACCAAAGTTGCTACATCGCCGATGCAATCTCTGAGACGCCCGGCCGCACCAGCTTTTGGTAGTGCTTGCAGGTGGCCATAACAGGAGAATAGATCTTTCCCATCGCTGCATGCAAAACTGCTCATCATCGCATTTCTCCCTCATATCTGTGCTGAGGCTGAGCCTCTCACTCGTGCGCGCTGCATGATGTAGTACGTCAGAGATTGTGTCGCGGCAATCTGAGACCACGCCCCTATCATGCTTAGGCTTAGCTGCGCCAGCCTGCGCAGCACGCGTGGCAGCCACCATGAGGGAACTGTGACAGCACGGAGGAATGCAGCATTGCGAGTAAATGATATTACCGCCGCTTGCATGCGGCTATGCCCGGCAACGTGCGGAAGTTTTGTCGGCGTGCCAAATGCATTCGAGACACCGCGGATCAAGCAAAGCAGGAAAGCCACAGCGCGGCCGTTCGAGGGACTGTAGGGGTCCAAAGTTGATGGTCCGTTTATTGTGCGAGTGCGTTCATTACACGAGTACGGCATTTGTTTTCATGAATGTGAGAAGGTTGATGGATGTGAGCAAAATATTCATCGTTCGTCATCTTCATCTGTATATAACCATCATCACTGCCAGCGTCGTCTTCGTGGAGTGCGTGGCTTGACCGAATAAAGGCTTCGCGACAACAGCTGTGTTCCTGCCTTACAAAGTGGTGGAAGGTGCTTTCGGTCCCTCGTTCCTCTACGAGTTTCCCTGGAGCTTCGTTCGGGTCGCTGTTTGCTCCGGCTCTCGACTGCCATGAGCCGCGAACAGCAGCCTGGTCCCTCCGGCATCAATGCTGCCGCGCACCTGGCCGCCCCCGCTACCCCTCCATGGACCATCACTGCCCGCCAACGTGAGCCACCCATATTTTCTGGTCTTCCTCGCGACGACGTAGAAGAGTGGCTGGAGGATTACGAAAGAGTGAGTTCGTACAACCACTGGGACGACCCTCAGAAACTCCGGCACGTCGGCTTCTATCTGTCCGACGTTGCGAAAACCTGGTACTTTAACCACCAGAGCAGTTTCGCCGATTGGTCTGCTTTCCACCAACAAATTCGCCGCATTTTCGGTATACCCAACATCCATTCCGAAGTATCGAAGCGCAAGCTCGATGGCCGCGTGCAACACCCAGGGGAGACGTACACTTCGTACATCGAAGACATACTTGCCCTTTGCCGCCGCGTGGACTCGGCTATGAAAGAAGCAGATCGTGTACGACATATCCTCAAAGGCATAGGACACGTTGCATTCAACGCTTTGGCGATCAAGAATCCTAGCACCGTGGACGATATCGCCGCAACTTGTCAGCACCTGGACGAACTTCAAGCCATTCGGTTGCAGCCAGACGCCTGTGACACCCGGCCGTCTACAGATGGCGATTTGCGAACGCTGATTCGCGCTTTGATCCGCGAAGAACTGCAAGCGGCCGGGCTCTGTTGTTCGCCCGTACTTAAACCACCCTCCTCGTCTACTGGTCTGCGCGACATCATCAAAGAGGAGCTGTCCGCTATGGCGTGTCCTGTGGCCTCTGACCCACCGACGCCGTCAAACCCGCCCGCCACTTATGCACAAATGGCGGCCATGCAACCCGCTTTTGTACAGTCTGCGCCGCATGCTCCTGTGCAGGGCAACATAGCAGCATTTTCTCCCCGTGCACCAGTCCCTGCATTTTACGCACCCTGGCGCTCGTCCCGACCGGTATGTTACTATTGTGGCATACAAGGCCATATCTCGCGCTTTTGTCAGAAACGCCAACAGGACGAACGTGCCGCGGCTACGATGTCTACGAAAGGGACAGGGCGTCCTCGCCAAGCCAATATCATCGCCGCCCCTCGACACGTTCCTTCTCACCCCCTCCTCCAAACGACGCACCTCAAAGCTACCGTCCAGGACGCCGACGCTCCCCTTCCCCTCTTCGACGCTCAACGTAGCCCCTGCAACCGATCACCCGCGCTTCTGACTACCTCCCGGAAAACTAGATGCTGCAGTTTTTGGAGGGAAAACTGCATCACCCGGAAAACCCACAATACCTCCAGAGTGCCCGGCTAATTCGTTGTTGGTGTATGTTGAAGGGGTGCCTGTACAAGCTTTAGTTGACACGGGAGCCGCCGTTTCTATTATTCGCGCTGATTTGTGCTCTCGTCTACGCAAGGTCACTACACCTTATAGTGGACCTTCTTTACGTAGTGCGAATAATGTTGTCATTCGGCCGCCGGCACAGTGCACCGTTCGAGTTTTTATTGATGGGATTCGCCACCACATTCAGTTCGCCGTGCTGGCATCCTGCGTCTATATGCTAATTCTTGGATGGGACTTCCTTTCTGATGCCGCCGCCTTCATCTCTTGCCGCCGACGTCTTCTGCACATGTCGGAGACTGATGATGTCGACAACGGAGCGCAGTCCCGTCACCGTCTTCGCAACGTATCTGATTGTGTGGTGCCCCCTGGTCACGAGCAACTCCTGATGGTGGCTTCAGACGTAATCGACAGTGGTGACGTTCTAGTATCTCCGACAGCCCGTTACCTCTCCAAAGGGATTGCACTAGCATCGAGTCTCGTCCGCTTCATGAACGGCACGGCCCTTCTCGCCGTACTCAACATCACAGATAAGCCGATTCTGCTTAAAGGTGCAGTTGTAGTTTCCGGTGCGGACACCCAGCCTGTCTCTGTGATGGCCGTGCGCACTAGTAGTACGGGGCAAAAGCGCCCACCTACAGATAGTGCTCCTGCCTCTGCCCTGGCTAGTACCATGAGTACGGACCTGACTCCGCAGCAGAAAGATCATTTGCTCGCCTTGTTGCATAAACACAAGTCTTTGTTCGACGTACATTCCCCGACCACGGTCGAGGCGTAGTCCCGAGTGCCTGGCGGGCGCCAAGAGTCGGAGTGCATGGCTCCGCTTGGCACCGAGTTCCCAATGCTGTCCACGGAACGCCTGACGAGCCGCCTGTGCCACCCGCAGCACGGTCGGGCGTAGACCCGAGTGCTGCATTGTTCCTTCGAGCCCCGAGCGGCAACGCGACGCTTCTCGTGACATCGGTGCCCGTCGTACTCCTCGTCCCCATCCCTGGTCAGCATCATCGCTGTCCACCTTTCATCGACGAGCCACAGCGACAACCTCCAGCTCGCGCCGCCTCTTCTCTCCCGAGACTCATCGCCCTGATCCCATCGGCATCGGTGAGACTGTTCCGAAGTCTGACTCTACTCGCGTCTCGCGTGTTCTTTTGTGTTCTCCTTTAACTCAGTTCCATATTGTTGAATATTTTTCATTTCTTAGTGTGTTTGGTCCATGTTGTTGCTTGTTATTGGTTTTCTTATAAAGTCTTCGCAGAAAACAGCCTCGCCATATTCTTGAACGCGTTGTCGTCGTCAGACGCAACGTGCGTTCCCTCTTCTTTTCGAAGAACCCCATCACAACATCATGCCGCTCATGACATGCATGTCACGATTTTCATGTTATGACCTGTCACTTATGATCGTCATACAGTCTTGTTGTGTCAAACCAATTTTCGTATACATCCCATTAACGAAACGGCAGTATAGCGCCAGGACCATGGCATGTAAATCATGCCGCTCATGGCATGCATGTCATGATTTTCATGTTGTGACCTGTTATTTACGATAGGCATGCAGTCGTGTTGTGCCATAGCAATTTTCGTATATATCTCATTAACGAAACGGCCGCAAGAGCACCAAGACTGTGGCATGTAAACCATGCTGCTCATGACACGCATGTCATGATTCTAATGTTATGACCTATCATTTACGTTCATCATGCAGTCGTGTTGTGCCATAGCAATTTTGGTATACATCCCATTAACGGATCGCGTGGCATGTAAATCATGCCGCCCATGACATATGCATGTCATGCTTTTCATGTTATGACCTGTCAGTTATGTTCGTCATGCAGTCACGTTGTGGCATACCAATTTTCGTATACATCCCATTAACGAAACGGCCAGGAGAGCACCAAGACCGTGGCATGTAAATCACGTCACTCATGAAATGAATGTCATGATTTCCAAGTTATGACCTGTCATTTATGTTAGTCATGCAGTTATGTTGTTGCATACCAATTTTCGTATACACCCCATTAACGAAACGGCCAGGACAGCACGACGACCATGAATGACAGGTCACAACATCAAGACCATGCATGTCATGAGCGGCATGATTTACATGCCACGGTCTTGGTGTTCTCCTGGCCGTTTGGTTAACGGGGTGTATACGAAAACTGGTACGGCACAACATGACTGCGTGACGAACATAAATGACAGGTCATAACGTGAAAATAATGACATGCACGCCATGAGCGGCATGATATACAGGCCAAGGTCTTGCAATTCTCCTGGCCGTCTGGTTAAAGGGATGTATGCGAAAATTCGAAGGCCACAACATGACGAACATAAATGACAGGTCACAACATCAAAATCTTGACATGCATGTCATGAGCGGCATCATTTACATGCCATGGTCTTTGTTCCCTCCTGCCGTTTCGTGAATGAGATGTATATGAAAATTGGTATGGCACAACACGACTGCATGACGAACATAAATGACAGGTCATAACATGAAAATAATGACATGCATGTCATGAGCGGCATGATTCACATGGCACGGTCTTGGTGCTCTTCTGGCCGTTTCGTGGGCTTCATATGTACCGAAATCGGTATAGCGAGACAACAATGCAGATCCATTTTACGTTCTTGATGCGTGCTTCGCATTTGTTGTTGTTCTTGTGGCCTCTATAGTTGGCACATACCCACGAGGGGGATTGGCCACACTACAAGTAATGATGTAAAGAGCAGGAAAATTAAAAGTCTAAGGCCGAAATCTTAGAAAAAATATTGATTCCCACTGCACGTGGGATCTGCCATTTTTTCCCCTTCTGTTTTCTTTTGGAGCTCATCTCGAACTCCTCTTCCTCTCGCCTAGCCAATGAAAAAGTCGTTTTCTTAGTTCTTTTCCCCTTTTCTCAATGTTAATTTTCTTTCTTTGCTCTGTTGAACGCAATCTCTCTCTTGGCAGGGTCAGTCAGACCAACATTTTTATAACATTGAGTCAAAGCAGCTCGGCGTCAGGTGCTCGTTCTCATTTTCTAAACTGATATTTCCCCTTTATATTTGTATTGTTTGTGTCGATGCTCAAAATTTCAGATTGTGGCCACGCTTGTTCTTGAGTGTCTTTTTTTCAGTGCTTGTGTGGTACAATACAGGTTCGCACGATAAAAATAAAAATAGCCCCACACGACATAGTGAAACGTGAGAAGACGAAGAAAATGTTCCACTGAGAAAATGTTCCATTGAAATGTTCCATAAACAATAAAAAGCGATATATAACTTTATTTCAACATATTCGCGCTCAAGATCGATGCACTTTCGGCCAGCTTCACTGGATGTTCAGCAAGATTTTTCATTTATTGTTTTCCTGAGACGTACGTCCGTAATAGGTACGACAAAGACTGACAAAAAAAGATAAAAAAGAAGATACGCTGTGGGAGGGGCGGGGGGAGGGGGCGACGTCTCAAGTTCATTCTATTATTATTATTATTATTATTATTATTATGTTTCGTTTCAATCAAGGAGGCAAATAAATTGCACGAAAAGTAATTCTGCCTGAACGCGTGCCTGTACATGAGCATGCATTGTTGTTTCGAGGAAGTTGAAGGGAATCACTTGGAAGACGGGTTCGGCGCGTTGGCCGCAACTGTTGCGCCGACGCGCTGCCATCGTGCCGTCTGGTCTGGAAGCGAGGTCGGGCGGACGCCCGTTGCCGACTTCCGACCGACGTGGCTGGCAGCCAATGTCAGGCCAACCTCTTGCAAGCATTCGCTGGCCGACATAGTCGGCTTCCGATCATTTCCCAAACGTCAGCCGATCCGACCAGTCGGCCAATGTTGCTTGGGTCCACGGCGACATGCCTATGGCATCCTAAGGCTATGCGGCCCACCTCTAGTTGTACACGTTCCAGCCAATCCCGGGTTGGGGCTGACAGACACACGGCCGAGTTTGCGTAAGTCCATGCACGTGTACGGCTTTCCACAGATCGCGCACTATGTGGTATCGGCTGCAGCCCCACAGGTATTGTCGACGCAGTATGCGGCTGGCTCGCTGTGCCGCTTGTCTCAGGTGTATTTCATGCCCCTCAATGATCTTGTCTGAGGTAGACAGTATCACGCCCACGTAGCGGTGTTCCTCCAGTCTGGGTAGCTCCTCGCCATTTGGCGATACCAGAGCAGCCTCGGTACGATCACCAGAGAACTGGAGCACTGCTGACTTCTTCGGACTGAAGGCCAGGCCTAGGGTGTGCAGGTGGTTGGCCGATATCTCGACCAGATGCTGCAGTTGCGCCTTATCCTCGGCCAGTAGCACGAGGTCATCCGCGAAAACAAGGCCAGGGAGTGTCCAAGTCGGGGTGCCATCGTGGGACCAGTTGAGCTTGAACCCCACACCTGAATCTATGAGGGCATGTTCCAGACCAGCAGTATACAACATATACAGCAATTGGGGGAAAGACGGCACCCTTGCTTCAGTCCCCGCTGTACTGTTACTGGGCGTGTGCGTGTTCCGCCAAATTTGCCTTCGACTGTGTTGTCAGTGTAGAGTCGGCGCAGCAGTTCAATCCACACAGGAGGCATACTGAGACCTTCCATCCGAGAAAGGAGGTGTCCGTGTGGTACGCTGTCGTACGCCTTGACCACGTCCATAAAGCAAGCGACCAGCCCGCGCGATTCCCTGCGTGCAATCTCGATGCCCTGGATGAGCACAAAAGATTGTCCTCCCCTCGCCGATTCCGACGGAAGCCATTTTGTAGCTCTGTTAGTGGTCCCTGCGTTTCCGCCCATCCATTCATCCATCCCTTGATGACCTGTGCGAAAAGCCTGTACAGCACACTGGTGACGGTGATTGGTCTATAGTCGTGCAGTTGGTCACTGTTGCCTCCCCTCTTGGGCACCAGGCACACCTTGCCGCGACGCCAGTCCCCTGGGATAGGGTCACCATTAATAATGCCGGCGAAGATGGACGCCAAGCTCTCTCTTGCATTCCGCCCAAGCTGTTTTACTAGCCCAGGTGGAATTCCATCCAGTCCTTCGGCACTGTGGGCTCCAATGTTGGACATGGCTCGGTCGATTGCCACACGGGACACCTTCCACTCGCACTCCACCGTGGTGCTGTTGTCCATCTCACATCCTTTCTCACGTGCTTGGTATGGCATTTCCTGTTCTGCTGACGGGTTTTCGTGCATTCGCTGCATGTAAGTCGTCAAGTGTTCTTCAAGGTCTGTGACAGCTTGATCTGTTGCATCTCGGATAGTAGGAGTGGAGGCCTTGCGGTTGAGCGATGAGATATATGTCCAGAATTTACGCGGGCCGTTGTTGCCACCTTCTGTGATTGCACGCAGTTGCTTTTGGTTGCTTTCCGCAATTTTCTTCTGGACCATTTCTTGCATGTCTCTCTCGCAGCGCAAGAACTCCTGCCACGTCTGTTGGCATTCTTCAATCGAGTAGTGCTTTACTCGGTGAGCTCGATTGGCTTTACGTCGGACTTCGAGTGCTGTCTTCACCTGTTGGTCCCACCACGCTTTAGGTCTGGTGCCACCTCGGGATTGGATTCGCTTCTCGTAATGACACATACAGCGTCGCAGCTCTCCCACAAACTCCTCGTATGTGGTTTGCTGCGCATGTATGTCGTTCTCTTCGAAGTCCTCCGCCACCCGTTCAAAGGATGCTGCCAGGAGGTAACGTCGAGCTGGCTTAGGGCATTCTGTCTGACGCTTCCGATGAACGGAGGTAGAGACTGTAAGAGCGATGTGATTGTGGTCGCTAGTCGCCACCAATGGATGGATGGATGGATATTAGGAGCGTCCCCTTTATAACGGGGCAGTAGCCGTGCCACAAAGCTCTAGCTTTATTTCTGTTTCCTCTACAAACAATTCTTTTCCCGAATCACACATATTTTCACAACTAATTTTTCTCCTCGTCTATTTATTTTATCTATTATCGTTCCGCTGTGATGTAACAATCTTACCCGAACTACCTTGCGCTTCTGTTTGCTCCATACTTTTGTGCCACCAATACTCTAAGTGCCTTTTACTTATCTCTATCGCCGACATGTTCAGTTTTCCCGTGTTCCTCCTGAAACCCATGGCCTCCTGTAGGGTAGTGTCCACAGCTACACCTGGGTGGACATCTGTAAATTCAATCAAAATATGATCTGTCGTTTCCCTAGCTTTTCCACAGCACGTACATGTGTGCCCTTCTTTATTGAATTTCGCTCTGTAACTTCGGGTTCTCAGGCAACCGGACCTTGCTTCAAACAGTAAAGCGCTTCTCTTTGAATTATCGTAAAATTTTTCTCTCTTGATTTCGTCTTTCCCTTTTCTGTTGTTGTTCAATGTCGGCTTCTTCTCCATTTCTGCTATCCAATTCGACTTCGCCGCTCTGACCATGCTCTTCACGCCCTTTTTAGTCCCATCCGTTTCGTTACTGGCTGTATACTTACTGGTAAGCCTCCTAGTTCTCTTCCTCCATTGTGAGTCAACGTTCTTTTTATACAAATACCTTAATAGTTTCGCTGCCCATCTACTTTCTTTCATATTCCTTAATCTCTGTTCGTACCTAATTTTACTCTGAGCTTCCCTTCCCTCAAAGTCAGACCACCCCATATCCCCCTTAAGAGCCTCAATTGTGGTCTTCCCATGGGCGCCCAATGCGAGACGTCCGACCGTCCTCTGATTCACATCCAGCCCCGATTGTACCTCTGACATCATGCACACCACTGAGTTTCCGAATGTAAGTGCTGGCACCATTACACCTTTCCACAAACCGCGAATTACCTAGCTCGTACCTGTTGTAACCCCACAGCGCTCTATGCTTCATAATTGCGGAGTTCCTCTTTCCTTTAACTATCATAGCTTTTTCTTGTACTTCCATGTATCTATTCCCATCATTTATCCATATCCCGAGGTATTTGTACTCTCGTACTCTGGGTATCTCCTCGCCCTGTATTGATATGGTCTGATCGTTGCTGTCATTGAATATCATCCAGCCGCATTTTGTCACACTAAATTTTAGCCCTAAATCTTCACTTTCCCGACCACATATACTAACCAGACCCTGCAAATCTGTTCGACTGTCTGCGAATAGCACAATATCGTCTGCATAAAACAACCCGGGGAGCTTTTGTTCTATCACTATACCTGCCTGTCTGTACGACAGCTTAAAACCAATATTGCTCATCTCCAATGCTTTCTCCATTCTCCTCATGTAAAGCATGAATAATAGTGGGGACAACGGGCATCCCTGCCTCAACCCTTTACCTATATCGACGGCCTCCATTCTACCATTACTCGCCATACCTTCCCATTCCACATATACTGTATTTCCACTGTATATTTCCTTTAAGAGCTCTATACAGTCATCCCCTGTACCAGCCTCTTTCATTATGTCCCATAAAATATTCTGATTTACATTATCATACGCACCCTTAATATCAAAAAATGCCAAATGTAAAGGTCTGTTCTCTTTTCCGGCTATTTCTATATACACTGCATAAGCGCAAAAAGGTTATCTTCTAATCTCCTGTCGACTCGAAATCCATTTTGGAGTTCGCCAAAAGTGCCATTAAGCTCTGTCCATATCTGCATTTTTAATTTAATTGCCTGCATCACCAACCTGTACTGATGTATATATGAGCGAATGTTATTTTTCTCTCCCTTGCCCTTATAAATGAACTTCATCCTACTTTGACGCCATCTGTCCGGTATTCGCCTGTCCAATAAGCTTTTTTCAATTGCTTTTAACAGGGCTTCTTTGCTGTTTCTTCCGAGCTCATTTATTACATTAATGCTAACCCCATCTAAACCTGTGGCTGTGCGTTTGGGAATCTTTTCCTCCACCTTCTTCCAATTGCAATTCTCCAGAACTAGTCCTTCCAGTTGGTCTTCCTTGCTACTGTTACACGTCGTAAAGCGAGGCTCGTCATTCTTCTTAAAGGAATCGGCTGTTGTGTTTCGAATATAAGTCAGTGCGTCGTACCCCTCCAATTTATTTCCTTCTTCATCCACTATATGCCGTTGAATAGTTACAGTTTTCTTACCTACCGATTTCAGGTGGTTCCAGAAAAGCCTAGATGCGTCCTTCTTTTCGCGAATGTCGGATATCCAACGTTCCCTTTCGCCTTTAATCTTGGCTTCAACTAAACTCTGCACCAGGGCTTTTTTTCTCGAGATATGTTTCCCATTTTTGCTTGACTTCGTCTTGTGGCCTCTCCCAGCCAACCATCAATATTCAGAGGATGTCCCCAAATGGTCTAAATGTCCAATGTTATTTGTGAATATTCAGTGGATATTGAGTAGACTACACTATTTAGATATCATATAGTGGATATTCATAAAATATTTGTGGATGTTGTCTTACTAACATATTTTACTAACAGCAGAATATCATGCGGTGGATATTTATAAAATATTTGTGGATGTTGTTTTACTAACATTTTACTGATAGCAGAACATTTATATAGCCCTATTGAAAATACGCTGGTCGCCCATCACCATAATCCACCATAACGCCCATTAGCATGGTGGTTTTTGTGGTGGACATGGTGGTTTCATGGTGGTTACATGGTGGGTGATATCTTGCGCTTCATTAAATGCATACCTAATTGGCTGAACGCGCCCCATCCTCTTTTACACCTGCGCCCAGTTACGTCGCAGTTATGCATCAAATCACAACAGCAAACGAACACTGAAAGTTCCTTCTCTTAATCAGGGAAGACGCCTACCTTGTACATTACACTTGCTTTTCTGTGCTTTTTTTGCCCACAAAATAGTGAACGATTGTATGGAGGTGCGTGAGAGGCCTGGACGGGTTCAGACAAATAAATGTGCATTCAGCGAGGCACATTGCATCAATCACCATCTAACCACCATGTCCACCATAAAAACCACCATCGAGTTGGTGGTTATGATGGATTATGGTGATGGGTGGCAGGCGGATTTTTAATAGGGAGATGACGACTGCTGAACTTCCAGATGAAAAAAGCACGTTCCAGCTGCGTTGCCAGTCGAAATTAATATCCGTTGACAGCTGAAAATTTAAGCTGCTATTTTTCCAACTGCAAACACTTGGAAGTAAGTGCCTGCTTATAGACAGTTCAGCTGGAATTGCTGCTGTTGCTGGAAGCAACTGGAAATGCGAGTTCCCCGCTGGAAACAGAATCCAGTTCAGCGTTCGGAATGTTGCTTATTCGCGAGCAGTAGATTGACTGGGGTGAGGAAACGACGCTGATATCGCATCTCAAGAAGTGCAAGGAAAAAATAAAAGAAAGAACGGCGCAACAATGACGAGGACGAGCAAATATGACACGCAATGTTTTTTTTTTTTCGGAAACATGTACACCTTAGTCGCCTCGCTCTCAGTTCTGATGCTCTGATCAACCGATGGGCTGCTGCACGGTTTAATATTTCAAACACAAGTAGGTAGCGTTGTTTCTGTCAGCACTTTCATTCAACTTTTGGCAGATCGTATGCGGGGTCCTCCGCTCTTTTTCCCATACTGTGCGCGTACCTGTTGCAATGCATCGGCACCCTTGCAACGTTACAGACAACACATGGATATCCTAAGGACTACAAAAAGGCGTCCAACTTGGGAGGTAGGGACGTGCCATGGGATGTCCCATATACCGCAGGAAAACATCCCAAGTGATACAAAAAGAGATGTTTTTGGGATGTCCTTTATGGCGAGGTTGTGGGAGGTTATTGGGATCTTTTTATTCTTTTTCTTTCTTTGTGAGATTTATTAATTTCTCACATGCCGGCAGTCGTTCACTGACCAGAGAATTATTTGGAACCCTCCCCCCCCCAAAAAAAGTGTCCAAAATAAAGCGAATACCGCGATTATTTATTGCACAGTAGTATTCCGGTGGAAGTATCATATGCATAGATTTTCCCACATGTCCTCCGCTTTCCGCCACCAGTTGTCCTTCATTGCTAGACTATTGTGAGTTCTGCTGCACAGGTGAACGAGGATGCGGATGTCCGAGATTGTTTCTTCTGTGTTCTGTGTTTCATTATCCAATAAGGCAGTCTGCATAAAAGAAAAATATTACACGAGAGTGACGAAAATGCAGTGCGGCAGTAATACAAACGATGCAGATGTTAGCGTTGTAACAATATACTCACAGCACACGACCTACCATGGGCCACGCATGTAGCATCCTAGTCCTGTACCCGTTGCTTCCGTGAGCTGACACTACAGAAGGGGCAACAAACAAAATGTGAGAAAGCTGCTAAGAATGCAATAACTGAAATGCTCTAAACTTACCTCGAATTTTATGAACTCAGGCTGAATCGCCGAATATTCCAAAGACGTTGGACACGTCGATAAATAAGCTGGTGGCAATTTAACTACCACGTACATCAGACCACGTGTGGCGACAAACTGCACACATCGCTCGCAGTGACTAAGGGTTCGGCCGTGAAGGCTCTTGCCGAAGTGCACGTATTTGAAAAAAAAATAATCGTACATTTATTACCTCTGACAAATATCAGTGCAAAGATCTTTTGCGGCGGCATGGCTTTTTTATAGAAAAGCTTATTTACAAATTATTTTACCGCTTCAAATACAACTTTTCGGAAGTTGTGATTGTATACGAAGACGTTTAAGCCGTTTCCTGTTTTGTGTCCGCGTTATATCGCGTATGAGCAAAGTCAAAATGCGGAGGTACTATGGCTCTGCAGACTTCGGCGTCCCCGTGTAGTGATCGGAAAATGACTTGACAAATCAGCACAAGAGGCCTGCACTTCACAATATTAACTCACTACTTTCGAAGAAATAACAAAGTTATAACCGGCACCCTCGATCACTGCTGGCTTCAAACGCGCGCGCTCCATTAAGCAAACACCGGCATGCAAAATTAAATTACCGGGTTATCTGACGTTGTACCGCAATAATCAAATAGTGGCACTTGCTGAAAGGCACTAATTTGAAGTCCTAGTGAAGGCTAACCATGGATGTGTTTGGGATGATCCCTAAGTACATGTCCTTTGGACGCATTTTGGACTTCCTAACATGGATATGGGATGTCGGTACATTTTTGGGACGTCCCCGGGATGTTGTGTGCTGTCTGGGTTATCGACGTCGAACAAACAGGCATTTATTATGATGAAGCATACGGAGAACTTTCTTATAAAACACAAAAGTAGATAGCACCAAAATAGTGACAAGAACTTCCAAAGCCACCATTTTAGCAGCGGCCATGTTTGTTGTTTACCAAGAGCGCTGTTGCGTCAGCGTTAGTCACGTACATACATTCTTATGCATCATTTTATGCGCAGAGCAACTTACTAAACCAACAAAACTGTTAGTTTCTCTCAAAAAAGGCGTAAATTTTATTAAGAGTAAATAGAAGAATTACAATGCAGGAAAATTTTTAATAAGAACAGCCGCGGCCCCGCAGATTCGTAAACGTGACGCATGCGTCATGGCGGCCGTGGCGGTGTCGGAACAGAGTTGTGTCAAAGTGGTGTGCGTGTTTGTGCAGTGAATCAGCAGTGTTTAAAAGAAGAATTGGTGCGCAAGTCTTGTTTTTACCTGTATTCTGGTACAGGTTTGCACGTGAGCCGTTATTACTTACAACTGCTAGCTGCACGTTAGCGGCCGCTTCTTCCTGTACTACGTGTCGTGGTGATCCTCGGACGAATCTACTACAGCAGAGACCATTTATAACGTAACCGCTTATAGTGCAGAACCGGCTATAATGCGGTTATTTTCTGACCCCCGTTTACCCTCCCATAGAACTTAATGTATAGGCATACCACTTATTGTGCAGCTTCGTGAGATGAAAGACCGGTTATAGTGCGGCTGCCGGGAAATCAGCGGACAATTGAGGTAGTGAGCAAGCTTCACAATGGAAGTGCGCTGCCCCAGAAGAGCGCAACGAATCGCCATGGAGGTGGAAAAAGCGCGGAACGAATGAATAAGGAGCGGTGGGAAGAAAAAAAAGAAGGCCGCGGCAGCAGCCTGCCGCGGGCATCCCTTGTGAGGATAGGATTGCCAAGGCGACGGAGAATGCTGCTAGGGCCGTTTGTCAGCTCCTAACGCGCGCCCGCGATCGCATGATGTCCGCGTTGCCGGTGCTTGTCCCCAGTTTTTTAGGGGCGAAGCTCCTTAAGGCGTGGGTCGTGCGTCCCGTCGTAAGTGTATGTAGCCACTTGTCGTTTAGTTCTTGGAATGTCCGCTAGATGGCGGCACTTGTATATGAGCACTGGGGACACAATAGGTACGAAGTGCTTAGGGGTCTGTGGAAAGGGGTAATGGTACCGGGGCTTACATTTGGGAACTCAGTGGTGTGCATGAGGCCAAAGATACAATCGGGAATGTATGTGAATCAAAGAACTGTGGGACGCCTCGCGTTGGGTGCTCACGGGAAAACGACAAACGAGGCTGTAAAGGGCGATATGGGATGGGCGAATTTTGAGGCAAGGGAAGCGCAGAGCAAAATAAGGTTTGAAGAGAGGCTAAGGAATATGAAAGAGAGTAGGTGGGCAGTGAAGGTGTTCCGCTATTTATATAGAAAGAGCGTTGACACGCAGTGGAGAAAGAGAACTAGGAAGAGAGAGAGAGAGAAATAAGGAAGGGAAGGCAGGGATGTTAACCAGTCATGAGTCCGGTTTGCTACCCTACACTGGGGGATGGGAAAAGGGGAATAAAAGTAAAGAGAAGGAGAGAAGGGGAATGCCTACAGGGCAGTCCTATACAATATCACAGGCGCTCGGCTAGGCCAGATGCTTTTAGAAAGGCCAAAAGCGCTTTCATTGCTTTCTGAGCCGTTGGACCGTGAGGACGGTATTCTAAGATTGTCTGTTCACAAAGTGGACGATCGTCGAGCTTTGTGAAGGACTCGGTCATAGGCAGTCGATGTTCCTCAAATTGTGGGCAGTGGCACAACAAGTGATCTATGGTCTCTGCGCATCCGCAGACAGCACACGCAGGACTATCAGCCATTCCAATCAGCGCAGAGTAAGCGTTCGTAAAGGCCACTCCCAACCACAATCGGCAAAGAAGCGAAGCCTCACGTCGGTGCAAACCAGCCGGAGGTCCGAGTTGCAGCGATGGGTTTAGCCGGTGCAGTCTGGTGCGCCTCGTGTATGGGGTATTCCACTCAGTTAAGGACATGGTTCGCGCAAGAGTGCGAAGTTGTCTTGCAGCGTCGGTCCTTGAGAGCGGAATGGGAACACAGCGGTCTTCATCGCCTGATGTCCGAGCTGCCTTATCTGCGGAGTCATTTCCACTGATACCGCAATGGCCTGGTATCCATTGAAAATATATCTCATGTCCTTTTTCTTGTAAATTTTGCACAAGTACCGCGATTTCGTATGTAAGGTGGTTTTGCTCCACGTGTCGAAGAAACGACTGTATACTTTGTAGAGCTGATCTTGAATCACAGAAGATTGCCCACTTTGCAGGACTCTCAGCGTGTATAATATGAAGCGCTCCGCGGAGAGCCGCGAGCTCTGCAGCTGTAGATGTGGTGACGTGGGAAGTTTTGAAGTGCTGGGTGACTCCCATTCTTGGGATAACTAGCACCACCGGAACTGGTTGATGTGGTTGAGCCATCGGTATAAACTTCTGTGCAGCCCCTGTACTTCGCATACATGTGTAACATGCTTAGTTGTTTGAGTGCACATGGTGGTAAGTCCGACTTTCTCAGAATACCAGGGATGTTGAGGCAAACTTGAGGATGGTTCACACACCATGGAGGAATTGAAGCCTTTGTTGTAGGTGCATACCCTGACGAAAGAGAGGCACGGTGGGCGAGGACCTTTGAACTGAACGTTGTGCGGGGTCGTTCCACTGGAAGACCTGCGAGGTGGTGATTAGGGGTCCGGGCACAGTGTCTTATGTGCACACGCATTGTTTCAATGGTTACATGCGTTCTGACATTGTGATCGCGAGCGATTGCTATAACGTCTGTCGACGACGCGCTCTTTGGCAGACCAAGGCATATTTTCAGGGCTTGGGCTTGGATGCCTTGGAGTGTATTCAAGTTAGTTTTCGGTGTCACTTGACGTACTTCCACGCTTCCTGGACGTCATCCGGCTGGACGGTTGAACTCCAGGAAGGACCTCGGGCAGCTCTTCGTCCATTGCCGCAAGGGGGGAGCGGCAGCTCCCAGAAATGCAGGAAAACAAAGCACAAAAGCCAGAGACAGAAACAGCAGTGTTCTATCGAAACACTTCGTCCGAGAGAACTAGGAAGCTCACCAGTAAATATACGGCTCTATGAGAACTGACAACAAAGAGCGTAAAGGGAAAAGTCAGAGAGGCGGAGAAGATTTACTGGAGGGCAGCGATGGAAAAAAAAAAAACCGACTCTGAATAACTACCGAGAGGGCAAAAACGAAATAAAGAGGGAGGCATTTTATGATAATTCAAGAGGAAGCGCTTTATTGTTTGAAGCGAGATCGGGCTACCTTAGAACGCGTATTTATAAAGCGAAATTCAGTAAAGAAGAAGAAAAATGCACATGCTGTGAGGAAGATAGGGAAACGACGGAGCATGTTCTGATTGAATGCCGAGATATCCACCCAGGTGTACGTTTGGGCACCACCCTACATGAAGCCTTGGGTTTTAGGGCGAACAACGGGAAGCTGAACATAGCCGCGATTGAAATAAGTAAGAGACGGTTAGAATACTGGTGGCAGAAAACTAGAGAGAACGGACAAAAATAATTTTAGGGAAAAATATGGACTTTCTGCCATAAGGGGCAGGGAACTGGGCTATGAATTTCCGTTTTTGCTATGGTATGATCGATTTGATTGAAGTAAATTTAAAGAGAGAGAAAAAAAGTTATGAAATCTTCTTACAAGCCTGGTGGCGCACATGTCACCGCCCCGTTACAAAGGGGAAGCTCATAGCATCCATCCATCCATCGCTGATGTGCCGCTGCTCTCCGATTAGCTGCTCCGCGGGGCTGCGCCGGGAGCGCTCCTCTCATTCTCCTCGATCGTCGCCGTACGCGTCGGATCGCGCTTCATGGACCATGGACGAAGAGAAAAAAATTCCGAACGTTGTGTCCGAAGCGCGGAATCGAACCAGGGACCCCTCACTTCCGAACGCGCGGCGCAAGACTCCACGAAGCGCACATGGACACATGCACCACGATGACAGTAAACACCTAATATTAACGAAAGACTGCGCGTTTTAACGCGTTTGTGCTAGCGCGTTACGACCCGCGTAAGAAGCTGGTGTAAGACGCCGAGGCCTCTCCGCCTTTTACTCTCTCAGCAGTCATGTGATGGCGTCGGCAAACGCGGTGCGCGTTCCGGCCTGTGTAAGCGGCTGCGTGAGATGTCTTTACACAATGATCGACTGGGCGAATTGCACGGAAGATTCACGGTTTACCGATGATTCTCTCCGGAGCTTCGCCACTCATCATCATTCACCCCGTGGATATGCTGCGATTTTTTTTTAATCATTTCACGCGCACTGCCCTTGAATCACCCCGCAAGCGCGATTTCTTGTGCACCCGATTCCTGTGTTGTCAAGGGCAACCTTCCCGCGCGGCGCGCCGCCCACGACCCCACAAACTAGGCCTAACGAGCGCTACCTTTTCGGTGCTGGCTGCAGATAGGGTGCCGCGGGCGACTGTGGTTCATGGCGGCCGCGTTTAAAGCACGGACGAATCACTTCGACAACGGAAGCGAAGGCATGGATGGCAGGTGCACCACTCGAATGGCGGTTTGCGATCGCTACGTTTTTTTCGATCACGCACGCGTCAGAGAAAACGAAGGATAGCGCGTGCAGTAATCGGTTCCCGTTTCTGCGCAGTCCGGTTCCGCGGGAAGTCCGCACTTTTCTTTTTCTTTTTTGCACAGCGCGACCGCGGACTTAAATCATTGAAATATCAGATTTTTTTCATTTCTTTTTTTTTAAACGGGTGAAAGCAGCCCGGTCGCGCGCTTCATGTCTAACACGCGCCGCTACCTGTTCGACAGTTTTTACACACGTGTAGACTTTGAAAAATGTTGTTTTGGTTATAGTGGGGTACCGCTTATAGTGCGGGTATTCGCGACTCCGGCGACTTACGTTATTCTTTTTTTTTTATTCAACATACCCCTAAAGGCCCTCGACGAGGGTATTACATAGGGGGACATTTAACAATAAATTGGGAAAATAACAGAGTGAGAGAAACGGCAAAAAAACAATTGGCTGGTATACATTGACAATTGACAATTGGCTGGTATACATTCAGTCAGAAAAAAAAACATCAATAACAACGACAAAGAAATAAATGCAAACTACAACCTACTTGAAATTAGAAACTGAAGTAACTATGCACAAGTGGTAATAAAGGCTAAAAGTGCAAGCATAGAAGGCAGTAACCGAATGCCTACGCAAACAGGGTACATGAAATACACAATATGTACAAGGAGGTACACAGAAGCTTACAAAAAAAATGAGGTAGGACACCACGTTTAGGCAATACGCTCAATGCGTAGAAGATCTTGAAATTTCGTTATGTTTTTTTCGGTAGCTACGTGCGATGATAAATGGTTCCATTCAATGATAGTGCGTGGTATGAAAGAATTAGCGAAACGATGAGTGTGACATATGGCTCGTTTGACTTTGTACTGGTGATCGCGGCGAGGAAAAATGACTGCAGGGGCTGAAAAAAGTCGTCAGAAAGAATTAATTGATGGTATAGTTTATGAAAAAGCGAAAGGCGAGCTACTTGGCGACGATGGGATAAGGGTTCAAGTTCAGCGCGATCTCTTAGTGCAGTGATGCTTGAATGACGTGAGTAATCTGAAAAAATAAAACGCACAGCACGGTTTTGCAAAAATTCAATATTCTGGATAAGATAGGCTTGAACTGGGTCCCAAATAGCTGAGGCGTATTCGATTTTAGGTCTAACAAGTGTTAAGTAGGCGAGCTTACGTATATAGGGAGGGGCACTTTTTAGAGAATGTTTGATAAGACCGAGTGAACGATTAGCTGAAGCAAGGATGACGTCAATGTGATAATGCCACGTGAGATCTGATTGAAAGTGAACACCAAGGTATTTATAACTACTACTAAGGGTTAATTCGGCATTATTTAAAATGTAAGATGTTGGTATGCGGGCATTATGTAGGGTAAATGACATTAACTTTGTTTTGGATTCATTAAGGGTCATTAACCATGAGGTGCACCAAGTGTTAATATTGACAAGGTCGGATTGAAGGAGCTCGCGATCGGCATTACTAGATATATTACGGTATAGTACACAGTCATCGGCGAATAGTCTAATATGGGAGGACACACAATTTGGCAAGTCATTAATATAGATTAGAAAAAGCAACGGACCTAAAACACTACCCTGAGGGACACCTGATGTTACGTTCACATAATTAGAATGAGAGTTATTAACGACTGTGTACTGTGTTCTGTGCGAAAGGAATTCTTTAATCCATGAAATAACGTTGGGGTGAATGTTAAGTTGGGTTAGTTTTAATATAAGCCTGTGGTGGGGAACGCGATCAAAAGCTTTTGAATAATCCAGAAAGATAGCATCAACTTGAAAACCAGAGTCTAGAGATGAGTGCAGGTCATGTACAAAACCGGCGAGCAGAGTGTCACAAGAATATCCTTTGCGGAAACCGTGCTGTTCTTTAAAGATGATAGTGTGTTCCTCAAGATAGTTGATGACTTGAGTGTAAATGATATGTTCCAGTAGTTTGCAGATTGTATTGGTTAAAGAGATTGGGCGATAGTTGAGCGGTACGGAGCGGTCACCAGGCTTAAAAATGGGAATGACTCTGGCCACCCGCCAGTCGTGAGGAATGATACGAGATGATAAGGATTGGGAGAAAAGAGCACACAGAATGGGCGAGAGGCTTGATGAGATATTTTTCAGTATCTTGTTGTTCAACCCGAGATGGTCAGATGCGGAAGAGAGCTTAAGATTATTTAATAATGTGTAAATTCCTTGTTCGCTGATACTTATTTCAGGCATCGTTATATCAGTACGATTACTGATGGGAAGGCTGGACGTTAAGTCCTCACGTGTAAAAACAGAGGAGAAAGCATTATTTAGTAATTGAGCGCTTTCATAGTCGGATACAATGTCGCCATTTGGATTAGTAAGTGCAATTTCCGGGTGGCTGCGTGGGTTGAGAACACGCCAAAAACGTCGCGGGTTATTTGCGAGAAGAGAGGAAAGGTCATTTCCAAAAAAAAGAGCGTCTTGTTGTTTTTAACAGAGATTGGTATGCCTTTTCGCACAATTGGTAGCATTTCCATGAATCCGATAGACGATTTTTGTGAGCGCTCCTATACAAGCGTTATTTCTTATTGTTGAGACGGCGGAGCCGATCGTGTCAAGTCGACACACCTGATTTTGGCCATAGGTATGTGTACGTCAATCAAATTTATAAGTGTGCTCTTTAACCACTTCCAGTTTTCTTCTACTGATTTCGTTAAATAAGCGGCCAAGAATACATTAGAGAAAGCTGATAACTCAGAATTGATTCTATCGAAGTTAGCTTTCTTGTAACATCGTATAATCTTGTTCGTAATATGACGTTTCATAGGTAATACTGAAAGCTTGCCGATTATGATGTCGTGATCTAACAAACCATCCACGTGGGACAGAGCAACACAAATTTCAGGATTATTAGTTAGAATAAGGTCAAGAATATTTGCAGACGAAACCGCCTTACGTGTGGGACTAGTAATGAGCTGCGTTAAAGAAAAGTCGAGACAGGTTTGAAGAAAGTGGTGCTCCTCTGTTAGAGTTGGAGAAGCAGATAAAATTGGCCAGTTAATTCCAGGAAAGTTAAAGTCACCAAAAATGAGTAGAACATAGTTAGGAAAGCGATCAACGAGAACATAGAGAATTCTTTGGAATTCTTCGGAGAAAGTGGCGCTCATGTTAGGTGGTCGATAAAATACACCAATCAACAAATGGCTAAAGTCACATTTCACAGTCACCCATAAGCATTCTAAAAAAGTGTCAATTGGAACATTTGATGACATGAACTCTTTTTTAACTGCCAAAAGAACGCCACCGCCTTTTTTCTGCTTACGATCACAGCGAAAAATTGTAAACGGGGACCAACTGCAAAATATGCGCGTCCGACACGGTGTCGTCCAGCCATGTCTCACTAAGTAGGACTAAAGATGCTGAGCTTGAATCAATGATGGATGATAAGGCAATAGATTTGGAGAGCACACTTCTGATATTTGTATATAAGAAGGTGATACTGCCATCGCATATATGTTTGAACTTAGCTGATGCAGATTGAGTGGGACGGCAGAGTGACGTTGGGCTGCGTGTGCGTCAATCGCTAACGGACCGTGTTACACGTGTTGCACGATCAGCTTCGGAGTTCCACTCGTAAACGTCACTGTTGATAAAAAGCTTGTTGAATACAAGACGAACCCTATCGCCATCTAGCTTTTCTTATCTCCTTGGAAAAGTGCAAGAGCTTACGACGTTTCACTCTCACGGCCTCAGAAAAGTCACGTGAAATACTGAAGGCAGTGTTTTTCAGTTTGTAACCATGACCTAGCACTGTCTCGATTTCCTTGTCGTTAAAGAATTTGGCGATTATAGGTCGGGTTTTGCCCGAGGAATAACGCCCTAACCGATGAGCCCTGGCAACTGAAGAAACAGTTAAGCCTAGTTTACTACTGCAGAAATCCAACACAATTTTTTCGGAAGTTTCCTTTTTTTCATTTATATCGGTATCAGAAATTCCGAAAAACAATAGGTTGCATCTACGTGAGTGATTCTCCAAGTCGTCCACTTTGTCTCTAATTCTGGAGATGTGATCCGAATGGTTATCCGCGTCAACCGTAACGTCCTTCGATACTTTGGCCTCAACGTTAGACATGCGGGTCATAATCTTATTAAGGGTATCGCTGTAGTTAGGCGAAGGGGTACAATCAAAACCAGTTGATACTTTGGCTTCCAACTCACACAGGCGCCGAGAAACTGCCTCGAGGACGTTTTTCAAGGTCTCGTGAAGCTGCATTGCCTTATTAACGCTCTCTACAATATTGGCACAGTTGGCCTCAAGTCTTAAGACAGTGCTAACAACGAGCTCAAGTTTCTCTTCTTGGGATTTAGTCATGGGTCCGGGGTTCAGCTCTACGTCGCCACAGAGAGATAAGAGACGCCACAGATGTGTCACAAATAAACAAAGACGCTTAGAAGTGTTAGGTGGCCACGACACCGCAGTAAGACATACATCATTATCACGATAGCTGGAAACTTCGTACAGACTGACCTGCAGAAGCATCAAACGTGAGCGCGACAATCCGTGTGAAGCGATGCCGTGGCCTGCGCATTCAGCGGGGTGCGCGCGCTTTTGTACGAGATGGTCAGCTGACATGGTTCCCTGTTGCCAGCCTGCGGATGCTGTCTGGCCCTCCAACGGAACGGAAGAACTCGCTGTACTTCAAAAAAGGCCGCAAGTCCGAACCGCCTCGTCCACACAGGCGTGCAAACCGGCGGACCCATCCACCGGAGATCCGTCCCAAGTGACCGGGCCGACAGCGTCCGGCGAGCAAAGCGTAGCTAGCAGGAGCACCTGCAGAAGCATCAAACGTGAGCTCGACAATCCGTGTGAAGCGATGCCGTGGCCTGCGCATTCAGCGGGGTGCGCGCGCTTTTGTACGAGATGGTCAGCTGACATGGTTCCCTGCTTGCCAGCCTGCGGATGCTGTCTGGCCCTCCAACGGAACGGAAGAACTCGCTGTACTTCAAAAAAGGCCGCAAGTCCGAACCGCCTCGTCCACACAGGCGTGCAAACCGGCGGACCCATCCACCGGAGATCCGTCCCAAGTGACCGGGCCGACAGCGTCCGGCGAGCAAAGGGTAGCTAGCAGGAGCACCTGCAGAAGCATCAAACGTGAGCGCGACAATCCGTGTGAAGCGATGCCGTGGCCTGCGCATTCAGCGGGGTGCGCGCGCTTTTGTACGAGATGGTCAGCTGACATGGTTCCCTCTTGCCAGCCTGCGGATGCTGCCTGGCCCTCCAGCGAAACGGAAGAACTCGCTGTACTTGAAAAAAGGCCGCAAGTCCGAACCGCCTCGTCCCCACAGGCGTGCAAACCGGCGGACCCATCCACCGGAGATCCGTCCCAAGTGACCGGGCCGACAGCGTCCGGCGAGCAAAGGGTAGCTAGCAGGAGCACCTGCAGAAGCATCAAACGTGAGCGCGACAATCCGTGTGAAGCGATGCCGTGGCCTGCGGCATCAGCGGTCTATGCTGTACTTGGAGGTAACTACATTTTTTTTTGTTCATTTCTGTTTCAAGACTAGTTTTCAGGGTGCGTGTGCGCGTCTGTGTTTATTCCGAGAAGCCCGCTTGTCAGCATGTGAATGTTGACGGCTTGAGTGTGATTTGCATGAAACGTTGCTTGAAAAGCTGTTGGCAGTTGTCAACGTGTTGTGCGAGATAAAATACCGGGAAAAAGATCGCTGTTGACTCGGCATCATAGAATCTGGTCAAGGTGTGGTAGTGTGTAAGGTAACTGTGATATTTTTCATGTCAGCCCTGACGTGCTATGCGATGTCCCATTGTATGAAACTTGATTCTGGTACAATCTAGTTTAATAAGTTGCGTGCTTTTGGACTGACTACACGTAAATATCTTTTACAGGTGGTAAAGTGCACGAAATCTGAAAACAGTGCGCCCGAGAAGTGTCTTTGTAACGCCTGCTGCAGACATCGAAAAAAAAAGAAACACTTTGAATAAATTTGACTCTTTCATGAAGGCAGTGATATTGAGTGTTGAAATTGCGGCTGCTGGCTACATGGGTCCCTGCGCCTAAACACAAATGTCATTTGACATCGTATGAATATAAGTTGAACTCATGAGGACATTCAGTGGATGTCCACTAACATCCAGTCAATCTATATGTGGAGCAGGTGTGGACATCATGTGGATGTCCACTAACATCCAGTCAATCTATATGTGGAGCAGGTGTGGACATCATGTGGATGTCCACTAACATCCAGTCAATCTATATGTGGAGCAGCTGTGGACATCATGTGGATGTCCATTCTGTTCGAAATGGACATCCTCTAGATATTTATTTAACATTAAAACGACTTTCGTAGATATCCTATAGACATTAGATATCTTATTGTGGATATCTAATAAATGTCCAGAGGATGTGATATGGTTGGCTGGGCTGCTCCTTTTTTGCCTGCCTATGTATTCGAGATGCTTCCCGTCGATTCTCAATTGCGTCCTGAATTTCCCTGTTCCACCTTCGTTTTGGCTTTCGCTTTCCCCTCCAGCAACTCTTTTGTTTCTCTTTCGTAATTTCAATCCTTATTATAGATTAAGAACTCATTATAATCCCACACTTTGCCTTTTGTTCTGCTCACAATGTCCTCGATTGTTGCGACTACGTTTGTTTTTCACTTAGAAAGGAGCTGCCAGACTTTAATTCGATGCTCTCTTTACGATCTGCATAGCCCATTTGCAAAGTTATGCATTTATGGTCACTTCCCAAGCACTTCCCACCACTCTTAAAACCCCTTGATGTTGGAAAGTACCGCCACTCTTTGAACCACGCCGCGACCCCCTCGCCGGAGCCGTCAGCCTCCTCGTTTTCTCCCCCTCGTTCGCGGAGCCAGCGCATCCGCAACGCTGAGTGGCTGCGGCGTGCAATCAGGTGACCTTGACGTCACGAAAGCGACGCACAACTTGTTTTCGCGCGCTTCTAGTTTCCCTCGCCCGCCATGCGCCTGCCCAGCGGTGGTCGCCCTGCGGTTTCTAACGTGCGTTTCGCATGTGTTTCCGCTTTTCTGTAGTGGTGTGAACTTCGTTTGCTGTAGAAATCTCTTGCTTCCATTCGTTTCAATGCAGCAGTAAGCCAGAGAAAGGGCTAGCATGATTTTCGATCCTCCGAGGACAACTGAATGTTGTGCGCCGGAAGCAGTAGCTTCAAAACGTCGGGGAAAAGCATGTCCCCCTTTAAGCACACAGTTCCGTGCGAGTTGACTGTTACAGTTTTCCTTAGGATGTTGGTGAAGTTTCATGGATATTTCAATGTACCTTGCATACCCGGACTCTTCGTTCAGTACAGTAGAGAATGCGTATATGTTTTGTTGACTTCGTGCATTGGACAGTGTTCTCGTGCATGCGCTAGTTTTCAAATGATGTAATTCATAAGTGCCTGTAACTCCTGCTTCGTAATTGTGCGCGTGTGTGCACGCGTGCCTGTGCCTTTGTATATGTACGTGTGAGCTTGCGATAGCGTGTGTGAACGCGTCTGTATGTGTGCGCGTGTTCGCGCACGTCATGTGTGCATGTATATGTGCGTGTGTTTGTGTGTACTTGTTCGCATGTATGTGTCCGTGTGTGCGCGTTCGCGCGTGTATAATGTATGTATGCACGTATGTATGTGCGTGCTTTTATTGTGTGTCTGCGTATGTATGTATGTATGTATGTATGTATGTATGTATGTATGTATGTATGTATGTATGTATGTATGTATGTATTTGCGCGTGGTGGTATCTATGCACGTGCGTATGTATGTATCCATGTGCGAGCGTGTGTACGTATGTGCTTGTCGCATGTGCGTTGATATATGCGTACGTGTGTATGCATGTGCTTGCGGCATGTGTGTTGATATATATGCGTGTGTATGTATGTGCTAGTCGCATGTGTGCAGACACATGCGTGTGCATGTATCTATGTGCGTGTGGTCGTACGTGCATGTGTCGTACGTGTCCGCGTGTACGTGTACTATGTGCGTCTATATGTGCTCGCGTGCGTATTTTTGCGTGTGTTCGCACGTGTACGTGTATTATGGGCGCGTGTCCGTGTGTGCGTGTTCGCCCGTGTGTATGTATTTGCGTTTGTGCACCGTGTGCATGTGCGAGTACGTGTGTGCATGTGCATGCGCGTGTGTGTATTTTTGAGTGTGTGTCTGCGTATGTGTGTACGTGCACCCGTGCGTTCGTATGCGCGCGTACGTGTAATCGTTCGCGAATGCTCATGTGCGCGTGTTCCCGCGCGTGTATGTACATGTACGTGCGTGTGCGCATGTGTTGGTATGTGCGTGCGTGCTGCGCTTGCATTTAACCACGACAAAGTATAGGCACGTGCGTTCTGTGTAGGCTCTTTCGAAAACACAGCATGTGTTTTGCACAGTACAGAAAGGCATTCGGCCCGCCTGTGCCGGGAAATTCACATTAAATAAAGCATTTGTTCTTCGTTAGATATTTATTTAATCTATTCAGTAACCACTTACATGCAACACATTCTCCTGTCTATTCTACGCTGCTTGCATTGTGTGCGTCACCGTAAGGCGAGCCCAACGGACGACGGCGAGGCAAACCGCGCAGCCACTGGCAAGTACTCATTTTTTCGGTGCGCTCTCGCTTGTTTTAACCGAAGCGTCCCGAAATAAAAACATGTCATGAAGTTATACTGGAAGCATATTATCCTCACGCCAGTTTGACAAGGGACAAATTCCTATTTGGCGCTTCAAAGGGCCGAAGAAACAAGCGCGCACACTATCTCTCAATGCGGATGCAACGCGCCACTGGAGGGTTCAGCGTGCCGTGCGCACCGCTCCGGCGCGGGTAGGGAAGAAATCCGAGGAGGATTGAGGAGGCAAGCGCGCGTGTGGAGGAGAGTGTCGTTACTTTCCAACGTCAAGGGGTTTTAACCATGGATGGATGGATGGATGGATGGATATTAGGAGCGTCCCCTTTATAACGGGGCGGTAGCCGGGCCACCAAGCTCTAGCTTTATTTCTGTTTCCTCTACAAACAATTCTTTTCCCGAATCACGCATATTTTCACAACTAATTTTTCTCCTCGTTTATTTATTTTATCTATTATCGTTCCGCTGTGATGTAACAATCTTACCCGAACTACCTTGCGCTTTTGTTTGCTTCATACTTTTGCGCCACCAATGCTCTAAGCACCTTTTACTTATCTCTATCGCCGTCATGTTCAGCTTTCCCCTGTTACTCCTGAAACCCATGGCCTCCTGTAGGGTAGTGTCCACAGCTACACCTGGGTGGACATCTGTACATTCAATCAAAATATGGTCTGTCGTTTCCCTAGCTTTTCCACAGCACGTACATGTATCCCCTTTATTGAATTTCGCTCTGTAACTTCGGGTTCTCAGGCAACCGGACCTTGCCTCAAACAGTAAAGCGCTTCCCTTTGAATTATCGTAAAATTTTTCTCTCTTGATTTCGTCTTTCCCTTTTCGGTAGTTGTTCAATGCCGGTTTCTTCTCCATTCTTGCTATCCAATCTGAGTTCTCCGCCGCTCTGACCATGCTCTTAACGCTCTTTTTCGTCCCATCTGTTTCGTTACTGGATGTATACTTACTGGTAAGCCTCCTAGTTCTCTTCCTCCATTGTGAATCAACGTTCTTCCTATACAAATACCTGAATACTTTCGCTGCCCATCTACTTTCTTTCATATTCCTTAATCTCTGTTCGTACCTAATTTTACTCTGAGCTTCCCTTCCATCAAAGTCAGACCATCCCATATCCCCCTTAACAGCCTCATTTGTGGTCTTCCCATGGGCGCCCAGTGCGAGACGTCCGACCGTCCTCTGATTCACGTCCAGCCCTGATTGTACCTGTTGTAACATCGGATGGATGGATATTGGATGGATATTAGGAGCGTCCCCTTTATAACGGGGCGGTAGCCGGGCCACCAAGCTCTAGCTTTATTTCTGTTTCCTCTACAAACAATTCTTTTCCCGAATCACACATATTTTCACAACTAATTTTTCTCCTCGTCTATTTATTTTATCTATTGTCGTTCCGCTGTGATGTAACAATCTTAGCCGAACTACCTTGCGTTTGCTCCATACTTTTGAGCCACCAATGCTCTAAGCGCCTTTTATCTCTATCGCCGGCATGTTCAGCTTTCCCCTGTTACTCCTCTAGGCTAAGGATGGATGGATGGATGCTATGAGCTTCCCCTTTGTAACGGGGCGGTGACATGTGCGCCACCAGGCTCGTAAGAAGATTTAAGAACTTCTTTTTCTCTTTTAATTTTCCTCATGCCTTTTAAATTTACTTCAATCAAATCGATCATGCCATATCAAAAACGGAATTTCATAGCCCAGTTCCCTGCCCCTTATGGCAGAAATTCCATATTTTTCCCTATAATTATTTTTGTCCGTTCTCTCTAGTTTTCTGCCACCAGTATTCTAACCGTCTCTTACTTATTTCAATCGCGGCTATGTTCAGCTTCCCGTTGTTCGCCCTAAAACCCAAGGCTTCATGTAGGGTGGTGCCCAAACGTACACCTGGGTGGATATTTCCGCATTCAATCAGAACATGCTCTGTCGTTTCCCTATCTTCCTCACAGCATGTGCATTTTTCTTCTTCTTTACTGAATTTCGCTTTATAAACACGCGTTCTAAGGCAGCCCGATCTCGCTTCAAACAATAAAGCGCTTCCTCTTGAATTATCATAAAATGCCTCCCTCTTTATTTCGTTTTTGCCCTCTCGGTAGTTATTCAGAGTCGGTTTTTTTTCCATCGCTGTCCTCCAGTAAATCTTCTCCGCCTCTCTGACTTTTCCCTTTACGCTCTTTGTTGTCAGTTCTCTTAGAGCCGTATATTTACTGGTGAGCCTCCTAGTTCTCTTTCTCCACTGCGTGTCAACGCTCTTTCTATATAAATAGCGGAACACCTTCACTGCCCACCTAACCTCTTTCATATTCCTTAGCCTTTCTTCAAACCTTATTTTGCTCTGCGCTTCCCTTGCCTCAAAACTCGCCCATCCCATATCGCCCTTTACAGCCTCGTTTGTAGTTTTCCCGTGAGCACCCAACGCGAGGCGTCCCACAGTTCTTTGATTCACATCCATTCCCGATTGTATCTCTGGCCTCATGCACACCACTGAGTTCCCAAATGTAAGCCCCGGTACCATTACCCCTTTCCACAGACCCCTAAGCACCTCGTACCTATTGTGTCCCCATAACGCTCTGTGCTTCATTATTCCTGCGTTCCTCTTTCCCTTTGCTGCCAAGGCTTTTTCCTGTACCTTCATGTATCTATCGCCCTCATTTACCCATACGCCAAGGTACTTGTATTCGCTTACTCTCGGTATTTCTTGGCCCTGTATGGATACCGCCTGGTCGTTGGGATCATTGAATACCATCAATCCGCATTTTGTTACACTAAATCCTAGTCCTAGATCCTCGCCTTCCTTCCCGCATATATTCACCAGCCGTTGTATATCATCTCGACTGTTTGCGAATAAGACAATATCATCAGCATAAAATAAACCCGGAAGCATCTGCTCAATCATCACGCCGCCCTGTTTGTGTGACAGATTAAAACCAATGTGGCTATCTCCTAGCGCTTTTTCCATTCTAACCATGTACAGCATGAATAACAGCGGCGACAAAGGACATCCCTGTCTCAGCCCCTTGCTAATATCAACGTTCTCTCTGCTACTTATTCCTTCCCATTCTATGCAAACTGTATTTTCTCGATATATTTCCCTCAAAAGCTGTACACAATCGTCGCCTATGCCCATTCCTTCCAAAATTTCCCACAATATTTCCTGATTAACATTGTCATACGCCCCAGTGATGTCTAGAAAAGCCACATACAACGGCCTCCTTTCTATTTTAGATATTTCTATACACTGAGTAAGAACAAATAGGTTATCGTCTAAACGCCTGTCTACTCGAAATCCATTCTGAAGTTCTCCCAAAATATTGTTACGTTCTGCCCAGGCTTCTATTTTTAATTTTACTGCTTGCATAGCCATCCTGTATAGTACCGATGTAATGGTTAGCGGTCTATACGAGCGAATGTTATTCTTTTCCCCCTTGCCTTTATAGATTAAGTTCATTCTGCTTTTTCGCCAACTGTCCGGTATTTGCCTCTCCTGTAAGCATTTTTCTACGGCTTTCAATAGCGCTTCTTTAGTGTTCTGTCCTAATTCGTTAATGAGGCTAACGGGGACCCCATCTAAACCCATAGCAGTGCGCTTTGGAATTTTTCCTTCGGCCTTTTTCCAGTTGAAATTCTCAAGTTCTAGCTCTTCCTTAGTTTCGCTCTCCGTCATGGTTTTATCCACTGGGGGAATCTCTTGGACGATCTTTTTAAACGAATCGGCTGTTACCTTCTGGATGTAACCCAACGCTTCGTACCCTTCCAATTGATTTCCTCTTTCATCAACAATATGTTGTTGCAATGTGGCAGACTTTTTACCTAGCGCTTTTATGTGGTTCCAAAATATCCTAGGCGCGCCCTTCTTTTTGTCATGAATTTCTGTAACCCAGCGTTCGCTTTCACCTTTAATTTTTGCCTCGACCAATTTCTGTACAATAGATTTTTTCTCTAAATATATTTCCCATCTTTCCGTGACTTCGACTTGCGGCCGCTTCTCCCTTTTTGCCTGCCTGTGCTCCCTTGATGCTTTACGTCGATTTTCGATCGCTTCCCGGATTTCCTTGTTCCACCATCTTTTTGGCGTTCTCTTTCCTTTCCAGCAAACAGTTTTCTTCTCTTTACTTATTTCTTTCGTCATTGCATGAACTAGCTCATTATACCCCCAGTCCTTGCCTCGTATTTTGCCTACTTCTTCCTCTACTCTTGCGGCTATATTTTTTATTTGTTTGTCATTTAAATACGAGCTGCCAAACTTCGACTCTACGTTATTATTTTCAGTTTTATATCCCAGTTGTAACGTTATGCGTTTATGATCACTACCCAAGCTGTTCATCCCGTCCTCGTCTATTCTCATTTCTCTCAGTTTTTCATAGATTCCTTCCGTCATTAGACAATAATCAATGTTCGATTGTCTGTTTCTGACCTCCCACGTGATCTGTCCACCACACTTGGGCCCTGTGTTAACTATCACGAGACTATGGTGCTCGCAAAGATCGAACAATAACCTCCCATTGGTGTCTGTATATCCGTCAAGGTCATGGATGTGCGCATTCATATCCCCTAGGAGGATGATTTCAGCCCCATGACCAAATTCTTTAATATCGGTGTTTATGCAATGCTTTATCTCCAGATTCTTTTCCTTACAGTTATTTCCCGTCCACATGTAAGCTACACCTAGCCACGTTTTCTTTCCACCTACCGTGCCCGAAACCCAGAGGTGCTCTGAACACGTTTGTTTTACTCTCTCCCATTTGGCTCCGCTATGAATAAGCATTCCAACACCCCCACCTTTTCTTTCTGATATGATCCTGTTGCACCCTTCCCAAACATAATTGTCAATATGTGGTGGCTCTTCCAGGTCTCTAAGGTGTGTTTCTGTAATCGCATAAACGCCTATCTTTTCTTTGTTTAACTGTTCCTCAATCTCTAACCATTTTGCCTTTTTTCTGCCACCCTGCATGTTTATGTAACTAATTGCTACACGTGCCTTCGCTCTTTTCTTCCTTTTACCTCTTTTCTGCCATTTCTCAGTGCTGCCTGCCGGAAAATCCCCCTGGTTGTTTCCTTTGTTCCTTGCTACCCCGGACTCCGAAGGGCCCGGGTACCCCCCAAAAAAGCTACTGCACGTCGTGCAAGCCGCCAACCTACCTCATGACCAAGCCTCCTATCGAAGTGAATTCTGTCTCTTTGGAAACCCCCCCACCTATGCACCTCCCTGTTTATTTCCACTACTTCGAAACCCTTCTCTCGACTCGTACGCCATATCTCTTTGTTTGCATCGACAACCGCTCTTTGGAGGTTGCCGTCACGCACTGGTATTTCCGGTACTGTGCACACTACTATCTGCACCTGGGGGGAGATGGCGCGCATGTCATCGACGCCTTTTGCCAAGGTCGTCGCTAATCCTGACGATTCTTTGTTGAGGACGTCGTTTAGCCCTGCCGCAATCATCACGAGGTTGCGTCCGTGAGCCCCAGACCTGAGCTTTTCTCTTGCTTGCCTCATGACTGAACCCAGCCTATGTCCTGGGAACGTCCCTACCAATACTCGTTTGTCGCCTTTCACCCTCTCTTTGAGTGCCTCAGCGCATCGAACTAAATTGGAATCGCCAGCTATAATAACCCTCTGAGGTTTTCCAGCTGGAGTCACCTGAACCTGGCTACTGTCTGGGTGTTTAGCCTGAGTCGCAGCTGCTGCATTATCTACTCCCTCCCGCAAAGCTACTTCCTGAAAGCTGTGCCCCGCGCTCTTTGCACCTGCGTTTTTCACACCCTGTTCTTGCTGCCCCCCCGCGCTGGAGGTCGGCGCCGCACTGTTCTCGCTGTTGCCTGCTTCTTTGTTCGCCTTAACTACCATGGCTAGCCCCTCCTCTGCTAACCTAAGCCTCTCCCCCATGGCCTGCGTTTTCTCACGCTCTTTTGCCAACGCATTTTCAAGCTCAGCGATTCTGTCCATAAGTCCGCTCTGAGCAGCCATCATTTTTTCCATTTTTTCCTCGATCTCGCACTGTCTACATTTTGCATCAGCTTCTGCCTTCTCTTCCGCACAAACTTCCATTTTCACAGCTGCCCCGCACCCTGAACACTTTGCGGTCTTTTTGACCATGACCGCTCCTAGCAAAAGGGTTACACTATCTAATGAACAAAGGCCCTCGGTACTACAAACACTTCCCTAAGACAATCCGTATCCAAAAGCTCAATGGATAGCCGACACTTCAAAACACTCGTGGTGGGTGCTCGTGCACCTCAGCCACGTGGAGGCGGAAAAAGGAAAGCAAAAAGACCCCAACAAACAAGTTACTGACCCCTCCAAAAAAAACCGTACCAACTAATAACCTCGGTACTACAAACAGTTCCCTAAGTACAAACACTTCCCTCGGTATTACAAATACTTTCCTAAGACAATACGTACCCAAAAACTCAATGGTTAGCCCACACTTCAAAACGCTCGTGGTGGGTGTACGTGCACCTCAGCCACGTGGAAGAAGAAAAAGGAAAGCAAAAAAAAAACCCAAAAAACAAGTTACTGACCCCTCCAAAAAACCGTACCAACTAATAACCTCGGTACTACAAGACACTTCCCCAGTACAAACACTTCCCTAAGACAATACGTACCCAAAAACTGATGGATAGCCCACATTTCAAAAAACTCGTGGGGGGTGTACATGCACCTCAGCCACGTGGAGGAAGAAAAAAAAGGAAACAAAAAAAACCCAAGAAATCAAGTTACTGACCCCCCAAAAAAAACTGTACTAACTAATAACACAAATATAGTTTTAATGCTAAGGACCTATACTAGAAAAGCAAGCTCAATGCATGGCAAGAAAAACTTATCTGCCGCTGTCGTTCCGGAGACCGAAAAACCACATCCTGCTCATCGCAACGCCCAACCACTCCGCAACCACACTCTAGGCTAAGGGCGTCCACCTAGTGGCACCGTTAGGCGCTAGCGGAATTAAAGCCCGGTCCCCACTAGCGGCAAAAACCGCGCGCGGCGAGCGCTTTTCCGCGGCACGCGCGCGTCAAGTCATCCGCTCATCGCCAACGCCAACCACTCCGCAACCACACTCTAGGCTAAGGGCGCCACCTAGTGGCACCTTTAGGCGCTAGCGGAATTAAAGCCGGTCCCCACTAGCGGCAAAAACGCGCGCGGCGAGCGCTTCCGCGGCACGCGCGCGTCAAGTCCCCACTCGCGTTTTGCGGCAAGCGGCGACGAGGCAGCCACGAACGACCTATCTATTTGAAAGGTCTCGCGAAAACGTGAGCTCTGATCAGACGACTTTGACTTTCGTAGACCATTTATGTCTCTATAGCGCTACGGCTGGTCACGCTATCAAAAAACTGCTCTGCGAGGATACTTCTTGCTCGGCGTCTCGGTACGGGTAGGCTTAACGAAACCTGTATATAGGCCTGGGGATGGCCTCTGAGATTTTACGACGACCATGTCACTTTCGAATCTCAGAGGCTCTGTATTATAGTTCTACACTTCACGGACAGATGGCGCCACGCGTCCGCACCCAGTCTGTGACTACAGTCTGTAGTCTGTACTCACAGCGGAAGGACGTGCGTAGCGAGCTCCCGGAAGACGCCAGTCGATGAGTGTTTGCATGATTTTTCTTTTCATTCTTACATTGAATAGTAGGGGAAAGTAGTCTTTTCTTTCGTGTGCTTTTCTTTGTGTCCAGTATTTTACCCGCGTAGGGATTTTTCTTTTTCTTTTCGATACCACGTGATAGGTATTTTCAGTTGCTACCGTTTGAGTGTCAGGCTTTATTGGATAAGTGTTTTTTTGCTTGCTTGCGGTTTTTTTTACCTTTTTAGACCGGGTAAAAGAGGAAAATAATTTTTCTTGTTGCGCCTTTCTTTGTGTCCCGCATTTCCCCGAAGACGGGTCTGCCTTTTTTTCTTTTTGTCAAGGCCACGTGGTCGGCCTTTAGTGGCGCTGTTGTTTGTGTGAGTTGGAGAAGGTTGTATTGGGTGATAAGAGGATCGGTCGGGGGAAGTAAACTGAAGATATTTAATAGTACCAAATTTTGGGCCACTTTTATTTCTAATTTTATTTTTGTGCGCGCTGTCGTTGCACAAGGCGGGAGAACTGCCTTTGTGCATTGAGGATATATCGGGACATTTAGTTTGCGGTACGCTTGCAGCCTACTGATTTATCGTATACGTGCATTTTTCGTGCGGTGCACTGGATGAATTAGTAAAATATACGTTTGAAGCCCAGGACAGTGTAGCGGTGCACCACTAATAACCGTATGAGGTGTGCGTGGTAAATTTTTAGGAGGCTTAATTTTTGACGAGTGTGTGACCGTTCATTGCGCTAATCATGGCAAGAAAAAACGGTGAAGTGTACAAAGTGTGGCGTGGGAGTCAAAGTAGATGTTTGCGGAGATGATGGGGCGTGCGAAGTAGAAGTGTCATGTGGCCAGTGTGCGATTATGGCGAAATTCCAGCAAATGGAAGAAACTCAGACCGCCCTCTTAAAGCGAGTAGGCGAGCTGGAGGACGCTTTAGAGGCGGAACGCCAAATAAGAAAGGAAATGGGCGAAAGGCTCAGAGCAACTGAGGAGCAGCTGACAAAGGTCACCACACAGAATAAGAAAGAGTCAGGTGACTATCATGGAGAGGGAACGTCCTTGACCCCACAAGAAAAGTCGACAAAAGGAGCACAAAAGCGGGGCTCGACCTACAGCGAAGCTCTGGTGAAAGAGCGAGCGGACAAAAGACCACCCGAACCTCACCCTGAAAGTCAGTCCAGATGTCCAGAGCAGACAAAGGCAGCAAAGCAGCTGGAAAACGTAATAATAGCCGGGGACTCCAACCTGGCTCGGTGCTCGCAAACGATTCAGGAGAGGCTAAAAGGAGACCGAAGAGTAGCTGTAGGGACGTTCGCAGGAAAAATGTTGGGTGCAGTAATGCAACAAGCAAGGGAAGAGCTGACTCGTAGAGATCAGGGGCGCAGTTTGGTTGTGATAACTGGCGGGCTGAACAACGTGTTGAACGGAAGGACCCCAGAAAGAGAAGGTTAACAAAAGGAGTAGATGAGTTGCGGGAAGTGTCCCCCCAGGTGCAAATTGTGGTGTGCACAATCCCCGAGGTACCCTTGAAAGACCTAAACCTACAAAGAGCAGTTGTCACCGCCAACGAAACGATTTGGCGGGTTAGTCGAGCTAAAGGCTTCGAGGTTGTCGACATAAACAGAGAAGTGCACAGATGGGGTGGTTTCCAGAGAGATGGAATCCACTTTGACCGTAAACTTTTTTCTGCATAATAATTGTCTATGTCTGTGTATACATGCATTAACTTTTGAATAAATAAACTTCAAATAAACTTCAAACTTCATGAGGTGGGCTGGCGCCTAGCAGGACGCGCAGTAGCTTTTTTAGGGGGCACACGAGCCCTCCGGTGTCCACGGTAGAAAGGGAATAAACATCTATGGGGGACCCTTTGGAACACAGAATTGATAACAAAGGGAAAAGGGCAAAGGGGAAAGAGAGAAAGAAAGTGCAGCGCGGTTTAATAAGCTACATAAATATGCAAGGTGGCAGAAAACCGACAAAATGGTTAGAAATAGAGGAACAGTTGAACAGAGAACAGATAGCGGTGTACGCCGTTACAGAAACGCACCTTCGGGACTCGGAAGAGCCACCAATTATTGCAAATTATGTATGGGAAGGGTGCAACAGGACAAAATCAGAAAGAAAAGGTGGGGGAATCGGTATGCTAATTCATCGGGAAGCAAACTGGTGTAGAATTACTTCGACATGTGAAGAACACCTCTGGGTATCTGGAACGGTAAGCGGGAAGAAAACTATGTTGGGTGTAGTTTACATGTGGACTGGAAATAACTGCAAAGAGAAAAATCAGGAGTTAGTGAATTGCATAAGCAAGGATATTCAGAAATTTGGTAACGGGGCCGAAATAATCCTCTTAGGAGATATGAATGCTCATGTGCATGACCTCGACGGATATACAGATTATAACGGGAAGTTGATGCTAGAGCTCTGCGAACAACATAGTCTCGATATAGTTAACATGAGTCCTAAGTGCGATGGGCAGGTAACATGGGAGGTCGGAAGCAGGCAGTCAACAATCGATTACTGCCTCATGACAGAAGGAATTCACGAAAAGTTGAGACAAATGAGCATAGATGAGGAAGGGAGTAGCAGCTTGGGGAGTGACCATAAACGCATAACTTTGCGAATGGGATATGTAGATCATAAAGAGAGCATCGAATTAAAGTCGGGCAGCTCCTATCTAAGTGAAAAACAAATTAGGAACGTAGTCGCAACAGTCGAGGACATAGTCGAGGACAAAGTGTGGGATTATAATGAGCTTATTAATCTAATAAGGACTGAAGTTACGAAAGAGAAACAAAAGAGTTGCTGGAGGGGAAAGCGAAAGCCAAAACGATGGTGGAACAGGGAAATTCAGGACGCAATTGAGAATCGACGGGAAGCATCTCGAATACATAGGCAGGCAAAAAAGGAGCAGAGGCCACAAGACGAGGTCAAGCAAAAATGGGAAACATATCTCGAGAAAAAAGCCCTTGTACAGAGTTTAGTTGAAGCCAAGATTAAAGGCCAAAGTGAACGTTGGATATCGGACATTCGCGAAAAGAAGGACGCATCTAGGCTTTTCTGGAACCACCTGCAATCGCTGGGGAAGAAAACTGTAACTATGCAACGGCATATTGTGGATGAAAAAGGAAATAAACTGGAGGGGTACGACGCATTGACTTATATTCGAAGCGCAACAGCCGATTCCTTTAAAGGGACACTGAACGGGTTTTGAATTCGCGAATTTATTGTGAATTCGGTATCCGCGACCTCTTACAACATGCCTACGGAGGTTTTTTTCGCGATTTTCGATTAAACAACGGCGCTATAAGCGAGCAAACTTTGATCGTGGGAACGCCCCCCCGGCGCGCGCGCGCGCAGGGGCGGAGCATGGGAGAGCTAGACACGTGGGGAGGTGACGTCATCGTCAGGGTCGAGCCGCCGGGCCGCCTGCGTCGCTCAGTCAGCTCAGCTTGTTTACTTCGGGGTTGTGCCTTGTTTCTGCTGCGATCTGCCGCCTAGTGAAGCATCAGATCTGCCAGTTCGTAGGGGTTTCTTGCCATTGCACCGTTCTCTTCTTCTGATTAGAGATTTTCGCCATCCGACATTCACTAGCTGTGTTTGTGCAAGGTTGAAGTGGACTCGCGATGCCGAGTTACTGTGCAGCATATGGCTGCCGCAGCACTTACGGTCGCGATGAGGTCGCTTTTCACAAGTTCCCTCGTTATCAGAAGATGGCTGCAAAATGGGCCGCTGCAGTTAAAAGAAAAGACTTCAAACCGACGAGATCAAGTGTGCTGTGCTCCAAGCACTTTCGTGACAGCGACTACGTACGAAGCCCGGCTCTCATGCAGTCACTGGGATTCCGCTGGCGTGCCATTCTGCTGCAGGGCCACTTCTAACACGTCCTTGTCGAGGCACACATTTTTAATTTTTTTTGTTGTTGTGATGCACCTCCATTGTTTCTTGCGGTCGCGAATCTGCCGAATTTCGAGGCAGCAGCAGCAGTCCTCCTCCTCTTTCCCCATTTGCACGCAGTGCGTGCATGAGCACCCATGGTGAAAACACGTGTACACAGATATCAGTACGCAGCATCGAAATCAGCTACTCTACACGACAGTCGCATGCTTTTAACGCAGCTAATATACCGTTTCCATTTTAACACACCATCATTGTAGTACTGGGAAGAATTTAGAAAAAGCGACGGCATTATAAAAAGCACAACTGCAATATATGAGCCAAACTATCCTTGCGCAATTTTTCAGCGCAGTTCAGAGCACATGTCACCATTGCGGCAAGAGCGGCACTCGTCTGGCTTTTTTTTTTTTTTTTTTTGTTGTTGTTGTTGTTCCTCGCGGTAGCATACTGACTCTTCGCGTGCGCCTTGCCCGCTGCGAAGTACGATACCGACTGCGAGCACGAACAGCTGATGTCTCTGCACGATGCCCGCACGTAGCGCGGACCGTGCCAATACGCGGCTAAAAGCGAGTGCCGATGCTGCTGTTTCTTATCGAATTTGATATCCACGGATGAACGTATCATTTGTAACAGTTTACTAGAGTGCAATTAAGCACTGACATGCATCTTATATGTACCAGTCTATGTTTCCGGCGCGGGTGGAGGTGGCTGGTTGGGACTCGCTTTCCTGTGCCGCTTCAGTCGACGCCCTTAAAGTAGCGACCGGCTCGAACATGTACGGATGTACAGAGAACTCGTTCCGATTTTCACAGTTCGCCATACTAACAGCAACTACACGATTTCAACAGGTAAACACGGCATTGCCTGCCGGCGAGCGCAGTCAGCTGTCGTCACCTTCCTGACGATGACGTCATGGAGCTTCGACCAATCACAGCGGCGGCGAGACTCGCGATGGGGGCCGCGGCGCCTGTTGCTTGTTTTCGGCAAAATAAAGCTATTTGCGTTGGTTTATGCAAATTTTCGACTTGATTTTCGAGTTCGCCGCACGAAATTACGTATCATGACACCATAATCTCGTTTTTTTTAAAAAGTGGTTCAGTGTCCCTTTAAGAAGCATGACGAGGCTCCCTTTACGACGTGTAAAGGCCGGTCCCCACTAGCGGCAAAAACGCGCGCGGCACGCCGCACGCGGCGCGCGTTGCTGCCGCGAGCGGCGAGATTCGTGAAAAGCGGCAGCAACGCGCGGCAGACGCTCGAATGGGTCGAGACTCATTTTTTTGCGGCCGCCGCGGCCGCCGCGAAAAAAGCACCAATCAGAAGCGAGCCGCGGAGGCGTGCCGACGGTGGATGGATGGATGGATGGATGGATGGATGCTATGAGCTTCCCCTTTGTAACGGGGCGGTGACGTGTGCGCCACCAGGCTCGTAAGAAGATTTAAGAACTTTTTTTTTTCCTCTTTTAATTTTCCTCATGCCTTTTAAATTTACTTCAATCAAATCGATCATGCCATATCAAAAACGGAATTTCATATCCCAGTTCCCTGCCCCTTATGGCAGAAATTCCATATTTTTCCCTATAATTATTTTTGTCCGTTCTCTCTAGTTTTCTGCCACCAGTATTCTAACCGTCTCTTACTTATTTCAATCGCGGCTATGTTCAGCTTCCCGTTGTTCTAGGCTTTTCTGGAATCTAGGCTTTTCTGGAACCACCTGCAATCGCTGGGGAAGAAAACTGTAACTATGCAACGGCATATTTTCTGGAATCTAGGCACGGTGGTGCCGGTGGGTGGTGCCGGTGGGTGCCGGTGAGGCACGGTGGTCGGCACGGTGGTGCCGACGCGTGGCGCCATCTGTCCGTTAAGCATAGAACCATAATGCACAGCCTCTGAGATTCGAAAGTGACATGGCCGTCGTAAAATCTCAGAGGCTATGCCCAGACCTATATGCAGTTTTCGTTAAGCCTACCCGTACCGAGACGCCGAGCAAGAAGTATCCTCGCAGTAGCAGTTTTTTGATAGCGTGACCAGCCGTAGCGCTAGAAAGACGTACTACATGGTCGACGAAAGACGAAATCGTCTGATTAGAGCTCACGTTTTCGCGAGACCTTTCGAATGGAACAACACAAGTCGGGGCGTCAGGTCGTTCTTGGCTGCATCGTCGCCGCTTGCCGCAAAACGCGAGTGGGGACTTGTTGACGCGCGCTTGCCGCGGAAGCGCTCGCCGCGCGCGACACGCCGCGCGCGTTTTTGCCGCTAGTGGGGACCGGCCTTAACAGTAGCAAGGGAGACCAAGTGGAAGAACTAGTTCTGGAAAATTTCAATTGGAAGAAGGCGGAGGAAATGATTCCCAAACGAACAGCCACAGGATTAGATGGGGTTAGCATTACTGTAATAAATGAGCTCGGACGAAACAGCAAAGAAGCCCTATTAAAAGCAATTGAAAAAAGGTTAAAGGACAGGCGAATACCGGACAGTTGGCGTCAAAGTAGGATGAAGTTCATTTATAAGGGCAAGGGAGAGAGCCCCGCCACGGTGGTCTAGTGGCTAAGGTACTCGGCTGCTGATCCGAGGGTCGCGGGATCGAATCCCGGCCGCGGCGGCTGCATTTCGATGGAGGCGAAATGTTGAGGCCCGTGTGCTGTGCGATGTCAGTGCACGTTAAAGAACCCCAGGTGGTCGAAATTTCCGGAGCCCTCCACTACGGCGTCTCTCATAATCAGAGCTGGTTTTGGGACGTTAAACCCCACAAAACAACAAAACAACAAGCAAGGGAGAGAAAAATAACATTCGCTCCTATAGACCACTGACCATTACATCAGTACTCTACAAGTTGGCGATGCAGGCAATTAAATTTAAAATGCAGATATGGACAGACCTTAATGGCACTTTTGGCGAACTCCAAAATGGATTTCGAGTCGACAGGAGATTAGATGATAACCTTTTTGCGCTTACGCAGTGTATAGAAATAGCCGGAAAAGAGAACAGACCTCTACATTTGGCATTTTTGGATATTAAGGGTGCGTATGACAATGTGAATCAGAATATTTTATGGGACATAATGAAAGAGGCTGGTATAGGGGATGATTGTATAGAGCTCTTAAAGGAAATATACAGTGGAAATACAGTATGTGTGGAATGGGAAGGTATGGCGAGTAATGGTAGAATGGAGGCCGTCGATATAGGTAAAGGGTTGAGGCAGGGATGCCCGTTGTCCCCACTATTATTCATGCTTTACATGAGGAGAATGGAGAAAGCATTGGAGATGAGCAATATTGGTTTTAAGCTGTCGTACAGACAGGCAGGTATAGTGATAGAACAAAAGCTCCCCGGGTTGTTTTATGCAGACGATATTGTGCTATTCGCAGACAGTCGAACAGATTTGCAGGGTCTGGTTAGTATATGTGGTCGGGAAAGTGAAGATTTAGGGCTAAAATTTAGTGTGACAAAATGCGGCTGGATGATATTCAATGACAGCAACGATCAGACCATATCAATACAGGGCGAGGAGATACCCAGAGTACGAGAGTACAAATACCTCGGGATATGGATAAATGATGGGAATAGATACATGGAAGTACAAGAAAAAGCTATGATAGTTAAAGGAAAGAGGAACTCCGCAATAATGAAGCATAGAGCGCTGTGGGGTTACAACAGGTACGAGGTAATTCGAGGTTTGTGGAAAGGTGTAATGGTGCCAGCACTTACATTCGGAAACTCAGTGGTGTGCATGAGGTCAGAGGTACAATCAGGGCTGGACGTGAATCAGAGGACGGTCGGACGTCTCGCACTGGGCGCCCATGGGAAGACCACAAATGAGGCTGTTAAGGGGGATATGGGATGGTCTGACTTTGAGGGAAGGGAAGCTCAGAGTAAAATTAGGTACGAAGAGAGATTAAGGAATATGAAAGAAAGTAGATGGGCAGCGAAAGTATTCAGGTATTTGTATAGGAAGAACGTTGATTCACAATGGAGGAAGAGAACTAGGAAGCTTACCAGTAAGTATACATCCAGTAACGAAACGGATGGGACGAAAAAGAGCGTTAAGAGCATGGTCAGAGCGGCGGAGAACTCGGATTGGATAGCAAGAATGGAGAAGAAACCGGCATTGAACAACTACCGAAAAGGGAAAGACGAAATCAAGAAAGAAAAGTTTTACGATAATTCAAAGGGAAGCGCTTTACTGTTTGAGGCAAGGTCCGGTTGCCTGAGAACCCGAAGTTACAGAGCGAAATTCAATAAAGAAGGGGATACATGTACGTGCTGTGGAAAAGCTAGGGAAACGACAGACCATATTTTGATTGAATGTACAGATGTCCACCCAGGTGTAGCTGTGGACACTACCCTACAGGAGGCCATGGGTTTCAGGAGTAACAGGGGAAAGCTGAACATGCCGGCGATAGATATAAGTAAAAGGCGCTTAGAGCATTGGTGGCGCAAAAGTATGGAGCAAACAAAAGCGCAAGGTAGTTTGGGTAAGATTGTTACATCACAGCAGAACGATAATAGATAAAATAAATAGACGAGGAAAAAAAAATTAGTTGTGAAAATATGTGTAATTCGGGAAAAGAAATGGTTGTAAACGAAAAAGAAATAAAGCTAGAGCTTGGTGGCCCGGCCACCGCCCCGTTATAAAGGGGACGCTCCTAATATCCATCCATCCATCCAGTGCGAGAGAGGAAAAAAAAGAGAGGAAAAAAAAAGTTCTTAAATCTTCTTACGAGCCTGGTGGCGCACATGTCACCGGCCCGTTACAAAGGGGAAGCTCATAGCGTCCATCCATCCATCCGCCGTCGGCATGCTTCCGCGGCTCGCTTCTGATTGGTGCTTGTTTCGGAGCGGCCGCAAAAAATGAGTCTCGACCCATCTGCCGCTTTTCACGAATCTCGCCGCTCGCGACAGCAACACGCGCCGCGTGCGGCGTGCCGCGCGCGTTTTTGCCGCTAGTGGGGACCGGCCGGAGCAACGCCGCGCCGCCGCAGCCGATCGCGAAGGCCACGACCTTTCCAATAGTGCCCGCGCGTTCGTCGGGCATAGTGATAACGCGGGCGCTACAAAATTTCTCCTGCATGGCCAGCTGTGTTGAGTTGCGACGCGCATTGCTCCAGGAACGCAAGGACGGCCGTCGACAAGCAAATGATTGGCATTTCGTTGCAGTGCTCACAAAACGATCCGCTGACAACCCGTTCGGTTTCGCTTGCCACGGCCGTACTCGACTCTGCCCTCCGCGCTCGAGTCCGGCCGTGCGCTTGCAAAGTGTCAGCAGACGCTCATCGTTTATGGCAGATTTGCGCAGAGCTCTGGCGCGTGCAATTCAGTGTTTCCGGAGTAAGGTGAGCCGTTCGAGAACTTTCCCTCGTGTGCAACTTTGGAGGATCCCTGTGCCGTGTCGAGGTGCCGCTGATGTCTACATATGTAACGTGTTCATGTAACGTACGCGTGTTCACATGTTCACAGCAGCCAAACAATCTCCCGCCCCTCGATTCGCCAGACTGCCGCTTACGCATTGCACAACTTCGCGAGGACAGGTTTCACTTTCGTGTTACCGATTCCTATGACAGAGGGATCAACCACATTTTTTTTTCATAATACTGCGTCTAATTATGGATAAGTGTACTGTTAAACATGGGCAAAACATTTATTGCATGACTACTGTATTCCTACAGTGTCGTTCCAAAGTCCTGAAGAACAACAGTCCAACAGTGAACTGTGCAACAGAAAGCTGAGGTAACTTCGCCGCAGCACACACGTGTTAGCTTCGCCGCAATACGCGAGTGTTAGCCGCAATACGCGGTTGTAAACTTTGCCGCAGTACACGGGTGTTATGCGGCGAAGCGCATTACATGCGGGAATGGGCCACTTGTCACGGCACAGCATATTTTTTCCCCTTAATTACCAACTTTGCCACCTTACTATTCGTTTGAATAGGAAAAGTGCGAATCGAATAGCAAACGCTATTAAAAATTATTCGAATATTTGCATACCCCTAATTAATAGTTTAAATTTATAGAAAACAACTATTTATTGGTGTACTTAAAGCACTAAAGGTAATTCCAAAGAATCATTTACAACATATCTTGGGTTGTTATTTCTTGATTACCTTTTGTACGTTGAGTAGAAGCTTTGTGTACAGTAACGAAAAGTGATTTATTCTACACAGGTGACTAGCAGCAACACACAATAGACCCTTTTCATAAACTGTAAAGCTAGCTTCCCTGCAGTGCAGCTTGCCCTACTAATGGCGGCATTGGCAATCCGGCAAACAGCGTGTGCAGGCGCAATTTGCTTGCGATAGGGCATGTAAAATGTTGACGCAGTCCTTCTGTTACAAACATTCCCGAAAAACGGGCCGCAGCATGTGCAACTTGAATTTTGACAGCACTTAAATAAAGGCAGCTGTCGCCATTAGTAGGGCAAATGTGCAGTGCAGAGAAGCGCACTTGCGAATTATGGAAAGGGCCTATAGCTGCTCTACATCCAGTGAAATGGCTGCTTTTAAGAGGTAGCATAGTAATGCACAAAACGAGAAATGTAAGACTAGGTTTGTGCAAGCATCACTTTTAAGTACAAAGCATTTCTGGTGAACTTAAAGGGCAACTCCGGTGATTTTTCAGTGTCCAGAGATACCAGTGAAATTTTCAGTATACGTTCTCATCGTTACTGTAATAATGTATTCCAAGCCAGGCAGTTGCAAGTCATTTAGTTTTCCTGAGAATGAATTTTAAAACATTTTAGTGGATTCTCATATGGGCCACCCTGTCTTTTCGACATCATTAGTGTCTACGCTGCCTACCCGAGCAGGCAGCCCACCTGCTCGGGTAGGCAGCGTAGACACTAATGAGCCATACGGTGACACTTAGGTGCTGTCAAGTTCAGAGATGGCATATAACTCAATATATTGTAACGACGTGTAATCGACGAGGCACAAGGCACAACGATGCACAGGAGCAGCACAAGGAAAAACACTTTTTATGCTCGTCCGAGAAAAAGAACCGAACGTCCTCTTCGTCGCCACGATCAGCTCGAAAGCGCGCGCAACTTCAACTTTGTCGGCGTTGGCACATACCCGCGGCAGTATAGTCGTTCCAATTGCTCCCCCCTTTAAAAACAATCATCGTCCCGATGATGGCAGTTCACCCAACCACGACAAAAGAACGACTGTGTAGGTTTGTCAATCTTCACAGTACGGCTTCATACGAAGCACGTGAACTACTTCGGGCAAGTTCCGTCGGCGATGTGAACAGTCTGGGCTGTCGGGAAGCACTTCGTAGTTGACGTCACTGATGCGTCGGAGAACCACATAAGGCCCGAAGTATCTACGCAGGAGTTTTTCAGAGAGCCCACGCCGACGAATAGGTGTCCAGACCCAGACTCTGTCGCCGACGTTGTATGTTACGGGCCTATGACGAAGATTATAGCGTCTGGCGTCACAGTCCTGTTGCTCGTGGATGCGCAGGCGCGCAAGTTGCCTAGCTGCTTCTGCTCGTTGGGTGATTTCTCCCGCACTCGTCTCGTTGTCATTAAGTTCATGGGGCAGCATTGCGTCTAACGTTGTCGTAACCTCACGACCGTAAACGAGACTGAACGGTGTCTTGCGAGTGGTTTCTTGACGAGCCGTGTTGTACGCGAAAGTTACATAAGGTAAAATGTCGTCCCAGTTCTTGTGATCTGCGTCTACGTACATGCTTATCATGTCAGCCAGTGTTCGGTTGAGTCGTTCCGTCAGCCCGTTTGTCTGTGGGTGATAAGCTGTTGTCTTCCGATGGGCTGTGCCACTCAGCCGTAGAACGTTGTCCAAAAACTTCGCCATGAACGCTGTGCCTCTGTCCGTGATGACTACGGTGGGAGCGCCATGCCTTAAAACGATGGCCTCCAGAAAAAATCGTGCCGCCTCGTCCGCTGTTCCCCGTCTAAGAGCACCTGTCTCGGCGTATCTGGTGAGGTAATCCGTGGCGACAATAATCCACCTATTGCCGCTAGTAGACACTGGAAAGGGTCCCAGAAAGTCCATACCTACTTGTGCAAATGGTGTAGATGGTACTTGCACAGGGTGCAGTAAACCGGCTGGCTTGACGGACGGTGGTTTGCGGCGCTGGCAATCGAGGCAAGTCTGGATGTAACGCTTCACGATAGCAGCAAGTCTTGGCCAGTAGTAATTCTGCCGAATTCGTGCCAACGTGCGAGTGTAGCCCAAGTGCCCAGCAGTCGGCTCGTTGTGGCAGGCGTGTAGGATCTCATTTCGAAGTGATGATGGTACGATTAGTAAGTAGTTGCTGCCACTAGGTGAAAAACTCTTCTTGTATACTACGCTGTGGCGTAAGCAGTACGATGTCAGCCCTCTTGCGAATAACCTTGGCACTTTGTTGGTTCGGCCTTCTAGGTAGTCAATAAGCGGCAGCAATTCAAGGTCCTCTCGCTGCTGACGTGAAAGATCGGCAGTGTCCACGATTCCCAGAAAAGCGGTGTCGTCATCATCTTGCGCTACCGTCTCAACAGGAGACCGAGAAAGGCAGTCGGCATCGGCGTGCCGCTTTCCCGACTTGTAGGTGACACTGAAGTCGAACTCTTGGAGTCGAAGACTCCAGCGTGCGAGCCGACCTGAAGGATCTTTCAGATTTAGGAGCCAGCAGAGCGAATCGTGGTCAGTAACAACGGTGAAACTCCGACCGTACAAATACGGACGGAACTTCAGAACTGCCCAAACCAGGGCGAGGCATTCTTTTTCAGTCGTGGAGTAGTTAGCTTCCGTTCGGGACAGCGTCCTGCTGGCGTAAGCGATCACTTTTTCGCTGTCGTTCTGCCACTGTACGAGCACCGCACCTAGGCCGACATTACTAGCGTCTGTATGCACTTTCGTCGGGGCGTCTTCATCGAAGTGCGCTAGCACAGGAGGCGTTTGCATGCGTTGTCGAAGCTCGTGAAAAGCCCGCTCCTGGTCTTCGCCCCACGTGAAAGGTGTGTCTTGCCTGGTAAGCTGTGTTAAGGGCCATGCGATGCGTGAGAAATCCGCAATAAATCGTCGGTAGTACGCACAGAGGCCAAGAAAACGTCGGACGGCCTTTTTGTCTGATGGGGTCGGGAAATTAGCGACTGCAGCAATTTTTCCGGGATCAGGTTGGACTCCATGCCTGCTGACGACGTGGCCAAGAAACTGGAGCTCTTCGAAACCAAAATGACACTTTTCAGGCTTTAAGGTCAGACCGGCAGAGCGTATCGCTTCGAAAACTGTTTTCAGTCGCTGTAAGTGTTCGTCGAACGTTGCCGAGAAGACAATGACGTCATCCAAGTACACCAGGCATGTTTGCCATTTGAGTCCGGAGAGCACAGTGTCCATTAGACGCTGAAATGTCGCTGGCGCCGAACACAACCCGAAGGGGAGAACTTGAAATTCATAAAGTCCGTCGGGTGTCACGAATGCGGTTTTCTCACGGTCTCTCTCATCCACCTCGATCTGCCAATAACCGCTTTTTAGATCCATCGACGAAAAGTAGCGTGCGTTTCGCAACCTGTCCAAGGAGTCATCAATACGCGGCAATGGGTAAACGTCCTTCTTTGTGACCTGATTGAGCTTCCGATAGTCGACGCAGAAGCGCAGGCTACCGTCCTTCTTTTTTACCAAAACTACAGGGGATGCCCACGGACTATTGGATGGTCGGATAACGCCATCTTCCAGCATCGTCTTCACTTGCTTTTGTATGGCTTCGCGTTCCTTTGGGGCCACACGATACGGGTTCTGTCGAATTGGTCTGGCTTCGTCGTCAATAATGATGCGGTGTTTGGTGAGCGGCGTTTGACCAACTCTTGACGCAGATGAGAAACAGCCACGGTACTGGTTGATGAGCTCGACAAGACGTTCTCGCTCGGCTGCAGTTAATGTTGGACTTACGTCCACAAGAGGCGCAACTGTGGGGATTATAGAGACCGCCTCTTCAGCTAAGTGACAGTCTTCTGTTTGGGCTACTTCGTCAAAATAAGCAACAGCAGTGCCTTTAACAATACGTCGGCGCTCCTTACTAAAATTTGTCAGCAAGAGCTCAGCTCTTCCGTCGATTAAATTTATAAGTGCTCTCGCAAAGGAGACGCCACAATTCAATTCAAGCGTCTTGATGTGTTCCGCGACGCCAGTACCAATCTGCAAGCGGTCACAATAGACGGGTACGAGGGAGCAGCTTCGCGGCAAAAGTATGACGTCGTCGGCAGCAATACGCAAGCGGGGTCGTCGTTGGTGTTCCTCATGGGTGTTGTCCGAGTTCGTGGCAAACATGACGCTCCGGCCACGGATGTTAATCACGGCACCGTACTCAAGCAGAAAATCCATTCCCAGGATAAGCTCTTTGCAACACTCGGAAAGAACGACGAGGGTGGCGACAAACGTTGAACCGGCGATTAACAGTCTGGCCGTGCATTTTCCAAGAGGCGTCATTAACATGACCTCCAGCAGCTCTTATACTTGGCCCGTGCCACGGCGTCTTCACCTTTCTTAGTTTGTCGGCGAGCTGTAAATTGATGATTGAATAATGCGAGCCAGTGTCAACCAAAGCGGTTACTTCGTAGCCATCAATGCGAACTCTCAGGTCGGCGCTAACGATGTCGTTTAAGGCTTTAGTAGGTCGTCCATTCGACGTGTTCCTCATTGAAATAGGCGTATTCAAGGTCGTCGCAACTTTCGTCAAGTCGTCATTCGTCGATAACGGGGGCTCTTGGGAATTTCGGTAACTGGCAACCTCACCCCCGGAGGTCGCTGCGTCTAGTTTCCCCGTCGCGGGCTAGGGGACCTGCCCCTATTGACGTCGGCAAAAGTGCGGCGAGTCGGCGAGTTGTAGCGCGCAGTAGGGGATGGCGAAGGAGAACGTGATCGCGGCGTCACTGTATTTTGCGGCTGAGTGTTCCCCGAAGCGTAAGCGTCGTTATAGGTACGTCGACCGTCATAGGGTGCATAGCCGGAGTTAGCAGGAAGGTTCGGGTATTGGTCAACGCGATAGGGGCAATACCGATAGACGTGCCCTGCTTGGCCACAATGGTAGCACACTGGTCGGCGGTCAAAGGTGCGATACACATCGGTTTTCCGACGCTGGTAGTTCGGGGTGAACTCTCTAGGGAATCGTGGAGGGGCTTGCGCATGTCGAAGATACGGCGTTGTTTGCGCTGGCGGCGTGATCGGTGGAGTCGCTAAGGTCGACGGGTACGATACCGGCTCTGTTTGCAGCGTAGGCGACGGCCCAGTTGAGGTTGTCAGAGCTGCCGAAGTTGCGTCGAATGGCCGGCTAACTGTCTCCGCATACGTGAGGCGCCGCGGCACGTCACCGCCTCCTGGCGACGCGAATGCTTGTCGGACTTCTTCGCGGACCGCTTCAGCCACATGAAATAAAGATGATGCCGGTTCCGCCGGCGCAATAGCAAATCCGAGTTGTCGGAGCTCTTCGCGCACCACCTCTTTTATAATGTCACGCAGCAACCTGTCGTTACCCGCAGTCAGTGCGCAAGTGCTCGCCGCCGAGTAGCTGTCATGCTGGCGGTATCGTTGCTGTAGTGCCCGTTCAATGGCCGTAGCCTCTCTTGCAAACTCTGCTACCGTTGTGGGCGGATTTCTCACTAGGCCGGCAAACAGTTGTTCTTTCACGCCCCGCAAGAGATATCGCAGCTTTCTTTCCTCTGGCATGTCGGGGTCCGCCCTACGGAAAAGACGGGTCATGTCTTCCGCGAACATAGCAACGCTCTCATTTGGTTTCTGAATGCGAGATTCAAGGAGACGCTGAGCGTTTTCCCTTCGATCGATAGTGGTGAAAGTGTCAAGCAGCTGTGTGCGGAAATCTTCCCACGTAGCAAAGCTCCTCTCCCGGTTCACATACCACGTCCGAGCGTTGTCCTTGAGGTAGAAATAGACATTTGCAAGCTTATCTTCTGAGCTGGTCTTATTGTTGTACTTGGCGACGCGCTCGAACTGGTCTAGCCAGTCTTGAGCGTCCTCAAAGACGTCACCATGAAAATTCTCCGGAACCATGGGATTCTGCAGTGTTACCTGCGATGGGACTGTAGTGGCCATGGTTGTCGACGGAGGCGAGTGAGCTCGGGAAGTTCCTTGCAAGGGCTCGGGAGACAGGCCTAGCAGGCGGCGACTGAACCGGTGGACCGGTGTTTCGACGCGAGATGGCGATTCCGGGCTGGAACGTCCGCTCCGCGAAGGGGTGCCAAGCATGAAGGATACCCAGCAATATCATCGGATGACACCGCTGCCTTCATTTTTCTGGCACCAGCTCCATATTTCTGATGGTGGGGACACTTGTGATGTCATTGCATATGCTGCAAGGAGCATCTATCTGTTTCGGTTTTGGTTTAAACACGTTGTTCATTCGGTTATTTGAAATTATTGGTGGGTTTCTGAGTGAAATCGACCACCCTGCCTGTTACAGGACTGTCAACACCACTGGAAAACACTGATATCAGAACATCGTGAAAAAACCACTGAAGTTGCCCTAATTTAAGTCACTTTGACCGTATCTGTCTCGGTGCTCTTCTGGCCATCTCGTTGACCTAGTGTACCCCGATATTTGGGAGGTGGGGTATGTGATTTCTGCCTCCAGAAGAAATCACTGGGAGTGAAATGCACACCGCGCACTTTATCGGTGGCATCATAGGCTTTCTGATGTGAAGCATCACTATCCATTCCTTCTTTCGCAGTGGATCTTTTAAATGTACGATGAACATGAATAACTGATCTTTACATCACTAACATCATATAGTCGTCATGTATGTCACGATTAATGATACTGCAATCACATGTAGCTCATAGCCATAGTCCGCAGCCTACGGTATGTGGGTTATGCATCGAAGGTGTTTGAATTTATTATAGAGCCCAGCTTAATCAAGGACCAACTGAATTCACATATGAAATACTGTGGCTGCGTGGATCGAACCTGCTACTTCGACATCTGAAGTGTTCTGCACCTCACGTGGTGCGCTGCCTCTAGGATCAGCCCACATTTTTCTGTCCACAGTTGGCACCAAATGGCCGGATTAGAGAGCTCTGCCCTTACAAGAAATGAACAGTTTCTCCTCACTTGCATTTGAAATGTAGACATAGCAAGCACACGGACTCATGCAACTTACCAAGTGGTAGTGGTGGGGGGGGGGGGGGGGTACTGAACACAGGTCCTCAAGGTGCCAAGCAAGCATGCTGTACCACTACGCTCCTCCCACACGTCATATAGAGTAAATAAACTTATTGCACCAGCAGATGTAATGATGGCGCTTGTGTAGCGTGAATTGTTCGTTAATTTGTGATAAGCAATACGTACATTCTTCTACCATTCGGTATGCTTTTGTGCAACCCTGCTAAGGAACACTTCAACGATTGATGCTTATGATAGCACCCGTCTGTGAAAATATCCGTCTATGACATCCGTTTATGAACACCCATTTATGAAAAAAACACCCGTTTATGAAAACATCCGTCTGTGCTTTGGACTAACGTGAGTGCCAATGTTATTTCGTACCATGAGCTACCATTCAGTCGCCACGGTGTTCTCAACATTCCTGGTCAGCCCACGTTACCAACCATACTCATGAGTGGGTACCCATGCACTTTGCACAGAGGCCTTGATCCTATTCGTAACACTTGGCTGAATGCCAAAGGATTCATTGTAGGCAATTTCCTCACTTAGTGCTTTGCACAACAACAATCCCACAATGCGTGGAATCTGTGGGATTTTTTTGTTCTAACTTAATCAGGGTATATTCCACTAAAGTATGTGTAGTAGTGAGTGTAAGTTATAAAAGGTTGTTACATTTTTAGATTTACCCTACTTAGCCAGTATAAGCTCATATAACCTGCCTTAAAACAAAACAAAAATGTCTGTGAGATCAAGGTACAGGTAATATGCATACATCACCATTAAGTGTGGCTTCATAGTAGTGTGCACATCCCCTGCAAGAGATGTTTCACGGTATAACGTAGCCAATGTAAGCTCATATAACCCAGTCTAAGACTCGAGAAATGTTCAATTGGGGTACAGGTAATTTGCATACTTCAACATTGAGTGTGGCTTCACGGCATTGTGCATTTCTCACATAAGGGCTGTTTCACAGTGTAGTGACCCTATTCTGCCATGAAAACACCTTTACAGGTTGCTTACGTGTGGAAAAAGAGTCTGTTCTTTTCGATTACTTGGAAATTTCAGAAATTCTGGTAGACCATGTGATGCATTTGCAGCTCAGTCGCACTTCGTTGCCCAAAACAATGATTACACACGTCACCTACATGAAAGCTGCACCTGCAGGTTTGACAATGCATATTGCAGTTCAGCACTTTACCATTCTTCCCTTCATATTTTGACTGAGTATTGGAAAATCCTCGCATATCTTGTAGGCAGTCTCATCCTCTTTACCACAAAAGGGTAATTTTAACTTGTATCTGAGTTAGTAGGTAACTTATCTTTTTGGCCTTGCAAAAGAGCATGCCTGTAATGTATAACCTCCTGAATCCAACAGACAGTGAGGCCAAGGAGGGCATAGGGGAAACTATTTGTAGTTTTTGCTGTAGCATCGAAATTATGCCATCAATGTAAAAGAGTTAAGGTGGACGAAATTTATCAGCAGCCAACCCATGTTGAGGTCATGTGCTACGTGATACCTTCTGGCAAAAAACAGGCTAACATCTCCGGAGTCATTAATAAAAAATTCTCTCTCTCTCTGGCAAAAAAGTGTTACACACTTGCCGCTATGGCTACAAGTGGCTACACACTCAGGAATAAATGTACAGAAATACCCAATATAGTAGATGAGGGAATGTCCACCATTTTAGCTCATTTAGTAGGGCATTTGAGTGCAAAAAAGGACGAAACACAAGGAAAAGAAGATGACTACACGAGCGCTCGTGCTCAAATGTATCCCTTATTGAACCAACGCGCCCAACAAAGCATTCTATTAGTAGGGCATTGTATGCATTATGCACAGGTCAGAGGTTCGGTCCCTGCATGTATATTCTTTTGTTGTAATTACTACGCTACAGCGAAAAACTACTTATAATTCGCCCTATGCCTTCCTTGGCCTCATTGCGCATGGTATTCATTACACTGTGTCTAACATATAAACAAGCCCTTGGTCGACCTCCCTTTCATTATACATGTATATAAGCACTCTTTCATATACACCTGTTGAGAGGGGCTGGTCCCACCATTTCACAAAACAGCAGCGTCCCCTGTCAAAAGTTTGCATCAGCGTGCAAACATGTTACTTCTTTTACACTCTGAAACCAGGTTACGAAGACCATTGTGATGTCGTTTTATTTATATTTTGTCCCTTCAAGAAATGGAACCTTGATAGGCATACCAATCAGTGGTAACTGCCGAGAACATGATCATTGCCCTGATATTCTCGCGTGCGTCAGGCCATCTGTCTGAACATTAAGAGAACAGTAGGTGGCTTCTGCAGTGATAAGGTCTAAATAATGTAGCATTTTACATTTGTTCAGTTTTATATTTACTGCACAGACAGCGCTGGCACCTTTGTGACCAAATGTACGTTTTCTAGAGCAAGTATGATTGCCCAAGTACATTTTACACCTTTTTCCTGCAGAGATGGCATAACTACAAGGAGCTTTCCCACTTGGCAGAGAGATCAATATTTCTCAGGAGATCTGCATGAGAAAACTCCAGAAAAGGATTGAAGAGAAAGACCCATCTCAGCTGCAGCACGAGAGAGCATTGCTGTAGTGATCACAAAGTATTGGACAGAAGTTCCTGCATTTTGACCCATTGGCCAGCTGTCTTTTCTCAAACTGCGAAATAAATTATTTATGGCAAATAGTGATTAAAGGGTTTATTTAGAATTTTGATATTGGGGGGTGCCCATTGTGTAACCAGTACGTGGGGTTGTATGGACGCCATGTTATTGGTTATCTGGAGAATTTTTTGGGAAGGGGGTGTGAGGATCCAACTGGGAGGGTGTATAAGTCCCTGTATTCATGACATTCCACTTGATCACATGCACACATTATGGGACAACTGAAAACAGTGCTGCGAGGACTAAAGGCAGTCACATGGGTAGTAATGTGTAGCCTTCCAAGGAAATTAAATTTAAGCAGAATGAACAAATGTTTTACATCTAATGTAGGTATTAGGTAGGTTGTAGGATGTACGTTGTAGGTATAATGCTTAGCAACTAAAATGCAGTACTCCGACTACGTGGCGGCCAGTGCACTTAGTGCTACTGGGGTGCACTGGGTGATCACAGAGCGACCTAAGTGAATTGACACTTCAAACAGTGCCCCACTTTCACTGAGAACTGCAACAAATCATTTGAGCGTCAAAGCTGAAGCGCATGGCTGCTGATGTGTAAAGCATCACCAGCCATGCGCTCCGAGTATAGAGTTTCGTCCGCTGAGCACTGTACAGTGCTCCCCCTTCAGTTGATAGTTGGCATTCATGTTGTCCACTTCTGTTCTCTTGTGTCCAAGTCTGTATGCCTTACTTTTCACATTGGGATAAAAGCTGCTCATTGCTTTTATACATATATAGTAAAAAATATGAATGTTGACTAGTGTGAGTAAATTCGCGTTTGCCATAAGAGGCTGTGGTACAGTGACGACAGGAGTACACCACAATGCTTCCTGACAATCAGAAAAGACATCAAAGCCGGTCCCCTAGAAAAGACATGAAACGCACCACTTTTAAAAGCTGCCATTCTGACTAGACCAAAAAATGCGGCTTCGAGTTGACAGCTGAGAAATTACTATTTCAAGTTGGTTAAAAATGCAAAGTACCTTGATTGCAGAAAGAAAAAGACGTTATACTTTAACTGAAATACTTATATTCATGGGTAGCATGCGTCGTAATAAAACTAAATAAGCGGTATAAACTTAAGATAATCCAGGGATGTGCGCCAACAACGAGCTACGACGACGAACAAGTAGAGCAGCTCTATGAGGATATCGAATTAGCAATAAAGAAAGTACGGACACAATACACAGTAGTCATGGGGGATTTCAACGCAAAAGTGGGAACAAAACAAAGTGGAGAACAGGCAATTGGCAACTACGGCGTCGGCCGTAGGAATAACCTTGGGGAAATGCTAGTACAATTTGCTGAAAGAAACCGACTCCGAATAATGAATACGTTTTTCAAGAAACACAAGAATAGGAAGCGGACGTGGAAAAGCCCTAACGGGAAAACAAAGGATGAAATCGACTTTATAATGTGCGAACAACCAGGTATAATTCGAGACACAGAAGTAGTGGGGACGATAAAATGCAGTGATCACAGATTAGTAAGGGCAAAGATTGTACTTAACCTAAAGAAAACAAGAACTAAATTATTTACTAGAAAAAAATGCAATCTAGAGGTAATCAGAGTGAAGAACGAAGAATTTAAAGTCGCCCTAAGCTACAAGTTCGAGGCCTTAGGCGAAAACGGTGCTGATTTAGAAGAAATAAACAATACCATAATGAAAACAATCCTTGAAACAGCGATAGAAGTCGGGGGTAAAACAACAAAGCAAGCAACAAGTAAGTTGTCCCAATCTACCAAAGACTTAATAAAAAAACGCCAACAAATGAAAGTAACTTCATCAATAGATAAGATAGAATTCGCGGAACTATCCAAATTGATTAGTAAAGCCAAAGAGATGTAAGAAACTTCAACATGAGAGAAATAGAGAAAGCAGTAGAAAAAGGCACCAGCATTAAATCGGTCAAAAAGAAACTGCACTTAGGACAAAACAGAATGCATGCGCTAAAAGATAAACAAGGTAACGTTATCAACAGTTTCAACAAAATAGTAAAGGTAGCAGAGGACTTCTACTCTGAACTGTACAGCTCTCAGACAGACCATACAACCTTAATAGAAACAGAATCAGAGGAGGACACTGAAATTCCATGTATAACTGCTGACGAAGTCAAAAAAGCTGCCAAAGGCATGTCCCGCGGTAAAGCAGCTGGTGACGACGGTATAACAGCCGACTTGATCAAAGACGGAGGAGATATTGCACTTGAAAAACTTGCATCGCTCTTCACGAAATGTATCAAGACATGTGGTGTACGGCGCAGTCGGAAAAATGCTAATATAATCCTTATCCACAAGAAAGGTGACATAAAGGAGTTAAAGAATTACAGACCAAATAGCCTACTCCCAGTAATATACAGGCTATTTACAAAGGTAATTTCTACGAGGATAAGAGAAACACTCGACTTTAACCAACCAAGAGAACAAGCTGGTTTTAGGAAAGGTTACTCGACAATGGACCACAGCCACGCTATAAACCTAGTAATTTAGAAGTATGCAGAATATAACAAACCTCTTTATATGGCGTTTATAGACTACGAGAAATCATTTGACTCTATAGAAATACAAGCAGTTCTAGAAGCTCTACGTCGACAAGGGGTACCTGGTGTATACGTGAAAACCATAAAAAACATACAAAGATTGCACAGCCACACTACTCCTACATGAGAGAAGCAGAGAAATCCCGATCGGGAGAGGTGTGAGACAGGGAGATACAATATCCCCGATGCTATTCACTGCATGTTTAGAGGAAACCTTCAAACGCCTAGACTGGGAAGAAAAGGGAATTCGAATAGACGGAGAATATCTAAGCAATTTAGGATTTGCAGATGACATTTGCTCTTTAGCAATGATGGAGACGAACTGCAAAACATGATTGATGACCTAAACAGGCAAAGTATTAAAATTGGATTAAAAATGAATAGGCAAAAGACCAAAGTTATGCCCAATAGCCCAGCTAAGGAACAGGAATTTGAAATCAACAATGAACCCTTACAATGTGTAAACGAATACGTATACCTGGGACAGTTAATAACAGGAACTCCTACCCATGAAAAAGAAATTCTCCGTAGAATAAGGATGGGCTGGAGCGCATTCGGAAGGCACTACGAAATCATGACTGGAAACTTACCGCTCTCACTAAAGCGAAAAGTATTCAATCACTGCATTCTCCCAATGCTACGTACGGCGCAGAAACATGGAGGATAACCATAGGTCGGCAGTGTAGGGGAACACTCACTCACACTCACTCACCCAAATTTTTCCAGCATCCGCACTCACTCGCACCCACCTCCACTCACACTAACTTGCACTCACTCGCACTCACACTCACCTCCACTCACACTCACTGGTGCTCACTCGCACTTACTTCCACTCACACTCACAAGCACTCACTCGCACTCACCTCCACTCACACTCACTGGCACTCACTCGCACTCGCACTCACTTGCACTCACAAGCACTCACTCGCACTCACCTCCACTCACACTCACTTCCACTCACACTCAAAGGCACTCACTCACACTCGCACTCACCTCCACTCACACTCACTTGCACTCACTCGCACTCACTTCCACTTACACTCATTGGCACTCACTCGCACTCGCACTCACCTCCACTCACACTCACTTGCACTCACTCGCACTCGCTTCCACTCACACTCATTGGCACTCACTCGCACTCACTTGCACTCACTCGCACTCACCTCCACTCACACTCATTGCACTCACTCGCACTCACTTCCACTCACACTCACTTGCACTCACCTCCACTCACACTCATTGGCACTCACTCGCACTCACCTCCACTCACACTCATTGGCACTCACTCGCACTCGCACTCACCTCCACTCACACTCATTGGCACTCACTTCCACTCACACTCATTGGCACTCACTCGCACTCACGTCTATGAAATGAGTGCGAGTGAGTGCACTCGTGAGTGCACCGACCTATGCAGGCATCTGCGGCAAATAGAGTGACATGAGTTTTTCCTCCTGGGTAGGATAAACGGCAGCGGTGCCAGTACACTGCGCAGGTTTCACCTGGTCGCCGACCTAACTCGGCACTACGCGCACCTCTTCAGTCACGCGTACATCTCGAACTGTGAGCGCTGTCTAATGTATCAGAGACTACAACACATGGTATTTCGCGACTGTCCCCCATTCGTGCAACAGCAGTAGATGGCGGCCACTAGGCTGGCTGACATGGGAGTACAAGCAATAGATGAAAGCTGTATTTCACCCGAAACAGGGGACCATACCGAATTACCAAATGCTGCAAGGTCATTTTTTCAATAGAAATGGACTGGATGCTAGACGTTCGGTACCACTGCGCAAAGTTGCGGATTATGAAAAGCGACTATTAAACTTAGGTGCAACTAAAGTGGCTTCTTTTCATTATGCGACTATTAGACCTTTATCATAATCTTCGAGTGCATTTCCCTGCACAGCATATTCGTCCGACTAATGGCGGCCCCTGTCACGTTTCAAGTAGAGGTGAGGTCCCAGTTACCCGTGCTGGGGTTTGACTATTGCCAGTGTTTATGTCAAGAGAGCCGGGTCGACATTTTCCGCGTCACAGCACGTTGTTTTGCAGAAGTGAATAGCTGCCATAAGTTGGGCTAGTTGGTATCAAGCGTAATGAAATATGATTACTGGCGTCCATGTCCCCTTTGCACAAGCAGTCATGTCTTATTATGTATATACGGATCACTCATTCTTATCCCCATTTTCATGCTTCATCACTCTTCTTCCCCTGTTGCGTTGTCCCCGAAGTAGAGTAGAAGGCCAGGGCGTACTAGATCAGGCCACCCTCTCTACCCGTCTCCAGTGTATTGGACTTCAAGTACGCGAGTATGTAGCTTCATTATGAAACTGAGGTTGCTTCGATGTAACGTTGCTCGCTGTGACAGATTATGCACTGCATTGTGATGTTGTTAATTATAATGATTATGTTAATATTTCATGCGATATTTTCTTTGAAGGTCACTTTGGTCAGTATTCATTGTCACTTGATTGATGCTTTTGGTAGTCTTTTCAAGCTTGCCTCTTTAATCAGCTGATGTCCTAGGCAAATTTTCACTTTGATACCTGGGTCATATTTGAGTTCCTTTGTTCATACTCATTGATTTTATGTGGCGAAGATACTGCATAACATGACTGAAAGTGGCTATCACACAGTCATCCATTATGCTGTCTGTGCTCATATAACAGGATGCGCTGCTCTCATGCTGAGAAATGCATTGTCGTTTGGCTTTTGATTATTGTTACTAGTGCGCTTTCTGTAAGCCTCTAGTCGTTAATAAGTTCCAGATATATTTAAATTATTTCTTCTGCAGTTCCTTTTGAATATTTGTGGTTTTATTTTTTTGGCATTTCTCTTTTTTTTTAAACTACCATAAGTTAGTTTCTCAATGAAATGTTGAATAAAATGTTGTTGACGTCATGATCATTGGCAGTGGGGCCTCCTTGTTAGGCCGCTTGCCAAGAAACTTTCTATCCTTAACTGTAGAAAGATATGTCACTACTGTTTTTGGTAGATTTGCTTCATACTATACAAAGTACAAGCTATATTGATTTTTGTATGCGTGACAACTAATTGTAACCTAAATGCTAAGACGGATAAAGCCTTTGCAGACAACTGTGTGCCTACCTTACTGCACTATTGCTCTGTTGCACTCAATGCTGGTGCTTTGACCCGCCAGAAAAAAAAAGTTCCACGCAAGTGCGACACCAGCAATTGTTCCTAGGACGAAAGTATTCAGGTGGGCTGGCACTAACCCCCACTCTGCAGCACCCTAAACCTTATGGTGCAGCTGGTAACGTAGCAGGTCGCAGCTGCTACCATAAGGCAGGGACGACGTCCGTGGATCGTGGGTGCCCCCCAATATTATTATCCCGGTGACACCTTCAGAACCACAGAGTTAATGCCTTAGGGGTGCAAAAAATGCCTTGGCGTCATTTGAACCCCTAAGGCGTTAGCTCTGAGGTCAGATTATCATTTATATATTCTGAGGGTGGCAACCAGACCAAAATTTTGGTGGGCGCACACAGTTCCCGAGCACGATTCCTGCTTCTTTTTCAGATTACGGCTAACATTTCAGGAACAGCTTTTTGATGACGCAGGTGCAAGTCTTTGAACGGATTCAGAAATCCTGGAAAATGGGATTATTGGAGTCTCCTCGAAGCCGTCGAAAAGACCGCCTTTTTGAAGACGCATCTGCAACGAGCCGGACATCAGACGATATACGACGCATCCAGGACTAAGGCTTCTTACGCGTGCCGTCTGCAACATTAACGTCTCGGATATCCGTTTCGAAGTCGTCATAAATCCTTTGTATGCTAGCTGGGCAGGAGAGTACCGACCGTGGCATGTAAATCAAGCCGCTCATGCCATACATGTCATGATTTTCATGTTATGACCTGTCATTTGTGTTTGTCATGCAGTGATGTTGTGCCATACTGATTTTCGCATACATCCCATTAACGAAACGGCCCAGGAGAGCACCAAGACCGTTTCATGTAAATCATGCATGTCATGATTTTCATATAATGACCTGTCATTTTATTCGTCATGCAGTCATATGGCATAGCGATTTTCGTATACAATCCATTAACGAGACGGCCACGGATACATACATACATACCACTCACACTCATTGGCACTCACACTCACACTCACTTCCACTCACTCACACTCGCACTCATTTCCACTCACACACACTGGCACTCTCTCGCACTCACTTCCACTCACACTCACTTGCACTCACTCGCACTCACCTCCACTCACACTCACTGGCGCTCACTCGCACTTGCACTCACTTCCACTCACACTCACTGGCACTCACTCGCACTCACACTCACCTCCACTTACACTCACTCGCACTCACTTCCACTCACACTCACTGGCACTCACTCGCACTCACACTCACAAGCACTCACTCGCACTCTCACTCACCTCCACTCACACTCACTTGCACTCACTTCCACTCACACTCACTGACACTCACTCGCACTCACCTCCACTCACACTCACTTGCACTCACTCGCACTCACTTCCACTCACACTCACTGGCACTCACTCGCACTCACTTCCACTCACACTCACTGGCACTCACTCGCACTCACCTCCACTCACACTCACTTCCACTCACACTCATTGGCACTCACTCGCACTCATGTCTATGAAATGAGTGCGAGTGAGTGCACTCATGAGTGAGTGCGCCAACCTATGAGGATAACAAAAAAACTAGAGATGAAACTAAGGAGCACGCAATGTGCAATGGAAAGAAAAATGATGGGGGTAACGCTAAGAGATAAAAAATGAGCGGAATGGATCAGAGAACAGACAGGAGCAGCCAATAATCAATTAAAAGAAGTGGACCTGGGCAGGGCATGTCATGAGGAGGAAAGATAACAGGATGGACAGTAAGAGCGACGGAATGGATACCAAGAGAGATCGATTTGATTTTGTGGGGTTTAATGTCCCAAAACCAGCTCTGATTATGAGAGACGCTGTAGTGAAGGTCTCCGGAAATTTCGACCACCTGGGGGTTCTTTAACGTGCACTGACATCGCACAGCACACGGGCTTCAACATTTCGCCTCCATCGAAATGCAGCCGCCGCGGCCGGGATTCGATCCCGCGACCTTTGGATCAGCAGCCGAGTGCCATAACCACTAGACCACCATGGCGGGGCAAATACCAAGAAGAGGGAAAGCGCAACAGAGGCAGGCAAAAGGTTAGATGGAGCGATGAAATTAAAAAGTTTGCGGGCATAAAGTGGAACCAACTCACTCAGGATAAGGTGGATTGGAAATCGCTGGGAGAGGCCTTCATCCTGCAGTGGACCTTAACAGGCTGATGATGATGATGATGACTTATATTCATAAAATGCTGTGCTTTCAGATGCAGTGTAAGGCAACATATTTATCCATGATATCAATAAACTGGCTGCCACAAACCAAGATTGAGGCATCAACTTGAAACTGCGAGTACCAGCGGTGAACTACTGTACATGTGATTATTTTTGTGAATCCATCTTGCGAATTGCACTGCGACAGAGTGGAAGCCAGCACTGCTAGTGGACAATCTCATCAGTGCAAAATATGAGTCATTCTCAGTCTTACCTCGCAAGTAATGTTGAGTGAAAAAGCATGTCATCTCGTCAACAAGGTTAATACGTTGAAAGCGATCTGGATGGGCAACAAGCAAGGTGCCGTTGCTTGTTTTTAGATACAGGTAGAGTAGGAAGAAGCTATCTTCGATTTGCATCAGGAAATGGCTAACAAGCAGAAGCATGCTGCAAAATGTTTTGAATTTGTGTAGCTGAACGATTTTTGATAGCTCTTCACAGTTACCTGTGTGACCACCACTTAAAGGTCTACTCACCAGGCCACATGGCTAATTTTGGTTATGCACTGGAGCCCTGTAGAGAGTGTTCAACCACAAGAATATTTGAAATTGGTCTATTATTAGCAGAGACACAAATGTTTCAACCGCGCGAAACCAGGATTTCAAAAGGCGAGGGTCACTACCAGTACGACACCCTCACCACATACCGATTCTGTGGGGTGAAGCAGCAAAAAGACAAAAAAAAAAGAAGGCGAAAAGAGTGAAGCTGTTTGTCCGCACCGAGGACTGCCGCTTCCCGATTGGGCAATTCATGGTTCAGGCTGCCAACGTGGTTTCTAGTGACGCAGAGGTGTTCTGTGGTCACGTGGCGACTCGTGATGATGATGATGATTGTGGTTCGGTTAGGAAAGGACGCTAATTTCTGCAGCCCATGTAGGGAGCACGGCTAAGCATCCGTGGTGGTAGGGGAAAGGGAGTGAAAGAGATAGAGAAGAGAGAAAGGCCGTAGTGGAGGGCTCCGGAAATTTAGACCACCTGGGGTTCTTTAACGTGCACTGACAACGCACAGTACACGGGCCTCTGGCATTTTCGCCTCCATCAGCATCATCCTCTCCTCTTAGCGCATGATGTATGTGGGAAGAGAGGAAGCGACACTCAGTTTGAAATTTGAGGGCCTTCCGCAGTGCATAGCAATGCAGTTCTTCGCAGGCATGATCGTGAGCACACAAGGTACACAGTGCAGCTCAAAATGGCCAGACCTAGTGAGGGGCCCTTGAAGTTGTGCACGCTGTCGTGCATGAAGTTGTGCATGGTGATTACTTAATTTTTAGAAAGGCAGGAGACAGAACAGCTGTTTTCACATAACTGCTATCTTGCACTGGCCAAATGGCCCTCAGTTGCGACTTCAAAAGTTGCTTCCAACAAAAGCCCTCCTGTGCAGTTTGTTTGCAGTATGGATGTTGCAGCTCTAACGAATGAAATTCAGCGGATAGGAGCAGTTGTAGCACAATTTCCATAACTGGCTTTCCTACAGTGTGGCTTTGCAGTGGCACGAATATTACAATTTGAGAATGGAAGCATGTGCTGCCTCTCACAGGTAAACTTGCTTCTCAGGAAGCCATGGAGTGTTATGAGGTAACACATGCCAGTCCCATCTTAAATCGTCTTCTAAGCTAACGAAAGCAAGTGGTCGGTTACATTAAAAACCTAGGGCACCGTAATCATACCACACATTTTTACTTGAAAAACAACCTTTTAAAAATTAACTGCATCTTATGCAGTTAATTTTAAAAGATGCAGTTATGAAACATGCTCAAAGTGTTTCTCAGAACTGCCTTTTCAGTTCCACTCAGTACAATTTCCACCGTACAGTTTCCCTTTTGCAGGACCACCTACAGCACAAAATGACACACATTTAATCCTATGCTTCTGGAATTCACATCCAAACGTGATCACTAAATCTCTCAGGTCACTGAAGTGTGTCAAAAAAGGTGACAAGATATTTGCTTTCTATTCCTGGTACAGATGCTGACCACCAAGTTCTACATTATACATCTTGTGTGTTTTATGCGTAATTATTTCTGAATACAATTTCTTATTCTGCTGGTAAACATTTATGTTTTCATTCTAATTGCTTTTACCAAGGCGGCCTATAAGAACGTACAATTTATTTTGCATGATCATCCTATGTATAAGATTTATGTCACGCAAGCATTCTGCCTTTAATCTTGCCATCCTAGACCACTTCTTTTTTCTGAACTCCTGATAAATAAGTGAATAAAATTACCAACATAGACAATATAAACCCCAATGACATGTAAACCTGTGACAATGAGAAATCACCGTCAAGTGAGTGCCTTTAATGAAGTCTATTTTGTTGTTTCAGCTGTTCTACAGCGCAGGTTTGCAACATCAATTGAGCACATCGTCACATCTAAACAACCGTTGAAAAAAGCTCAGTGTTACTCAATTTGGCTTAAGAGGTCGTGTTTTTGGGCCAGTTGGTTCATACTTGATGGGGACAACTTGGAGCACTAAAAAGACACCTGTCCTATGTGTCTTTTTCTCATCCCCAGCGCTCCAAGTTGTCTATATCAATTACCCAATTTGCTGTGCAGAAATCAAAAGGTAACTGAATGGCTACTGGTCTTGACAATCCACAAGCAGTGTTCTTTACTCTGCTAAATAATTTTGGATACGTGCAGTCTGCTGAATGTAAAAACCAGCATCTGTGCATGTGTTCTTATATATGCAACAAAATTTGTACACTGTACCTGCAGTCTATAAATCCTTCAACATGGCAAAGGAAGCTTATTGTAATTACCTCACTGTGCCTTGCATAACGTGACCTGCTTATTTGAAGAGTGCAAAGCTGTAAATAAGAGGACTGGATCATTATATAGCTGCATTAGAGCAGCAGACCACAGCACCTCCACCCTTGATCCTAGCACGCACAAGGCAAATAAAGGTATACACAGAGAAGTCATGGCAGAAAGCCTGCCTATATGCTGCTTTACTTTTTGCTTAAAAGCTGGTGCCACTTGAATGTCTGAGTTGTCTAGGCCATGACATCCTCAAGATGCAGACCATGGAAAGTATATTTTAGGCTGTCAGGGCTGACCGTTAAACTACATTATAAGTTCACCAAAGCCAGAAGACACACCGTTATAGCACGATGTCTTGCAAATCGATGGAGGCAAAAAACTTCATTGAACAAGAGACTTTGAAAGGACCGCGCAGCCCTCACTTTAGGCATCAGTGTCTAGGAAACACAGGGCCATGGCGCTGTGGTTCGAAGTTGTACGTCCGGTTCCTGCAATGCAAGAAGGGCCTCCCATTTCTCCTATGTTCCGGTGATAGGCTGTTCTTGCAGGCGACAATAGGCACGGCAGCCAAAGATGATGTAGTTTAAAGGTGGCAGGTGATATGCACAGATTGCACTCTGGAGAAATGGGACACAAGTGGGACAGGACCTGAAGGGTGGAAAAGTTTGGGTCTGAAGACACCTCCAAATGATTTGATGGGACTGGGAAAGCTGAGTTGGTGAGGCATGTAGGCATGATGGGCAAGGCGTGCTTGTTGGGCCAGCTCAGCAAAAATGTGTGCCCGCTCTTTTGAGAAATCTTGGCTATGGCTGCGATTTGTCCGGAGGTTCTCAGGCTGTTATTAGCAGCCTCATTTTTGCGATTGCCAGAGCGAGTCAGCACCCATATGAGTCCAGTATGTCTGTTGAAATTTATGGTGCACATTCTCAATCTATGCCATGCGTAAGGGTTATGCAACTGAAGGTAAAATTGGGAACAGCTGTTTTGTAATCTCTAATCACGTATGTGGCATTGGTCTGGGTGATGGATAAGGATATAGAAGCTTACTCTACTTCCTCTGGGGTACAGGGGGATCTAAGAAGTGTGCGTGGGGCATTTGATGGATGGTAAGATACAGCTATCGCCTGTACAACACGTGGACTGAGAGCACGTTCTCCAATGTGCCATATTCCTTATGGAGAGCTACTGCTGGCACGGCAAGGCAGGCTTGATGGTATTCTGGGTGAACGTTCTTAGGGAGGGGTTTGATGATAGTATGCCATGTACATGGCTTGAGGGAGTGAGATTGACTCTGGAGTATGTGAGGGTATAGATTCCCAGTGAGTCCAGTATGTGCTTTCCTGTTTCCATAGCAGCCACGCAAAGGTACCATAACTGTCGATATACACTTATGAGGCCGTCTGTGTATGGTGTTCAGAATTCCTAATTCTTGGAGCCACTTCATGCTGGTACTCTTCAGGAGGTTAATTGCCACTTTGGTAGCCATGCAGATTAATGCTTTGATTTTAACTTTTTCCGTGCAGGAAGGGTTCAGGTAAGGAGAGCCATAGAAGAATGCAACTAGGCACAAAGGCATGTAGCACCTTAAGGCTGTCTTTTTTTGTCTAGACCCGCGTGCGAACGTGAAAATCTTTGGAGACGTATGACACAGTAAGGGGACTGTCTTAAAGGGGCGCCTGACACCAAAATTTTCGTCTGTCGTTCTTTTGCTGCAATACGTAGCTGAGGATCTGTTAGCCATAATATGGTACATCAATTGCTCCAGCGCACTTCAGATAATTATTTACGGCCTGTTTATTACCGACTAGTTTCAGTCTTAGTTTGGGAGAGCCCAAAAAACGACAAGGCGCCCGGTGCAACAGGCACCATCTAGCGCTCGCAATGGAGTAAATGAGTTCGACCGCGTGAGCACACATAACTGTGACGCACGACAACCGACGCGTGCTCGTTTTCTTTTGCCTGTCGCACATCCTGCACGTTGTTGTCGCTGTTGCTGTTATTGGTTGGCAACTATTTTCTTGAGGTCTGGCGTCGCCGGCAGTCTACTAACGCAGCCGCAGCGAATAAGCAATGGCGGCTATGACGTCATCATTGCTAGCTGCACTGTCAGAGCTTGGCTGCCATGATGACATCGCGGAAGTTGGGGGTCCTCTTCAGGTCACCTTTGCTGTTGTCGATGTCGCGATGTACGGCGTCTAGCGCTCCAATGCGAACTTCAGTATTCATTTAAATTACCTTCGGAGCTGTGTTCTCCATTGAGATTTCGTAGATAACATGTGCATGTCCAGGAAAATTGATCCCGCAGGCTATCTAAGCAGCAAAATTTTGGTGTCAGCGCTTCCATATTAGCTTTAAGGTGCCAAGACCCAAAGAACAAGTGAGTACACAGGACAGAGCCGCTCTGCCCTGTGTACTTGCTCGTGCTTCGTGTCTTTCAGTGCCTTAAAGCTAATACGAATGCATACTAACTAGCCCAGCAGAAAGTTCTATTATGGCTACCTTTATGCTTTCAGGGTTATGTTGTTTTTCCCCATGTGCTGCAAGCACAGGCAAAGAATGTAGAGGGTGGGGATTTATGGTATGACAGTGTTACGCAGATAAGTCATGAAGGGGGTGACAGGGATGTGCTGCAGTCGGAGTATGATGCTGAAACCACTATATATTGATAGGCCCTGAATCAGAAGGGTTTTTTACGGGTCCGACCCTCTCTAGTTGGTGCTCATGCAGCCCCCATCCACATGTGCGAATTAAAGCACAGAGAGCTTCTGTGCAAATGGAGCCAGCTTAAATTACAGCAACCAATTCTGAGATTGGCCGCCTTGGAAGGAGATAGCACTTTAGGATGAAGAGGGGATGGGCAAAATCTTTGAACTTTGGATTTCATGTCTGCATTATTAAATGGCCAGCTGTTACAGGGCGATCGTTCCAGCGTCACTGGTGCCAGGGACCCAAAGTATTGAGGGACCCTGCCGGTGTGAAGTCGGTGAAGGGAACGACAGCAGTTTCGGTCGTTCCGTATGCAACAGAAACAGTGAAAGGATCGGAGTCATGTTTGGAAAAACAAAACAACACAATTTCATCTATAGTGACAGGATGGCACAGAGAATACAAGGTAAACAACACTTCACTCAAACTAACAATTAAGCAATTAACAGCGATGAAAGAGCTTCACAAAATACTAGCACGCAACAATAGCAGACAACTAAGAAAAATAAACAACTAACAAACAGTAAGTGGGGCAATGTCAGTAATACCCCTGACAGACGGGCGAAAGTAAAGTCCTTTGTAGTGAACCCCCTTTTCTACTCTAAAGGACCCTCTGCAGAAAGTAGTTGCGCCGATGACACGCGGCAGAGCGTGAACTTCTTTAGGCGGTTCCTAAGACGAACGCTGCAAAAAATGGCGGTCCTTGTTAAAGCAGCAAGATAGTGAACATTTTTAAAAAGTTCCGCATTTAATTACCTTTACCGATTGTGGGTCGCAAAAATATCGTTTTTATTGCTGATGGCTAATAATGTTGATGGTTCGTTTCACGCCGCGACGAAAAAGATAATGACTGCCCGAATCCCGCATGGCAGCGATGTGAGCGTTCGAGAGTGCGGTAAAAATAAATCTTTGCGGCCCGACAAATCTCATTACACGGCTAAAAGCTAAAGCTTATATGCAAGGCAAGAAAATAGTTGTGGGGTGTTGTAATTTTGTGAAAAGTTTTCTCCCGTTTACGGGTCGTGTACACTGTTGGCGAGAGTACGCCTTTACGCTCGAAAAGTAGATCGCCGATCTACCTTTCTGCAAAGGAACTTTGCCGGGAAGGAGATACTCCTTTGTCGTGTGTCACTGGGCATGAACTCCTTTCCGGAGGATGTCCCGTTACCTAAAGTACTTTAGCATGCCCGTGTGTCAGGGGTATAATACAGGAATCTAATCTACAAAAGCTATGAAAGTTCAGTCACAGAGTTCAGGAGTATAAACAGGTAATGGCATACGTGGTGATGACCGAGCATTGAAGGGCCCTCGGCGGTCTAGTGCGAGAAGACCGTAGTTCTGGCACAGCTTCAGTGTCGATGGAGTTGCAGCATTGCTGTTTCCGGGGCGCTAGTGCTTGAAAGCAATCTCGAGCATGTTGAGCTAACCGAGACGAAGTCCCGATGCCTACGTTGCAGACGGTAAGTGCACGTCTCAACTAGACGAAACGGCTAAGGTTAGGTGGCCAGCCGGTACAAAGCCACGCTAACAACTTCTAGAAGGGATACGTGATGATTGGCTTCTATGCCATGTCAAGCAAGCGACTAGAACTCCATGCCCCTCAATACTCCGCGCTTAAATATGCTCTTGTTTTCACTGTCTGTGGGATCGGGGCGTGTTTATGGAGACAATTACTCCAGCATTGCATTTTTGGCTCTGCCGAAAAATATCCCTCTCGCAATTAATGCACTGGGGTGAGCAATGGCCAAACCCTTTCTCGTGGCCACCGAGTCGGCATTTTCCTTCATCTCGGCTGAACGACAGGCCATTAGCGTCCGAGACACGGGGGTCCTTGCTTTGCCGATCATAACAAAGCTATGCATTAGTCATCTACTTCAGCGCTGAGGGCCTGCTGACAACACAATAGCATACTGTCCGCATGTGTCCAGTGCCCACGAAACGGTGCTCCGCTGTCTGCACCTGCATTGCTGACCTGAAGCACAACGTCTCGGCATTTCAAGAATCACGCCAGGGCTCGCATGGGAAGGCACAAAGTCAAAGTTGGTGTTTCCCAGCTCAGGAAGCGATCTCCCGCTGGTTTTCTTGAGGGGCCAAAGAGCTTCCGACGTATTTGGACGGGTCAAAGAGCTTATAATGTCACATGTGCAGGGATACCGTTAATGTACAATTAGTCTGCCCCGAGGTAATGTCGTCCGTGACAAAGGCATTACCTTTGGCGAGGGGCTGTGGAAAGTTCGGCATGATAGAGGGAACGAAATAAAAGAAGGCTGGAGAGTGGGGGATGGGATAGAGCTGATGGTGGCCCCCTTAGCTGGCTTACCTCTTTCCGCAAGGGTGCTACCTCTTCTTCTGACTACGGACCCTTACCAGCTCGCTCAACTTTCTGTCCTTTTGTGCTACCGCTTCCTTGCTCAGTGACGTTTAGGGTGCACTCGTGGCTTTGGTCCAGGCTTGCTGGTGATCTTGATGGGGCACTAGGGGTGGAAATTCCTTGGCCGTGGGCACTGCTGGCCTTGGTTCCAGTTGTGGAGGCTGGTGTGGCCTAGCTTTGCACGAGCCTGTGCCAGTAAGATGATCCCCACGACACAGAATGCATGTTGGCATGCAAGGGGTCCGTTGCATGCTATGCTTCTCACCACACTGCCGATAACAGGCCATTTTTTGGGAGACGGCACACATCGTACCTCTGAGCTGGTTTCTGGAAGTTGGTACAGGCATGCGGGCTGCCCTTGTTAGGACCAGAGGTGTTATCAGGATAGAAGCTTCTTTCCTCGTGGATTGGACTGCTATGATTTTGGCTTCCGTTTTGCAACGCCTTAGGTCGCTTATGAGTTCCTCTGGCGCCCTGGAAATCCTGACTGCGCCGCTGGTAGGGGCGCGATGTACGCAGCTACGTGGTCTGCTTTTCATCGATACTTATCGCCAATGCCTGTTACTTACACTGCCGTTGCCACCGTAAAGGTGTTGGTAGGATGAACTCTGATGTGCAATTCTGCCAGTATTGTGCAGCTCCTGTGCGGCATGCAGTGCTTGGAGCTGGGTGCTTATCGGGATCGGGGACGAGCCCGCCTCACGTGCGGAATATAACCCGGGATGTCCTTGCTGGCAGCGCGGCGAATTGTTTACTTTTGTGTATGTAGTGTGCAACAGCACGCATGATGCATCACGCACGTTGCTGCGTCTCCTTGAACGCCACAGAAGTAGCGTCTGGCGATGACGTACTGGCATTTGGCTGCACTGGAACTTTCTAGTAACGTTGCTGGAACCGTGGTCGCTGAGAGGGCTTGATTTCGGCAGAGATGAAGGATTTAGCGGGACACAGTAACCAGAATTTGATGGAAGCGATACGATGCGCGTCCATTCACTCAGGCACAACCAGCGCGAGATCCGTTGACCGTCGAAGGATGCCATCAAGCCGCCCAGCAACCGAACCACGCTGAACACCACGCGGCTGGCACCATCCGAACCAAGGAGACCTCGACGATCCGAACACGCCAATACCTTGCACGCCGTACCGGCGCCTGCGTGCAATTATAAAAAATCCAAGATACCGTGAGTCACGTGACCTGGTGACGTCACCGGATCAGCGGCCTTCAATAAATTAAAACCACGCAAAATAACGGCTTCTTCAAAAAAAAAACCAGAAAAAAACACAAGCAAACGCGTCGTAGGTTGCCTGGCCCGCCTTTCTAAACTTTCAAGCAAAAGGCGCAATCCGCAACGAAGCCAAGCCAAATTGGGTGAAAGTTGATAAAAGCAGTTGGGGCGGCGTAATCTGGCAACGCTGCCTGGAATGCATTTGAGCGATCGACCCGCGGCTGGAGCGGTATGTGATTGCAGGCGTGAGGCTTGGCACAGTTACTGTGGACACCTGCAGCGGGGATCTGCTTGAGAGAAACGCAGTTTCCATTAGCGCCACTCGGTCAGTATTATATCTCTGTCAGCGTGGCCTCGAAAAGCGCGCAAATGCCGCGTCCGTGAACGTGCATTTTCGCGCATTTTCGAGCCTCGTTTTCATTGTGCAAACGTAACGTCGCGCGGTACTATCGCAGGGCTTTCATACGAATGCAAGAATTTTTCCTGATCACTAATTTGCCGCGAGGACTTAGTAGCACAGCGTTTTGCTGGACTACCTTGTGTGAGATTCTGGAAACAAGAGCAGTCGGGCACGCTGCTGCAATGCTGTTGCACTGTAGCACATCGTGCTCGGCCGCGAGGTAGGTAGTTGAATCGGCAGCCGTAGTCATCGAAGCAGACACGCGAAGATCCAACTAGTGACCGGCATGTGGCACAATTACGTTTTTTGCTTAATTTCTGCATTACGAAAGGTGCCAAGGCAGGCTCCGGTTTGAAAGTCGAGTACAAAGTGTAGCTTATCGATATATTCAGCCCCAAAGTGTATATGAGGCGGCTTTCTGCGAAGTCTGATTGGGAACCGCAATGCCCTTTGGGAAAGCTGCAACAAAAAGCATTACACTTGTGTAGCATGCAACACGACGTGCTACTAAGGCCACAGAATACTTTTTTCTGTCAATGCAAGGAAACCGTACTGATTCTTTGTCATTGAAGCATATTGTCAGCCAAAGGTGCGAGGATTAATTCACGTGCCGGAAGAACGAACGATTGAAATTTACCGTACGGCGTCATTAGTTCTGCGCAGAAAGCTGCAACCCTGTCTGGTTTGGTACCAGTTACTCAAATGGAGCAGCACGGGCGCTGAATTCGGGGTCATAATTTGTAGCTATTCGTAGTGTTTTTTCCTTTGCGACTCTTGTAACAAGGATGAACAAGATTGTGATGGATAAAAATCATGGTATATAATAATGCATTTGGATTCATAGCCGGTAAATGGTGCAGTCTGTAATACAGCATGCAGCTGTACTTTCTTCCTGCAAAAAGAAAAACGAAATCTGGAAGGTTTTTATGAACTATGTTAATCTAGGAAGGGCATCACTTAACAGAAATGTACACTGAGAAAAACAACATATTGCATGAAGGTATCAATATGGGGAATAATAATAGTTGCTGGGGCTTTACATGCTAAATCTGCGATATGCGCTAGTTGCAGCAGACCACGTCAGTGTCGTCTCTGTCATCTCGGGGATTTGCAGTGTCGTGGTTGCGGGAAAATGGGGCACATTGCCAGGGTATGTCATTCACAAGTGCGGTGTGACCAACAAGGAAACTGGGAAAACGAAAAAGCAATCAATTGAAGGGTGCCCTTCGCTATAGTATCTTGTACTTTGGTGGCGCTGTGCAAACGTCCATGCTTGTGCTGTTGGAACCTGCCAGGAAGAAGGTGTATGTCAGCGTGAGCATTGAGGGCACAGCATGCTGAGTGGGGATGGACTCAAGCTTGACGTTCTTTCATTTCCGATGTGCCGGCTAGGAAGGTTTTCTGAACGGACGACTTCTGAAGCTGCAACTGCTTCGTTATTGTCATGAGAGATTACCTACACAAGTGCATTGATGTGCACAGAATTTGCATGGTCAGAGTGACGTTCTACCGTAGGCTACTGACACTGGTAATCATCAAAGGGGGGGTGAGCACCCAAGCCTGCTTGGTTCATGGCATTAGGCATGGGTATCGGTGCAACATGCCCGCCGGCTGCCTGCACTGCACGGATACATATTCAGAGATTTTGCCTCCGTATTTGAGGGAGTGCTGCATCGTTACTGTGGACCACTGGTACAGTTTGCTTTCACCCTTGTGCCAGCCCATCTGAAGGCTTGGAGAGTACCATTTGAATTTCTCAGTGAAATTTGTCGTAGCGGCGCCCGCCGCTATCAGTGCGTGATCGGCGAAAGACAGGAGGCGACTGTCGTCCAACTCCCAGGCAGGAAAACAACCCCCGTCTTTATTTCCACATCAGTTTAAGTAGACCCAGCGTGACGTCAACGACACGTGGTTCCATACACATGCACCAGGCACAATGAATCGGCGCATCATGCCGAGCGTGCTTTCAGCCGCATAGAAACACAATCCAGCACATCCCCCCCTTTTCCGAAATAGAAGTGGTTTTCGTAGGTGGTACTTAGAACACTCACACATGAACAAAAAGCAAGAAACCTTAGAACTGACCTCGAACAAAACCTCATTCATCAATCCCGTAGCGAACTGGTCGCTTAATCACTCTGCCCGACCTGGTCACGGTTACTGTAGCAGAAGGTACTGAAGTTGAAATCATAGCCCCTGAAGCTAAGGGCAACGAAGCTGTTAAGGCAGCAGGTGACTCCCTTTCCGTAGAAACCAATTCGGCTGTATCGCTTTCATTTGGAAACTCGTAGCTGCCTTCTGCCTTCCTCTGTTCTGGTAAGCGGTTCAGCATTCGTCGGTTACGCCGCAGCGTACTCCCTTCCTCGGTGCGTATTATGTAGGACCGCGGTGTAGCGGCTGTCGCTAGCACCGTTGCTCTGGCCTTCATGTCTGTTACCCAAACAGAATCACCTGCTCTTAGTTTATTCAGTTCCCGGGTTCTGTGGCGCCTATTGTAGTACCGCGCTTGTAACACCTTGTTGGCACTGTCTTTGGCCCCAAGATTAAGCAGCGGTGGCTGCACTGGACCACGCAGCTGGGGTGCCATTGGAACTCTCGTCCTAAGATGCCGGCCCATGAGGATTTCAGCCGGACTAGAGCCAAGAATGCCGGGGGTTGCCCTGTAGGCAAGCAGAGCCAAGTATGGGTCCTTAGATTTAAGGATCAGGCGCTTAATTGTTTGCACCATGCGTTCTACTTCCCCATTAGCCTGAGGGTACCTAGGGCTAGCAGTGACGTGACCAAAGCCATAATCAGATGCAAACTTATCAAACTCTGTACAAGAAAATTGTGGTCCATTGTCTGTCACTACGGTCTCCGGGATGCCATGGCGTGCAAAAATGCTTTTTATTCTTTCTATCACCACACCAGATTTTGTTGAGGGAAGGAGGGCTACTTCCGGATACCGTGACAGGTAGTCGACCATGACAAGATAATGACAGTTGTTAATAAAGCACAAATCAACCCCAACTCGTTCCCTTGCTTGTCGGCCCATGGTATAAAGCAGAGAGCGTACTTGTGCCTCTTCCGAGCGCTCGTTCAGACCCGATGCATAGCGATAGTCGTCGAAGTGCAGTATCCACGCCGGCCACTCCGAGGTAGTGTCGAAGTCCAGCGGCGACGGCTGCTGAAGGCCCGGCGGCGATGCAGTGGCCATTGCAGCCTCCTTTTCTGACGACGTCTCGATCAACTTTTCGGAATCGCTTTTAAAAGCGGATGGGTTGATCCCACTTCTGACACCATGTCGTAGCGGCGCCCGCCGCTATCAGTGCGTGATCGGCGAAAGACAACTCCCAGGCAGGAAAACAACCCCCGTCTTTATTTCCACATCAGTTTAAGTAGACCCAGCGTGACGTCAACGACACGTGGTTCCATACACGTGCGCCAGGCACAATGAATCGGCGCATCATGCGGAGCGTGCTTTCAGCCGCATAGAAACACAATACAGCACAAAACTGATCTTTGTTTTTATAACACTGGTTGTCTTATAGAGAAGGGGCACTCATGCACACTGGGAGCAAGCAGTGTCTGACAGCGGTAGGGTGCGTTTGCGCCAGGTTCTGCCCCGACATAGTGTATGTGCGCAGCGCCTGGTGTGTTGCGACAGAGTGTATTTTAAAAAATACAAATACTAAACAAATGATGAAATTTCATCGTCATAACTGAAGGCCTTTCTAAATGCATTAAGGCTCATTCACACATTCTGGCCAGCTGTTAAAGGGGCCCTGCAACACTTTTTTGACTGCCTCTCTGGAGTGTGTGTAGTATTGAATACTGAGATAAATGCAAAAAGATTTATACATTCAGTGCACGAGAACTGAAGTTATTTGTCCTCAAAGTTCAAAACATGAGCAGACAGCCTGAAAAAAAAAAAAAAAAAAAACGTTCCCTTTTGCATTTTGCTCTCCCACTGACATATGTGGTAAGATCCAGTCAGCGCACACCTCTTATACAGAGATATCGGAAGTTTCTTCTCAAGGTGGCCTGTGCAAATAACCTTGCCACCACTCTTTCTGACCCAGTTGTCATCATGGTTACAACAGGGACGACGAGCCACATGTGTTGGTCAGGAGAGGCAGTTGGTTTTTAAAATATTATACTGAAAGCAGATATCTTTTTTTGTGTTGGGAATGCTTGTGTTGTTTCACCCTGACAAGCCTCCAGCACTTTCAGGTGCACTGGCGAGTCACTACATAGCACTGCACCACTTCTGCTATCGACCTGTTTCTGGTGCCCCTTCGCTACCAGGCACATACACACACACACAAAAAAAGAAACAGAACAATTGTCGCCCGTTGCGTCTCCATTGAGGGCGGTGGGTAAACAGGTAAACAAGTTTCACGGGCTGTGCCTGGAGGAGGTGCTAGCTACACTTTTTATACTACCGCAAATAAAGTGTGCTGTGGGCCAAGGAACATCTCTGGACATGAGCATATTTTGCGTTCTCAACCATGTGTCCTGACAGGGATCGACGAATGTAAAATGTGAATTGGCGTGTCAAACCAATAACAATGCCCAACCACAGTCGTCACTTCTTGTAACAAAATTTGCCACGGTTCAAGAAAAACTCTGTGGAATATGAAAAAAGAAATTGCCCTTCTGATGTCACAAGGCCAAAGTTCCAGCGCGAATTTTAAAACTACAGCTCTAATAGTTGTGTTGCTTGGTTAGGATGTAGGCATGAATAAAGCACTTCAATTCCAGTTTGGTGAAAGTAGTTTGCCCTAGCAGCTCCCAATGCCAAAGCAAGTGCCCTCTTGGGTGTTCAGTCCTGCTTACAGCCTCCACTTGGATGCCTTAGCAATGGCTGAAAAGAATGTTGATTTGTTTAAAGGGACACAGGAGGCAAAATGTTCTTAGTTAGAATGATAGGTGAGTGCTTGAGAAGGCCTGAAACATAACAAGAGCGTCGACAGTTGGGCCAGTTGGTGCATGATTTCTGAAGAAAACCAGCTCAAAACACACAGAAGAAGAAGGTGCACAGGACGATGCTGTGCGCCTTCTTCTTCTGTGTGTTTTGAGCTGGTTTTCTTCTGAAACATAAGTATTATCTTCACTGCTCTGTACACCAAGAAATTTAAGTAAATGGATGGATCTTATGAGTGTTCCCTTTATAATGGGGCGACGGCCCGCGGTCCACCTAACTCTGCCTTTATTCTTTCCTCTACAAGCTCTTGTTTTCCCGAAGCAAACATATTACCTCAAAAATTATCTCCGCACCTACATATTTTATCTATTATCGTTCCGCTGTGAAGTAACAATCTTACCTGGACTACCTTGCGTTTCTGTTTGCTCCAAACCTTTGTGCCACCAAAAACAATAAGCACCTTTTACTTATCTCTGTCGCCAACATGTTCAGCTTTCCCGTGCTATCCCTGAAACCCATGGCCTCCTGTAGGGTAGTGTCCACAGCTACACCTGGGTGGACATCTGTACATTCAATCAAAATATGATCTGTCGTTTCCCCAGCGTTTCCGCAACACGTACTACATGTATCCCCTTCTCTATTGAATTTGGCTGTGTAACTTTGGGTTCTCAGGCAACCTGACCTTGCTTCAAACTCTCTTGATTTCGTCTTTCCCTTTTCTGTAGTTGCTCAATGCCAGTGTCTTCTTCATTGCTGCTATCCAATCCGACTTCTCTGCCTCTCTCTTCTTGTTCTTAATGCTCTGTTCCCCCATCTGTTTCATTACTGGCTGCATACTTACTGGTAAGCCTCTTAGTTCTCTTCCTCCATTGTGAATCAACAGTCTTCCTATAGAAAGATCTGAATACTTTTGCTGCCCATCTGCTGTCCTTCATATTCCTTTTAATCTGTGTTCGTACCTACTTTTACTCTGAGCTTCCCTTCCCTCAAAGTCAGACCAACCCTTAACTGCTTCATTTGTGGTCTTTCCATGGCCACCCAGTGCAAGACATCCGACTGTTCTTTGAATCGTGACCAGTTCTGATTGTACCTCGGGACGGCAAAGCTTGTGCCACCTGCAGGACGTTCTGTGAACTGGGTGCAGTGACATAGTTGAGGCGGCAGTATGCAGCAACAGGTTTCTCTGCGACTGCTTGCAGTGGGGGTTTGCTCACAATAGCTCGAGTAGAGTGTCTCGCTCAGCAAGGAGTACCATTGAGGCACCCTAACAATAGCTGAACTCTTCTTCTCTCCTGCTTTTAGCACAGCTGGCTGGACTATCGGCCAGTAGAGAAAGAAAACACTAAACTACATCGATAGATCTGCTTAGGCGAGAGGTTTGAATACTTCTAATGGCATGCTGACCACCTAAGTATCATTTTCACTTAAACTAGCCATTTTCTTGGTACAAAACAAGCACTATGTGGCGCTTCTTTCAACAGTGCACATAGACTTAAATGTTGGCTCTTATCTACCAGTAAGCAGTGCATGTTGTGCAGGACAGGAGTGGCAACCTGTTGAGAGACGGCGCAGTCGGGTTCATCTAGTCTGGGGGGTTCCAAACCTGGGGACCCCTCAGCAGCGGCCAAACTGGTAAGTTTGTTTGTTCCGAACTTAGATGATTGGCATGCCACGATCCATATTGAAATGGTCAGTTTCTCTTGTTAGAAGTGCTAGTTAACTTATTGATTGCCGACAAGAATTAGTTGGTCAGTGCAAGAAAAATGGAACTGATAAAGGAAGCACTGGCATGTACTTGCAGCAAGGTGGGTTTACTGCATTTCATTCAATTATCATTGGTGTTATTACATTGGACAAAGTGCAAGGTATAGATGTGAAACCAAGAGCATAAGCTATCCTTACAAACAGCTCGCTTTTCACATTTAGCATGACCTGTTTACTGCTGTGAGACTTTGGTATTCAGTGAGTATTCAAACAGCATTAAATTGGAACCTGGACCATGCCTTCAAGCTAAAGCACATTCTAAGGATGGCAAACACTGCTGTGAACAGCCCGGCCAGAACTTTTAGTCATATGCAGCATACAGAGTTCACAAGTGGAACACAGTGCTCCCACTTTCTCGAGAGCCCTCTCTCCAAATAAAATTCTGGCCTCACTTTCTTCGAAGCAGATTGCTGCTGTTGGTCACCAGCTGACAAATCAAAAGCGTCATTTGGATCACGTGCATTTCTAACTGTTGTCACTGTGTGTAGTAGTTGCTGTAGTTAAATAAATGGGCTCAAGTGAGCAAAACTTCTGTTTTGATACGGATGACAGAAAATTTTAGCAGAATACAACCATCAGCTGAACATGTTTGAGGGAATAGGTGCACTAGAATCTCGTACATTTTGAAGAATGCGACAATGAATGAATGATCAAAAAAAAGTAGCAGTTTCAACTGAAAAGTAAGGCATTGATATCAATATCTTTTACTGTTTCACAAAATTCATACTCTGGCACTTATTGACAGTGTAAATGGCACCAAACGTCAGCCCATACTTACTAAAGCGCATTGAAATGTGCCTAAAGGTATGGCAGGACTCATTCGATGATTGTGAATGCTAGCTGTCGCGATGCCAGCAATGTCGGGAGCAGAATGCTTGCATGTTGCCCCTTGCTTCAACATTTAGACTGCTCTACATCTTCAGGCAGATGTAACGTGTAACACAGGGTGCATGTTGAAATTGTAATTTTCTTGGCTTGCCCAAACATTGTGTATGGTCATCACACAGTGCACAAGTCACATTGTGTGTAGGTGGGTGTTTGCTGATGTGACATTGAATATTTACCTTGGGGGAATACGAGCGAACCGAGGCCAGTGGCCTCACATCCACAGATCACGTGACTGAACCATGGTGTAAGAAAGATAAGTTGACCGGGCACATCCTTTACGTTGCACAGGCTAAGCCAGGGTCGCTGGCCAAGCGCACTGCGCATCATGTGCATGTTGACTGTCAGCACTGGCAGTCGAGTTTCTGCACGCCTCAAAGGTACAGATTTTTTAAAAACTTGTGCTCCCTCGATGCCACTACTACAGCCCGTTTGGTTACCATACTCAACAGTTAAGATGGTTGGAGTTTCTTGTGCCTGGGAGGCAAATAGTGGTGCCCGGCGTCACACACTGCGTGCCTGTGCTGAAGCCCATGATTAGCCTTGGAAGGGAGGTGTGTGTTTTTATTGCAGTAGCAATCATATGGACACACAAATGGGCTTTTCGCTGTTGTTGTTGCTGTTGTAGGTTGCTGTCATGCTTGGTATGTGTGTGTATATGTATATTTCTATACTAAATGCAAATCTCCTAAATAAAAGCATCAAAGAAGTTTTCATGAGGTGCCCGAGCAGGAAGCACGACCACTTGGTCCCCTGGCGAGTGTCTCAGACAGCTAGGCCACGGGGGAGCCTTACGAACGGAGCAAGCAGCACACATTTTATATATACCATTTGGAGCTGGTAACATGGTAGCACCCTCCTAGCTACCCTCTGCGATGGAGGTTCATTTAGACTTCCCTCTTGAGATGGCGCAAAGTTCTTGCCGCCTGCGGTAGCTGTCGTGCAGCATCTATTCCTCTAGACGAAGTGCTTGGTTGCACGAATTGGCGACGTCCCTTTTTAATCTCGTCTACCGAAAGTACTATTGTTACAAAACTCGCCCTGTAATTGGCAAAGCTAAGTTGTAAAATAGCTGTTGATGAAATATTGTGCGATTGTACAAGGGTGTTTTTCATTTTTCTTGCTTTGCTGGGCATTGCCTATGCTGTAGACCATTGCAGGACTTGTTGGGCGTGCTTGTTCTGTTCCTATATTGGTTGAGCATCTGTGTTGGGCTCATTGGGCTATGTTCGCCAGAAGTGAAGTGCTTTGAACATAGCCAAGAACTTCCAGAGGGCACAAAGTCCCTCCTGTTTAACCTGGTAGTCCATAAACACCGTTGGTCCTTGTCAAGAGGAAAATTTATTGCATACCTGCTTCGCCCATGTGGGTATTACATCAGGGGGGTTACAATATAAGGAAAAAAAGACAAGTTATCACACGCATAAAGCGTGGTAGAATGCATCGTTGTTTGCAGTGCTAACAAGGTCAGAAAAAGAGCATTCCATTCTCTAACGGTTCTCGCAAAAAAATGCTGAAAGACATCACCGGTCAAAGGAAACTCTCAGATGTTAAGTAAATGATTGCTTCTCTTTGACAGATAGGTACACGGCTTGATGTACCTTCCTCTGATAATTCCAGTTTTAGAATGATAAACAGCATGAAAAAATTTCAAATGAACATTCTTTTTCGTCGATCTTTTAATGTCTGCCACAACAACTTACGTTTACACTGTGTCATGCTTAATTTTCTGCTATAATTGTTGAGAACAAACCTCACTGCCTCGTTCTGCACCAGTAACCGTGCACTGACAAGCGGATGTGTGATTCGGGCCACTTTTATCGTCGAGCGGAAGTGCCCTCATGCACCACTTGAACAGGTGGGAACGGCTTCGCCACAAAAGCAGTTCATGAATAAATTGCACATTCGTTTGCCAGCTGTGGTTGTGGTGGCGGCATGAAGGAGTCGCAAGTTAAAAAAAGAAAGTGATAGACAAGCCGAACATGTTCGAGCGTGGAGACTAAACCGTTGGGCATTCAAGCTCGACATGCATGATGTCTGATGCACTCGGCCAGCGACCTTGGCATGGCCCATGTGATGTGCCCGCGGTCACGGGATCTGTTTATGCAAGGCATGCGTGAGGCCATTGGCCTTGTTCACGACTTCCCGCCCATAAATATTCGAGGTGACACGAACGAATGCGTGTGGTTCAGCACAACGTGGCCCTTGTGTCCGCACTCAACGCTGCTCGTGAGCCGTGGATTGATGACCACGCACGGTTCAGGCAAGCCGAGAAAATGACATGAATGTACGCCCTGTGTTACATGATCTGTCTGAATATGCGGAGCAGTTTTCAGTTCAGTTCAATGCCTTTATTCCTTGAGCAATCAAGAGGGCGGCGAGGACTAAAGGCTTGCGAGCCTGACTAAGGTCCCCGCCCCCGCATACACTTCAGACAATGTTTAGCAATCGGGCTGAAGCGGTACTCAAAGAAAAACACGCTTAACTGAAGATATGAAATATGCACTTACAAAATATATACGTATTTATATTGTGTTCACAACTAGGTCACCAAAAATATCCTATAAATAACATAAATAACCAATATCTAGATGCACAGTCTTCTGCTGTGTCTATACTCGTACCATATAGGTATAGTTTAAATGCTCAAGCAAGAGAGAGCATGCATGATTCCATTTTGGACGCTGCCAACACTGTGACTGCTGGTTCTCGCGATCATCGAATCAAGTTTGCCATCTCTTCGGGCACGTTTCAAGACGCATTAGTAACTAAGCTGATGTTTATTGTGGTTTCATGACATTTTCCATAAGATAGTAAATTATTTCATATCCATATCAATGCTTCCCTTTTCCGGCGAAACTCCACAGTCCCTTTTGCGTGTTTGGATCATACGTTTTCCTGGTTAGTATGCTCACCATTGTGTTATTTTTCAAAAACATATGAACAAGGTTTTACTGTATTTACAGTTTTGGTTAGATAGATCCTGATCACCTTGACACCCAGAAAGCATTGTCTAGCATTTACAATGTGGCAAAGAAATTTGACTACATGAGCACAGAGAAGTGTGCTGGACTGCAATGTCTGCTCAAATTTTCTTTTTTGCCCGCTGCATGTGTTGCACGTTGTTGTTGTTGGTATTGACAAATTTCTTGAGGCTGGTATCACCAGGAGTGTACATGCGTGGCAATATGGCAGTGTTGGTTATGGCGTCATCATTGCTAGCAGCACTGCTTGTAGCTCGGCTGCCGTGTAGATGTTGTGGAAGTTGGGGTCTTTTTCGGTCACCTGACATAATGTTGATGTTGCAAGGTGCGGCATATAGTACCCATTTGGGCTTGCGAACTTCAATATTTGTTTAAATTAGCTTCCAAGATAATTTGCTGTGGAGGTTTGGTAGATGATTTCATGTCCACGGAAATCAATCCTGTGGGCTATCTCAGCAGCAAAATGTTCTGTCAGTGCCAACTTGACCATTCGTTATCTTCACTTGGTCACACTCTGCATGGCCAGAATTCTCTTGGGGCAAGTTATGCACTTGAGACTTGTTGTTTTGCAGAAGCCCACTTACTCCCTGAAATTTACCCTTGCTGGCCACACCAAAGCTGTCTCTTCGGTCAAGTTCAGCCCCAACGGAGAGTGGCTTGCCAGTTCTTGTGAGTTTCTTGGATGCATCATTATCTCGCTTGGCTTGGATGTGGTGTATTGAGCCTTTCTTTGCTGCTTTTATAATTCACACCATGCATTCTCTGCAATTCACTTTTTGACTTATAGCGTGGAAACAAACCAGGGTCAAGATGAAGTAACATGTGGACACATCTTTGTCCTTGTTTGTTTTCGTGCTATGCTACAAGTTGGTTTATGAGGCACCAGCAAAACTGATAGAGGCAGGTCTAATAAGCAAGAGGCTGAAAAAACGCACACCTAAGACAAGCACCTACTTTATGTTCATTTTATAAGTACAATGTAGTAGAAATTTAATGTAAAAATTACATCCGTGCTCCTAAACTACATAGACATGGAACATGTGCCCAGTTTATTTTAGCTAGGAAACGGTTAGCGTTTCTCTGATATATAAGCACCTACTTTATGTTCATTTTATAAGTACAAAGTAGTAGAAATTTAATGTAAAAATTACATCCGTGCTCCTAAACTACATAGACATGGAACATGTGCCCAGTTTCTTTTAGCTAGGAAACCGTAGCGTTTCTCTGATTATGGCAACAAGAATGTATCACTATGGAAAGAAACTGTGATTATATGATGTTCTATATAATGCATTATATTATGAATGGCAGCTTATCACTGTGGCTCAAGAGGAAAGTGTATTATCCCTGAGAAGCTGGGGTGGTGCCGCGTGGTGAAAGAGCGATGATGTGGTCACGGCAAGGACTCGCGCTTCAGACTTCTCCCGTGGTGGTTCAGGCTAAGAACAATGACATATTTGTGCATACAATTGTTATCCGTGCCAGCTTTCCGTTGTGCATAGTTAGGGTAAAGTTACTGATCAGAGTGCATTTATGTAAGGGCGAAATGCGAGAACACCTGTGTATTTTGATTTAACCCATTCGCTTCCCCGGCTTCAGCGCTCATTCCCACAAGCTCTACCGCTGATCTTTTGCCACCATGGACTGGTGTGTATGGCGTTGTTTAGAAACCTGCATATAACTCAGGTTATTGCTTTCCAATTTTAACACTTTTTGTTTTGTTTGGGAATGGCTCCTGGGGAAGCACTGCACTCAATTGTCTTGCGAATGTTGAAGGTCTTGAAGCAGGCAGGCTTGGTATATACACAAACTGCTTTCACAATCACTGCTGCTCTCACCGTCATACTCACCCCCCTACTTCCTTGGTCTGAGATATGTTCCAGAATTATCAGTGTAGCGGTCACTTTGAAAGATGATTTCGAGAATTTCCTCGGACGTGAAGCCGTTCTTCTTTCGCTAAGCCATGCTTCAGGCGCAGCGGACAACTTCGCAGTTGAAGCAGAGCCGGCAACAATTTTTTTTTAGAACAACCGAGTTCAAAAACAGCAGACAACTATAATAATCTGGAGTAAAAAAGAACAAAATCGTCCGACAAGAGTGTTGGGAAATGCGCCTTCTACCGGGATCTTCTACAAACAATGCTTTGCCCGGAGGCTGGCGGTTCGCTGGCTTATAGCACTTTAGCCTTGGCGGAGGGGGCCGGTGGTTCGCCGGCTTTGGAAGCAAATGGGTTAAGGGGAAATTGGGAACTCCGGGTGGCAAAATTAATCCAGGATGCCCCACTACTGCATGCTTCATAATTGTATTGTGGTTTCTGTACCATAATTACATTATTGTGCTGCGTTGTTCTCGGCCCAACCCTTTGGAGGATGGTTTCTCCACTGCAAGCTATCTTTGCATTGGACACATCCACTTAGCTGCAGACATTTCTGGCAGGCCCTCTACCTGCGCCCAGTAGCAAAAGTTTCATGCAGTGTCGTGTCTTGCAAGATATCTCTAAAATGCTTGCCCTACTATACCGTCCCAATTTGTCTTGTGTGCGCGTTCACTCACCCCGTCATTACTTTCATGTTCCTTTCACTTTTTGTCGAAACAATTTCAGTGGTTTTGTTAATTACAAAAACCCATTAATTGACGTTAACTGAGTGCTGAACTTTCTTGCTGCCAGCTTGCCTCTTCGTGCAGCATCGTAGCAGTGGTGCAGTCAGGCTCACATGTAGCAGTTTATGTAAATTACTCATATGTTATTTTCGCTTTCAGTTGCATTACCTCTGAGCAGTGTCGAATGGTATATGTCGACAAAGGCGTGAGACTAGTTGGTGACTCACTGAGGTGGAGAACTTTTACTACGCATGCTACATCGCCAAGTGCACTGTCGAGACAGTTCAGAGTGCTCATGTCAACTCTCTGGTGTTTTTGTTTTGCGAATAACTGCTGTCAGTAGCTTTCCACATGAAGTGAGAGATTACTGTTTACAATGCGGCGTAGATCGAGCCAGCTGTTTGTACAAAGCAGGATACCAATACATATTCTCTGGCGACTGTCACAAAGAAACCTAGACCTGCTCAATGTACCAATATTTTTCATTTCCGAAAACACTATGAGACTTACATCATTAATTTGAGTAATATTTCATATATTCTAAGAAGTGATTATGACAGACAGTCAGAGTCAGCTGAGGTCTTTTGCAGCACATGGAGCGACTGTATCAGATCTCTTAGGTTACCTTCAGGGCACACATAAATTGCACTAGAACCTGTAGTTAGCTGGCCAATGCCAAAAATTCCCTAATTTTAATTTTTGTGCTTTGGGACATGCATAACACAGACCAAGTGAATTTTTTTGTAAAGATTTAATGGTTTAGCAGAAATGTGTTCCCAGCACCAGTTTCTTGGAGTACATGTTTTTCTGAAAACTAAGCATTTCAAAATTTGACAAAATGCCATGCTGTTCTGATTAAGCGACATCCTTTTTTAGTTGCAGCCTTTGTTTAGGTGGCAGTTGGCCCTTCCCAAATTTTTTACAGCAAAGCTGTATACCTCTACTAGCCAAAGAAATTTTCATCACATGGTCAGCATCAACAGAAAACGCCAGGCTAAAAAAAGAAGGCAAGCCAGCATAGTGCGGTGGGGAGGAGGAGAGGTGCACTGTGATGGGAGCATGCAGCGCATGTGCACAGGTCGTGTTGTTACGCCATCCCTCGCCTGTACCGATAAAAAGTAGTGTCACGCAGTATAGCAGAAGCGAGGTAGAGAGGATGAGTGAAGCAGGCGATAATGGGATGCGTACAGCTGCTGCCGACGCCGGCCGGGTTTCCCCGCACTCGTGCCAAACGTGACCGGTGTCCGTGACCGGTCTCTGCTCAGCCTGTTGCTAGAGCAGAGACCGGCCTAGTGACTCATTCATTTCATTCCAGGGTACCATGGGTAGACTACGGAAAGTAAAGATGCCAGAAGAACAGTGAATATAATGGCCGATGAAAAAAACAAAACGAACTTGCTCAGCAGCTTTGTAGGCAAAACGTAGCAGCTCTTGCACAGGACGCCGAGTGTCTGCATGCCATTTAAATGCATGTGAAATTCAAGCAACACCACAGTGGGTAACTGTTCTGGGTGTAGTTTACAGCTTCGCTGTCCAACCACGTTCACAGCGTCGTTTTGAGCTACAATTTTTTGTCTGAACTTTCGTTAGGTTAGTTGACTTTTAATAGGATTGAAAACTTGTAACATCTAGCTTGTGAGATATTTATTGCGATTGAGGTGCAGTAACCATTGTATCGCAAAGAACTGCGTGTAACTATTGTAACCAACAAGTAGAAGTTGTGGTTAAAATATAGAGGTTCAAGTGAAGTAGAAGAAACATAGTGGCTTGGAAAGGTACGAAACAACTGCTTCCTGCCACCATCGGGGTTCATGGCTCTGTGCCTGGCGGGCATAAAGCCCCTCAAGAAGGGAAAAAGCCAGACTGACTAAGTGGACTAGGTACAAAGAGCAACAGCAAGTAGCAAACAGGCCCAAACCAGGAACTATAGCTCAGTGGACACACTACATTAAGGGCCTCTGTGATAAGAACACTAGAATATATGAAGCCAGATCTGACGCATCTGCCATTGACATCTACTTGACAGACCTTTGGGAAGCTCATCGAGGCCTCACTAAACAGTGGCGCTGACAGAAGCTAAAAACTCTCACTCCGAATGGCGGAAATCACAGAACAAGCACACGCATGCGCAAGAGAATTAAACAATCGGCGTAGATTCTGTCATTCCTTAAAAGACACATTAAGGCCTGCATTTATAAACCAGCCTTACCTTATCTCAAAAAAGGTGCCCTTTTATAAGGTTGAGAAAAGTATAAATATGAGGAAAGTATAAGGTGTGTTTCAGAAATGCACCTTATTATGTGAAAAGGCAGCCTTGAAGAAGGTCATTTCAAACTTGTTGGATGGGCACTGAGGACAATGAACTTCGGGAGCAACAAAGAAAATGCTGGTGTGTATCAGAAGCTGATAGCTTGTGGTTGTTGCATACAGTAAAATCTCGGTGATACGAATTTCACGGGGTTGCGTTAAAAATTCGTATCATCCGAAATTCGTATCATCAAATCGTACACAAAATTAAGAAAAAAGTGAATTTATTTGCGGCAGAAGAAATTCCTGATGTCAGTCTGCGTTTTTTTTCTTCCCTAAATCCTGCATGATCGACTTCTGGAAGGCATAAAAGTTCGCGCACGTGACCTCACTAATGTTCTCGCACGCCACTGAACGTCGCAGCACGTCAAGCGCGAGAAGCGTTTCGGCTGTCGTGGGCTGCCCGGCGTCGTGGCTGCTGCCGCTGTCGTCGTCCTCATCGCTTGTCGAAGCATCAGGCTGTGACGCGGAAACTTCTTCAGCAATTTCCTCTGCGCTACGCAGGCCGCAAGTGACGAGATCATCGTCAGCAGTGACAAAATCGTCCTCTGTGCAAGTGGAAAGTCCGAGGTCGTTCCAGTCCTGAATTGCGACTGCTGGCTCTTGCGCATCGTCAGATGGCTTGCCAATGCCGCATTTCGCGAAACAGTTGGCTATCGTACTCGCCGAGACGCGATCCCAACTCATCGAGATGAAATGTATCGCGTCTAGGACGCTGATGCTCAGCTCTGTGTCTTTGCGCTCCAACTTCGCCAGCAGACGACGCACCAAAAGATTCTTAAAACGGAACTTCGCGTTTCGTATTATGCCTGCGTCCAGCTGTTGGAGGTGGCTCGTCGTGTTTGACGGCAAGAAAATGAGTTTAACGTTTTGAAGGGTGACATCCTTTGGGTGGGCGGCACACTGATCTAAAATCAAACAGATTTTTCTGTTTTGGCAGCCCATTTTGCGGTCAAGGTAGGTAAGAAACTCGGTGAACAATGCAGACGTCATCCATGCTTTGCGGTTGGCTTTATAAATGCAAGGCAAACGGCCAGACATTTTAAAACAACGAGGCTTCTGGTAGCGGCCAATAACCGTCAGCTTTACCTTTTCTGTACCGTCAGCATTACAACAAAACAGAACTGTAATGCGCTGCTTACTCTTTTGGCCACCTTGGCACGCCTCGCCTTTAAAACAAAGGCTCTTCTCAGGCTGCAAGTTATAAAATAATCCAGCTTCGTCCACATTGAACACATTGCGAGGCTCGTACCCCGCGATAAGTGAAGGGAGGGTGGTGCCCATCCAGTCGTTCACGACGGCCTCGTCCACTTTCTTCCCTTCTCCGCTCACGGACTTGTAGACGAGACCATGCCTCGCCTTAAACCGATGGATCCAACCGCCGGACGCTTGGAAGTTGGTCACGCCAAGCGAAAGTGCGACGTCTTCGGCCTTTTCACGCAGCACCTTGCCATCGACGTTCACTCCCGCCGCTGTCACCTCCTTGAACCACGTCAGCAAAACTTCCTCGAGCTGGACGTGATGCGCAGTTTTCGCCTCTTTAGCGTTGACGCTGAATCGCTGCGCATTTTGCATGATCTGGTCGCGCTGACCGACAATCGTGCATAAAGTGGAGGGGGCTAGACCTAGCTCCTTGGCGAGGTCGGCTCGTTTCCTTTTCGGGTCTTTGTCCACTTCATGCAATATGTCCAGTTTCTCTTTAAAGGACAGAGCCTTCCGCTTTCTGGACATGTCTGCGATCACTGCACGAGTAAGGACACAAAGAAATACGCGGACGTGGAGAGCAGCCTACGAACAACGCTACTTATCGGGCCAGACTAGATGTGCGCACGTGGCCAGCCCCGCGAGAGTCGCCCGTAAAGAAAAAGAAAAAAAAAAAGGGTCAGTCCGACAGGCATGGGGGTAGGCGCGCGTAGCTCTCTCTTCACAGCGAGGAGGAACCGGCGCGTTGTCGAAGGCTTCCCGACGCCTCCCTCTCCGTGCGGGGTGAAAGCGGTCGTGGGCGGCTTCCCCCGCCTTCACCTCATGCAAGCGCATGCATGCGGAGAATGGTCCGGTCCGCTCTTCAACGGGGAGAAGAAGGGCCCCCGGGGGCCGCGCAGATGCGCGTCGTCCGCATGACGGAGCGACGGAACCGGTTGCTCGGCGACTGTGGCATCGCGGCCATCGTGCTGGCGCCGGCTTTTTCACTCCGCATCTCTGCTCCGGTTCTCCGCTGGCTCGGTCGCCGACGCTGTTGCTCGCGGCGGCGTTCGTATGAACCGCACAGGCATGCCAACGCGTTCGGAACAGCCATTATTTTCCCTATTGTACGCAATGCATTTCGGCCGGGGAATGTTACGAATTCGTATCACACCGAAATTCGTACCAGCCGAGATCGTATCACCGGTGTTCTACTGTAGTTATAAGTAGTAATATGTGCCTATGCAGTGGTCTTTTGCGGCTTTTCAAGCTGCAAATTGAAATAAAATTTGCAGCGGCTCTTCTCGTCTTGCATCAGTGTGCAAACTTTTTTTCTTTTTCTTGAGTCTTTCAACTCCCCTCTCGCCTTATTTATTATTTTATTTATTTAGTACATACTGCAGACCACATTGTGGTCCTTGCAGGACGGGCATACATAAGTTTTCACAAAACCAACAACTATAAGAAATGTTTATACATTCATACGCATAAGCACAATTCAAAAGAACGTAGTAGAATACAAAAGAATATAAAGAAAAGGCACAGAAACGCACATGTAAATCAGATAATCACAAGTTCTACGGTGAGGGCAGAGAATTCCATTCTGAAACGGTCCGTGGAAAAAAAGAAAACTTGTATGCGTCTGTCCTAGCATAGATAGGTGTTAGTGCGTCAGTGCGATGGTGTCGTGTTTGCCTTGTAAGAAGAGGACTTACATAAAGTGAAGGGTCGAGGATGAACTTGTGGTTGATTAGATTACGTAGGAAATCGAGTCGGTAGTTCTGTCTTCTTAGCTGAAGAGAAGGAATGTCATTAGACAACATAAGTTGAGACGGGGAGTCCGAACGTTTATATTTGGAGAAAATGAAACGAAGCGATTTTCTTTGAATTCTTTCAAGTTTTTTGATATTGTTTTTAGTATACGGATCCCAGGCGACGTAGGCGTATTCTAGTTTAGGACGTATGTAGGTCAGGTAAGAGAGTAACTTGACGTTTGAAGGAGACTTTCTAAGTTTGTGTCGTAGATAGGTTAGCTTACGGAATGCAGCAGAACATGTGTTCTCTATATGAAGGTTCCAAGAAAAATTGTTTGTGAAGGTTACGCCAAGGTATTTATAATTCTCAACTTGTTTTAACGGAACAGACCCCATTGAGTACACGTAATTGAGCGGATTCTTTTTATGCGTTATGCGTAGCAAGACTGTTTTTTCGGTATTTGCAGCCATGCCCCATTTTTCGCACCACAGTGATATGTTATTCAAGCTGAAATCTAGCTCCCTCTGATCTACCACAGACTTAATAGCACGAAACACAACACAGTCATCCGCGAACAGTCTTATTTGAGTTCCAGGAGTGACGACGGTGACGATGTCATTAATATATAAAAGAAAGAGCAAGGGGCCCAAAACGCTACCCTGGGGGACACCTGAAGTGACTGGTAGATAGCCCGAGCTGTGACCATCAACTGAAACATACTGTTTGCGGTTATTCAGATAGTCTGCGACCCAAGAAATTAAGATATCTGGCAAGTTTATGTTTCTTAGCTTTAGAATTAATTTTTCGTGAATTACCCTATCGAAGGCTTTACTAAAATCCAAAAATACAGCATCAATTTGACCATTAGCATCCAAAGCTTTTGCAAATGAATCGACTTACTACTACTAATTGTGTGACAGTGGAACAGCCCTTTCTGAAACCATGTTGACAAGTGGTTAGTATCGAGTTTTCTTCCAGAAATTCATTAATGCGAGTTGCGACTATGTGCTCAAAAATTTTGCAGCATGACGACGTCAGTGATATGGGGCGATAATTCTGTAGTAGCGATGGATCGCCTTTCTTAAAGACTGGGACAACTCGAGCCATCCTCCAATCACTAGGTACTTTTGAACATAACAATGATTTCCTGAATAACACAACCAAGAATTTGGCAATAGTTTCGGCGTATCGCCTAAGGAACGCATTGGGGATATTATCAGGGCCAGGAGTTGTTTTGGTTTTCAAATTTAACAACATATTCACAATGCCGTGGTATGAAATGAAGTTCGCCTCGTGGTGTTCAAACATTTCAGAATCTAGTGGTAATACTGAACTTGTACTGGTAAATACGCTATGAAAGTAATCGTTGAAATGTTGTGCGATAGCATTTAAATTGTTAATAATGGTTCCGTTTATTGCGATTTCCATGACAGACTTCTTGCTTTCACCCAGGTATTGCCAAAACTTATCCGGCTCGTTCTTTATAAAGTTGGGCAATGTTTTCGTAAAATATAGATCTTTCGAATCGCGTACAGCGCATGCTAGCTTTTTTTGTAATTCACTGATGATCCCCGTACGCGCATGCTTCTTTGCTCGTTTGATTTTGCGCTTCAATTGAATTATACCGCGCGTCATCCAAGGGGTACTTTTATTGACTTTCTTAGATTTAGTGGGTATGAATGTATCTATGCAATGCTTATACATTGTAGTAAAAGTTGACCATAGTGCACACACATCACCGCCACTATCAGCAAAGCCTATAAGACAGGTTTCCATGTAGTCAACCACGCTGGCGTCATCAGCTCTCGAATAATCTTTAACAGCTATGGTTTGAGGAATTTTGCGAAACAGCAGTCTTGACGATGGGTACAGAAACAGAAACAAGGAAATGATCTGATAAACCATCTTCAATTGACACAACAGTATGCTCAGAAAAGGCACGGTTTAAAAATACAACGTCCAATACCGAACTGGACGACCCTTGCACACGAGTGGGTTCATTGACCACTTGGATTAGATCATGTGTTAGCATAATGTCGAAAATAATGTTAGCGTTTTCATCACTCTTATTGTCTGCTTGGAGGAGCTCCCAATTAACACCAGGCAAGTTCAGGTCGCCAATCAATAAAATTTTCTTGTTTTGGTAAGAAGACATGTGCTTTTGTAGCTTAATCAGGTAGTCTGGAGTAGCATCAGGTGGCCTGTAACATGCGTATAGCACAAAGCAATGGCCCCAACATGATAACTTGACACATAAACACTCCAAATCGGGAGTGTCACCGATAAGCGTTCCTACTATCTGTTCTTTAACTAGAATGGCTACGCCCCCGCCTCTGTGTATTCTATCTTTACGAAAAACTTTGAAATTAGGGAGGAAAAACTAGTTCATTTGTTATATCACTATGCAGCCAAGTTTCCGTTATGATGGCAATGTGTGGATCATGCTGTAGCAATTGAATTTCAAGTATATCCGTCTTGTTCACTACGCTACGAGCATTTAAATTGATGATGCGCAGGTATTTTTCTTTGCCTGGAAGTGAATTTCCGTAGGATGGACTGTTGATTTCTAAACACGGAAGCTTCGAAACAATGCTTTGGCAATTGGCGGAACCAGTGTCTACTTTAGAGTTAGCGCGTGACGACGAGTGGTTGGGCGGCGTGGTTTTTCTTCGTTGTTTTTTTGAACAGGAACTCTATCATTTATTTCCATGTTTCAAATATACGCCACTTTATTGATGTATAATTTGTCAAAGGCTAAGGAAACTTTTTCGCCTCTCTCACGGTTTTCTTTCGCGCTTGCCCACAGCTTTCGCCTAATTTCACGAACCCTCTGCGAATAGTCCTCACTTATCGATATAGCAGTGCCTTTTAACTTGTGGCATTGTTTGAAAATTAATGCTTTATCTCTCGTGTCAAGCAGTCTCAGGATGACCGGTCGTTTCTTATTCGGAGATAGACGACCTAATCTGTGAATGCGTTCTATAGCAACTGGTTGCAGCTCGAGAATATCTTGAAAGATACCTTTATTCACGGCTGTTTCCAGGGATCCAGTGTTTTCACCCTCTGGTTCTGGTAACCCAAAAATGATCAAATTAGGTCTTCTGTTGTGATTCTCTAATTCGTCTATTTTCCTTTCAAGTGTCTGAACAACTTGGTTCATATGCGAAAGCCGGTCTTGACATGAATTAACCTTTTCGTCAAGGTTTGACAGAGCATCAACCTTTTTTTCAATTTCTACCAGGCGGTTTTCCTTTATATCTTTAATATCAGCTGCGATTTCCTTAAGCTGCTTTAATATTTGTGCAGTGTCGGGTCCGGGGTTAGTTTCAACGTCCCCACCCAAAAGCAGTAGTTTGCCTAGGCAGACAACAGCAACATCAAGCAAGCAACGCAGCCATGGGCACGGCAGCACCAGCAAAAAAGGGTCGCTTGAACGGCAGCATTTGCCGTAATCTTTCCTCACCTGCACAGCAAAAAGCAGAGGATTGTCAGCGATCCGCATCCTTTCGGTGCCGCCGTGCCCAGTGGCGACGCATTCCAATGGATAACCCTTTATACTGGTTCCGCACGGTGTCGCCCTGTGCGAAGCCTGCGTGCCGGCTTCTGCGCCCGTTGATGTTGAATGAGGTGGTTTGGACTGCCTTGTATTCAAATAAATATGCTAGCTCAAGTATTCAAGCTTTGCGCGGTGGCTGGGGTGGAGGAGGGCATTCTCGGTGTTGAAGTGTGTTTTCTTGGACGGCAGTCTTGCATTTTGGAAAGTACACTCGATCGTGTGCTGCTCTTTGGACCACACTCAGTCCTTTTACTGAAGGTGCTCAGCATGATCTGAGTTCCTGGATGTGTCATAAGGAAAAATAAATAGTATGTTTTTTATCACCGGTTTGCTTTACAATTTTGTATGCAGCATTGTGAAGCAAGCTGCATGCAACGAATACGTTTACGAACTGTTAGGGATCATTATTTTACAGCGTAAGCTGTTATGAAGCCACAACAAGGGCCGTTTTTGCACCGTAGTTGTCCGCCACAGCCACTGCTGCCGCCGATGTCCGTAACCGCTATCGTGCATATTTTAGAAAAAATAACAAGGACTGAGGAGGATTCAAACCACATCCTCTGCATGCATTCGAACCCACACCCTCTGCATGGCAGTCTAGCATTCTACCCCTGAGCCACACCTGCACTTGAAAAATCTTCACCAAAAGACCTAAACAGATATAATGTCGGCCGAGGAATCGCATTAACTAATGTAATGTTATGTGGCAGAATAATAATGCGCCGCTACACGTCGGGGAAAGTGGATTGCATCACGAGTTCAAGGAATCATTTGAAAGAACACAGGGCTGCATGGTTTGTAGCTCTGAACCCATTACAGAGGCATCATCAACATCACCATTATGAAACAATCTTCTTCAACATTTCCGTCATCATTATTACGAAGCGCTGCCCTTAGCAGCAGTTTTGTTGTATCGTGCCATGCATCACGCGGCAGGCAACGTACGTAGCCGCGCCAGCAACCTGACTTGGCTCTTCGATATACCTGATGGCACCTCCTCGTAAGGTGTGGCCCGCTGCTGGAGAAGCGAATTGCAGAGCTACGCTCGCGGCTGCAGCAAGGCAACATTGGGCACAGCAGACAGCTGTGCAGACAGAAGCCCAAACAGCAGCTCGCCATTGACACCGGGCCAAGAGTTCGGTTCGTTCTCGGTAAAACAACGCCAAGAGACTCTCTAAGATGTGCAGTTATACAGATTTGCACGTTACAATACCGCAGTAATTATTGCGTAGTGAGTACTTCCCTACTGTGCGAAATGATAAGAGTTATGGTGCAGGGGATACCTATCGCCTCTACTTGCACTAGTTTCCTCAAGCGTTGAAAATGGCCTCTTAGAAGGTCGCTTCTCCACCTTATGCTGCCACTGTCCTGTGGTTCCGCGCAGGCCTGGCTCTTTTTTTTTTTTTCGTTCTGAAGCAAAACCAGAACGGAACTTCGTCACTGGAACAAAACCAAAACCAGAACAAAAAACATTTCATTGTAACAATCTGAATCTATACTGTTATGTATCATTACTTAAATTAGTGTGTATCTGTATAATTTGGGTAACTTTGCCAGTTATTGTAATAATTGTAAGCAGTCCCTCGTTATAACGAAGTCAATGGGATGGCAAAAAAATGCAATATAAGTGGAAACTCTGTATAAGCGAACACTGCATAGAAGCTTGAATGCTGAGCTTAAGTTGCGCTACAATTGCAAGGAAGTCAGAACATGATATATTAAGTGAAACAACCTTTATAAAGGGGCAACATGAAAACTACGAGCAATGTCACTCATATGTCCATAGCTGGAGGGACATCATGAACAGCAGTGTCAGGCAATGTTAACGATACCAGCGTCACCTGGCACTTCTAATTGCTATCAGCGCCAATACGGATAGATTTTCGTGATGGCCAGCAGCAGTCACTGATCGCTGCTTGCATGGTCCAAACTAACCCAGATTGAGTTTGGTGCTGATCAGCCAAATCACGATGTGGATGTCACGGTGGTCTCGATCCCATTCGAGCTTGATTGCGATTAAGAGTGCCCATGCGACATTGGTTACAGTCAGCAGTTTTGCCCAGAGGCTGGCAGGGCCATTCCTAACTGTAGGTCACAAGCACACACAAGGGGAGCATGCTCAGTGGATTACTTCAAAAACACATTCGCATGGCCTGTAGATGCAGATTTCAACATGTGCACAGTCGGTGCTCGTCTGTATGCTGTGGCACCAGCGAAGCGGCCAATGCACCCCTGTACAAAGCAGCTTGAGTGACCTTGAGTGCCTCAAGCTGGGGTGGTTCAGTGTCCGCATAGCACAGCATGCACTGTGCAGACTTAGTACGCTTGCCCATTTCGTCATGCACTATGTGTTGCCGCATCCACTGGCAGCAAGGAGGAAAAGTCCCTCTGCTTCATCCTCCATGCACACTGGTTATGGCACCAGAATGTTTTTGCTCCGTGGTGCCTCGCTGCTGTGTAGGGCCATGGGGCTGTACCTCGCTAGTTCACTCTGAGCGGAGCAAGCTATTGGCATGCTTCAAGTAATGCAGCTTAAAATGCATGCGTTTCGGTCAGTAAGGGAAGCAAGTTTGAATAAAGTAGGAATTCAAATGAAGCAAGCTTGTTATAATGAGGGATTACTTGCGTTTTGTTGCCACCACTGCCTCTGCCTTGTGTAAATAGGGGGTGAAGACTTAGTCAAGCGGTTAGTCTGTTGGGTCCACCACCATGCTCTGCCCAACTACACCGGGAGCGCCGGCTTGTTTATTGTTAGTCCTTGATGAGCATATATACAGATGCATGTGACAGCTGATGTGATAAGGTGCGTGCCTAGTGCCATGTCAATTATATAAACACAACTGCTGTTCACTGCTGCCCCGGTCACTTTTGTATAACTTGCTATTATATTAAGACTAGGGAAGACTACAGTGTATAAAGGTGGGTTAGGATGGATCAAGGTGGAATAAAGTTGGTAAGGGTGGATTAAAATGGGCTAAAACAGACAGGGTGGTTTATAGTGGAATAGGGTGGACAGCGTGCTGCACTCTAAGTGAAACCATTGGAATGTGCACATCGCATCAATGCAGCTCGAGGCCACCAGTGCAGACTAGTGTCAGAGTAGCAATGGCTTAGTATTAATCTTATTTGGTGCTTTGACTGTCTGCCTGTTTTAAAGACATTGTTGCGTGTTGCAACCAAAAAATGGCGCAGCAGGCAAGCATTGCGTAACCTGTTGAAGCAACGTGACGACAGTGCATTTTTCCTGCCTGTGTGTGCAAAGTGGGATCCTAGATGTTAGAGCGGGGCCAAAAGGTGATCACTACTTGCGAGGAGGAATGCACTTGAGGGCTACGGAGTGGGGCATAGAGTGAGATATCAAACGGATCGGTCTACGGGTGTTCAATACATGTGTGCACGAGCGCTATACTTTTGCATTGGAGTTTGGAGGGGGTTTCTCAGCTGTTCAACATATCGAAAAAGTCGATAAATCTGAGTTTGATATATCTGGGATCGACTGCATCATACAGGATAGTTAGCAGCACACAAGCTGAGCTTTGTGGTGAATTGTATATTCCCTTCAGGCACGAATTATGGTGCATTGTCTGTAATTTGTAAAACTTAACTTTCTTCCAAGGCACTCAATATTTCATTGCATGGTAGCAAAGGTGTGTAGAGCTTTGTGCGTGTTTTGGTAGTGAGTTGTAAATACCAGTTAAATAATTATTTAATAATTATGAAACTGGTCTGGCTCGACTTGTGCATAAGTAGAATGAATTGTAAGTGTGGAAATACATGTGCGATTTTTTTGGCTATAATATTTACGTTGAGCAAGCCAGTGGGACAACGTTGACGTTGCCCTTGGAATGCGAGCTGTGTAACGTCGTGTCAAACATGGTAGCATCTTCTGAGAAATGAATGCCTTCAGCACTGATATGATACGTTGATGCTATGAAAGCAAGTTATGTGCATGGTTGTGTGCACCGCTGCGTAAGAGGATTTAGTAATAATTGAGGGGTTGAGCCTGAGGTTCAGTCTTTATTCTGACATTGCACTATAAACTGGGGAGAGCTGAATAACTGGAGAGTGAGAAAAATAAGCACTTCATTAACTAATGCACGGTTGTTAGCGTTGACAGCAAGCTTTAGACAAGTCGGACTATTGGACCATGCATGCCTAGAGCCATGATGATGACATGTGAAGAAAGTTCTGTGAGTGAAGCCACAGCATAAATTCTGTGAGCTGTACCTGTAGCCTCTCTCGAGCAACTGTCTCCAGCAGCTCGATAGTTCTCTCTTTTATTTAAGGTAGACGTCTGTATGCAAAAATTGTTCCTAGATTTGTGCAAAAGTAGAACTTCCGCATATTTCTGAGCTGGAGGGATGATGGAAGTGATTTTTAGAAAATATTAGTGAAATAATGCTGGATATGCATGACAAGCTTTAGCTGTGCCTGCAAGGAATGTGCTTGTAACATCTAAATCATGTCTTGTGATAGCTGAAGCAAGCTAAGGTGTCATAATGCAAAGAAAAGATGTGCAATACATGGACAAAAGGTAAGAGGAGTGGACAATACGTATGCATGCACTGTATTGACTGCTGTATTGGTTCAAAGTTTGCCCCTATTATTAGGGATCTTTACCTGAGGAAGTTCGATAACCACATAAAGTAGGGCTTAGGTGGCTACATCATCAAGGTATTTCATTACGCAGGTGATTACTTGATTTTTTGTAGTAACATTGAATGTGAATCTGTTGCCACTTTTGTAAGTGAACAATTTAAAGCTAATGGAGATAGTTGAAAATTTAATGAAATACCCTGAGGAGACGTGATGATACAATTTCTAAATATTTCTTTGACATTGGCGCAAGATGATGTTTGTTGGCAGTACTCCCCTGTTGTTAAACTTCTGTTGTTGTTGTTCAACTTTCACGCCAAGCATTCTAGAGCAAAACAGAGTAGCCACGGCATTTGTATTGTCCACTCCTCTTACCTTGTGACGGTGCCTTGCACGCCTTTTCTTTGCTTTTAGGAACCATCATGAACTTGCTCAGCCTTCTGTCCTTTCAATGCTAAGGTATGTTTGATGATCAAGATACGTTAGCATGTCATGCATACCATGCTTTGAGGAGTCATTACATGCACAATCAAAATTTCTGGAAACCATAAATTTATTTTCTTTTATAGATATACCACCTACTGCTGGTCTTTGAAAAAGTAGTTGTCATTCAGGGACGAGTGCCGTTTTACACTTTCGCATGGTAATTGCACACAAGGTCATTTATTGGCAGCTTCCAAGTCCAAGTAACAATCATTGTGCATGTTTAAGAAGGTCTACTGGTACTCTTATGGCCGTGCTGCTAGGCTCACTTGTTTTTATTTAGATGGCCTTGTTCCGGTGCTGATTTAGTGCCTTGTGACGCGTTGGTCATTTTGACTAGTAGCAGCCAAAACGAGGTGTGTTGAATTCAACAACTGAGGCATGCAGCTTTGCATGGTTTCATGTTTGCAGCGGCTGACAAACTCATCAAGATCTGGGGTGCCTATGACGGCAAGTTTGAGAAGACCATCTCAGGACACAAACTTGTGAGTTTTTCCTTGGTACAGAACAACTACTATTCGACATGGTTTTTTGTGCATCGTCATGCCTGTCTACCCTCCTGATGTGACCACCTGATTTCTGACCAATCCGTGTGGTTGCACAGGCACGGCCTCCTGATAAACAGGCATGACTCCAAAGTTGGCAGCTTTCGTGGCAACTTGTGGAAAATTTGCTGCTACAATCCCCCCTCCCCTCCAAAAGCTAGCAGCTCCTCCATCAAAGGGGTTGCCTTGAGCGACCTCTTCAATGATTGGGATCTCTATCCATTGCAGAGGGATGGTCTGTTGGGCTAGCACAGTTATTACTAGATTTAGCAGAGAATGTTACACAGGCGCAAGAAGAAAACACGACAGGGGAGGACGAGCACCAGCTGCCAAATGTTTATTTCAACACCTGCTGATATAGTACATATAGTGAGCATTCACATGGTTCGTTGTGGTAGTGAGGATGTGGTTCGCTACAATAAAGAGGAGGCCTGCAACTTTAATGTTGCTTTGCAAATTATGGGTCCTGTACCTCAATCTTTTATCCAGCTTCATTACATAGCTCTGTTCGGGTTGCTGATCAGAAGACAGTTCTCTGGTTAAGAAAGAGTTAACAACTCTTTACATTATAATAATCTCTGGTCTGCCCTACTATTTATAAGTGGCCGCAACTACAGGAAGTCTTGTACGATGTACACTCGTTACAATGGATCCACATACTATAGACTTTCGGATATAACAGACTACATTTCAGCCTGAGTTTTGTCCATATATTTTATTAATGCAATGAAGTTCGCTTTTAACGGACTGCATTACTATGGGGGACTCTTGGCCACAGGACGAAATTAGCAGCAATTTTTTTCCGAATAGACCGATCTCACCGCGCTGTTTCACCGCGCCACCGCTGCCGCAGTGCATGCCGGAACTTGTAGTACTCGCGGCGGTCGCTGTACGGCGGTAGGCTCAAATGCATGGCTAGTGCATCGGCGAACGGCGTTAATGAGCTTTATCGGCCTTATTTCGAAGAGTTGTGTTGGTTGGATTTACGTCCTATGTGCCGGGATGCTACAAGAACAGCCCCTGAAACAAAAGCGCTTCAGTTCTTCTTCAGAAGAATGTCAAGCTCCGGCAGGAACTGGTGCATCGGACAGACCGGCTCGTACGGCACACGGCTTGGTCAGCAGTGTTTGTGAATTTTGTGTTTTGTTTTATGCATGACACTTTAGCAATGCCCTACAGTGTCATAACAGCTAAGGCACGTCACGGACGGACCGATCAGTGGCCGCAACGATTCTTAGCGTGTGCATGATTACCTTGCCGCGCGGTCTCCGCCAAGGGCGTTGGAGTGGATACAGCTTGTGTTCTGGACAAAATTGTGCGCTCGCTAGAAAATACTTTTCTTGCGAGCGATAACGACAGTCAAGCGTCAACGTGAACGAAAGATCTGATACAAGCCCAGCTTAGCGCATACTTCACGCTGCGCAGGGCTATTGATACGCCACGCCAGCATCAATAGCAACCATCGGTGCCTCCAGTATTTCGGTTTTCAATGTGTGATTTTACTGCGAGCACAACTTAAAGAGTAAATACCAGTGACAAAACGTGTCATCTTATGTGCGCGAGCGGCCTGCATAGGGTCATACGCCTACTGAGTTTATGTCGACGCAGTTTTGAAGCGGTAAGGCCTAGCGACGACATCGGCACCGAGCCTTTGGGCGTGAGGGCGGCGGGCAGAGCGGGCTGCCACTTTTTCGTCGTTTTGCACCTGTCGCCAAAGTTACTCACCGACTCATCCGTACTTTATGCAGCAGGAACTCTTGTCGTTCGCGATATTAGCAGCGGCCCGTAAGCTTTCGCTAGCGGTGTGCGGCAGGTCATCGTTCCGCTAAGGTGGACGCGCCTTTAACCTCTTCATCGCGATCGTTTTCCACCCATTCACATCTAGCGCATCACTGTGATCGAAGCGCTGTAATAACAACACACTGTGCATGTGAAGTTTTGCTTTGACAAAACAAGCGCAAAATCGTTCCTTCGACTGTCTCTTCAGTTTTCACCATTCCGCGCTCTTGGCGTTCTATCTCTGTACAATACATGCTCTGAGACATCTTTACTTGTTTTTTTTAATTGCGAATAATTCAGCGAATACGGGTAGCAGCAGTTCGAAGCGACATGGGCGCACGAACTAACGACGAGATCGTGACCAGGTCGCATGTTTACATTCCAACTTTCTTTTTCTTTTTTTTTTTCTACATCGCGTGGCAAATTTAAATCAAACACGGCCACAGGAGGTTCGGACATTGTTTTTTGACGCGTTCAATCGTTGTCCACGCCAAGGATACGTGAAAAACGCAAGTAAACTTATAGCATGCAATACGCACAGCCATAGCAGCTGTGCTTTGAGAACTACAACTTAGATGGCGGCGGCGCCGCTCCTGGAAACTCGCGCATGCGCAGATCACGCGGTGAGATCGGTCTGTTGGGTGTATAAAACATACTTTTGCCGGGTCAACGTGGTCTGACAAGAGACTTCATCACGGCAGTGTCTGCATGCTTAACGGGACACTAAAGGCAAATCATATTAAGTCGATGTGCAATGATAAAAATACCATTCAAGAAATGCTCTAGTGCTTGATTTGTGCGAAGAAAATGGCTCGTCTGAACGAAAATCTTAAATGGTGAGCATGCCATTCGAACTATTCAAACTGCCCGCCGAACCAGGCCTATTGAAATCGATTCGCCTTTTTCCCTCATTACTGGCTGACAGTCCAGGTGGCTGTGTGAAAGGCAGGAACAGGCAGGTTTTAGCTATTGGGGCCTTGGTGATCCTCCTCGCCAGGTGGTAGGGATTCCAAGGCACTCTGCAGCCGCGAGGAAATCTGCTTCTATGACGTTGTGGCTGGCCATACCTCTGGGTTGACTGTGTTGCCGTGCCAAGTTCGCAGAATATCTTGCAAGCTGTTTCTTGCATTTACCTGAATTTCTCGGTGAACATAGTGGTGGTGTAGATAATGTAGACATTTAAGATGCTCTCAAGCACTCAACCGTCATTCTAACAAAAAATTGTTTGCCTGTAGTGTCTTTTTAAAGTTTGAATTGCAGCTGGTAACATTGCTGGCCTCAAGCCAAGCCAACGCAAGGACAACTGTGGGGAGGCAATTTTGTTGTGTATGTGTGCTAGTCATTTGTGCGAGACCACAATAATAGCTTCCAAAAAAGGAAGCAAATTTTGTTGAGTGGCATGGTTAAGATTGTGAATGCAGTTGCGCGCAGTGAAAAGCAAACAGACATTGCAAAAATGGTAGGACTGTCCTAGCAGGCTGTGAGTTCAACTGTGGGCAAAAATGCTATCACCAGCAAGGAAATGTAGGCGCTTGATCTAAATGTGAATCAAAAGCTTTTCTTCGCTTGTTTTCTACTTTTGACATTTGTCACTTACTCTGAAATTTTGCAATAGCATTGTTAGGCATTGTGACAAAAGTTTCAGGAGTGAAGCATTCCAGTTTTTTCTAGCACTGTTGACATTGCAACTGCATGCCCAAGTAAGATGAATTTGCTATATTGTGCAGCCATAAAACAAAGAAGTGCATGTAATGGTTGAGGCGTGGGATATCACTAGTAGTGGAAGAGCACATGTGGGCAACATGCCTAAGAAACCAAATACCTAAGCTGTTACCTCTCGCATAGAGCCACATGTTTACCTTACTGATAGGTGGTGCTATGATTCCTAGGCGTGCAAGGTCCCTGTATTCTCCAAGGTAGCACAAACTCCTCCTCTCCATGCTGTTTTCTCCTTGCCCTTCACTTCAGGCCACCACTAGTGAGCCAGACCCAGAAACCTGGCTAGTGCTGACCTTATGCTACTTATACCGGACAGTTTCATACAGAATGGAGCATGTTTAAGTGATTGCTTGAAACACTGCATTTCTGGGTGCACATTCGTAAACCTCTTCATGTGCAAGATGCAAGAACAGTTTGTGATTGGTTAGTGCCTTAGCTATTGCCTTGCCTTTTTGGGGACAGACCACGGTGTTAGAATAGTTTAGGTGGAGCGACGGCGCATTGGAGTGAGGAGAAATGGGGGACCTCTTTCCCTTTCTTGCCGGAAGGAGGCGCGCGCGGGACGGAGGCCGCCTGGCTATACCCAGCGCATACCTGACGCTTCTAACATTCGGTGTTTTAGCGTGTTTAGCGATATCGCAAGGCCCTGTGAGGATTATGTGGCAGTGTAATATCATATGTTAAATATAAAGACTTCGTAGTGTTTTACGCATGACGGTTCGGCATGCGGCGTGAAGCTCATAAACACCACATTCGGCCTCGGCAACACCGTGGCCTAGGCGATCGTTCCCGCATTTTGTCTACAAAAAAAATATGCAGTTGCGTGGCGCGTGTTGAATTCACCCTTCATTTGCCCTTGAAAGAATAATTGGTGTATTTGCGGTCAGCATCATATAAAGAGCAGGTATCATGCATAAGGGGCATTTCGCATATGAGATCAAGTGACCCTACAGAATCTTTTATTACGAACCGATTATTTGCAAATTCCGTAAACATCTGCGAGAAAACGAATGCTTTAATGCAATGGAATAGAATAACACGGGTCGCAGGTGCTTTCCTTTTCTTCACAGTCTTGGTTAGGTGGCTCGGGCATCCAGGAAATATTGTTGGGATGGCGTCTTTTGCCAAAGCCGCCTTCCTCGGCGCACTGACAAGAACGTTTCCTTTATATAGCGCTTCCCATGATTTGGTGACCAATCGCGCATCAAAATGTTTTTCACAAACAAAATCTGTTGTTTGCAACTCGCGATCCTTCCGTGGAATAGCATGTCGCCACACTTTCAAGCGGTCACTATCCTTCGGAGCAGCGAAAAGGGAAACTTTCTCCGAGCACGATTTGTAGCCCGAGTTGCATCGCGGCACAAAGCACTTCTTGCCCATCTGGACAATATAAGTTGTGTAAATAAGGACTTGATGAACAAGGATAAGCTATTTCAAATAGGCTAGCATTTGGGTGGCAGGCGTTTGGACTGGCGAACGTATGTGCACGAATGGGGCCTCGTCTGGTTTGGCGAGTTAGTTTTAACGGCTCAGACAGTGACGTCACGGAATATGGTGTCGCTCTCAACCACTTTCATTCCCGAAAGAAGAAACTGGAAAGCAAATGGTTAGGAAGCTGAAAAGGAAACGAGCACGACCATTTCACGTTTGTGCACCCACAGCAGGGCACAAAGATCTAAACAGCATGTCTGTGACGAATAACGAAAGGCACAATCAGAATGGCACATGGTGAGCCATGATGGATTGGTCGTTAAACGTACGTCAACCTTCATTACCACGCGCCAGCCAGCGCGTGTAAACTTAAGTTTACACGTGCCAAGCATAATCCGATATGGGGCATGCACAACGACAACCCATGAGAGGAATTTCTAACCTACCATTGTCAAGAGCGTTCCTTCCTTCTGACAACCATCATTTAGTGAAACGTCAACCCCCCCCCCCCCCCCCACACACACACACAACAGCGCTTTCTTTTTCAGTGAATATCTTTTTCTATTTGACTAACCCAGTTCGGGTCCGCCACGGTGGATCAGTTGCTAAGGTGCTCGGCTGCTAACCCAGTGATTGCTAAGCCAGTTCGTCACGGCGGCCTCACCCAATTTGCCACGGTGGAATTATTTGTGCACGAGCTAAAATATTTTTGAAATTCGTGTTCACCTGCACACTCATTATCGCTGTTCGCAGAAGCTATATTTCCTATGTGTTTCCATCTGTTGGCTACCGCCACTGAATTTTCTTGATGTTGTGCATTTACTTTCAAATCAGAGTGATATGTGTGGTTACCCTGATAAAAAACAAACGGCCAGCAGTTGAAGAATTGTCGCAAATGCAGCTTTGTAAGCGACGCGGCCCCCGTTGAAGCGGCTGACCTGAAGCCTCGATACACCCAGCGCTGCCTGTCGGAAAAAATGCGAAACGCGTCTCCGTGTTCGGCGGGGAGGCTGCGCGGCGGAGGCAGAGCGTCGGTACACCTAACCTATTCTAACACCGTGGGACAGACTATGCACTGGGGCCGGTATACCATGAACACCTTTTGCAGCAAATGAAGTGCAAGCATCTTTCTGAATCTGAGGACTCTTTCACAACATGAAGAAACCAACATTTATGCATCTTTAGTGAGTTTAGACGTGCGGGAGGATGTCTCAAAAAGTGGGTACGTACAAGTGCAAGATGAGAGGGAGTTGACACAAAAACAGCAAGGCCTTTGCTGCAAATTAGGAACATGCACACCTATTGTAAAAATGTATTGTGTGTGCACTTTTTTTTTTCAGCAAAAGGAAAAACAGTTTGGGACAGAAAGCACTTTTTATTGAATATGCAGTGATAAGCAGCATCTGCATCTCTCATGCGAGGAAAACATAAAGCCGAACATGTTAGATGCTCCCCTAGGCAGTCTTTACTGCTGCCAGCAATTTTTCACAAACCATGGTGTTCTGTTTACTTGACTCATTTAAGGAAACAAAAAGCTACATCGATCTTGCACTCTACAGTGGGGATTTTTACTTGGTACATTCCCCTTGTACGCACTTTTTGAAAGGCCACTAAGCAGGCCCCGACTCCCATTCCCCCCGGGAGACTTTCGATTTCTGACCAGTCCGCTCGATTGTATGGGCAGCCATAAACCTGGTAAACAGTTTTAACCCCACCACAAAAACAAACAAACAAAATAAAAAAGACAAAGGAGAGCAGTTCTAAAAATTTTCTGCCCTTGAAGAACCCCAACAGCTTGCTGCATGGGACCCTCCTGTCTACCTGGTAAAGGAATGGGAGCCCATTGCGCATGTGTGTAGAATTTGTTATTTACTGTTCGACAGGTTATTTCTGTCTCGATAAGGAAGTCTTGGCATCACACTGCAGCACATGCAAAGTTAGCTTTGTCCCAGTGCAGTAGTGTTATGTGGTGAATCGTACTGGGCGTGGGATAGGGTCACTAGCTTTTCTCGGTCATGGCACATTTTCCCCTGCGTGAAAGTAAATAATGTGCCTAGGCCCTACATTCTGATCGGCAGTCGATTTCAGAACTTGTGGTCGCACAGCAGAATTAGCTAGAACGAGGCAGAGAGAGGCACGAAGTTGATGAGGCCCCATTAAAGAGACAAAGCAGGAACAGGCTGTTTTGATTAGGCATGGATTTAAAAAAAATCTTGTTGGGCGCTCGTGTCTGTGTCTGGTTTATGTGGTTGTTGGTTTTTCCGCACAGTTCCTTTCCGTTTGTCATTGAAGAAAGTTTCTTTTTTTTGTATTGAGGATTACACAATGTAGTTGTGTGCCATCGTTATGACTGCACTGGTCTTTCATTAACATTGTCTTCGTCCCCATGTTTAGTGTGCCATTGTTATTCACACAGTGTAGTGGGAACGAAATTTGAGAGAAATCCACCATGCTAGAATGCTTTGCAAGTGAAACCTATGTATGCAGGGCATCTCTGATGTTGCATGGTCTACAGACAGCCGGCTGTTGGTCAGTGCCTCGGACGACAAGACACTGAAGATCTGGGAAGTTAGCAGTGTAAGTTCTCAAGTTTGTAAGTTGATGAGCCAGTAGGAACGTAAAAAGATGGTAGGAACATACTTTACCAGATGTAATTAAAATATTGTAACAATTGCAATGTGTAATAACATAACTACACTGCAAATATAAGCATGAGGAAGCAAAAATATATATGTGTTATGTATGACAATGCCCTAGGAGCAAGTAGGTGTTACTGAGAGACGTGAGTTGAGGTAAACGATGAGAATGTGAAGTGAGGAGCCAAGTTGCATGTCACGAAGGAAAAATTAGCATCCACCTGTTTGTCGCACCTGGTTACAAGAAAAAAATCCATGTGGATTTCTCATAAATTAAAGCCTCTTAGCTGATGAAAAACTTGTCCTGGTCCAGGTTTCGAACCTGGGCCCACTGCCTGTCTGGGGTGCCCGCTCTGCCAATTGAGATAACCGGGAGGCTAGGAATTGACAGTACAAGGGCAAATTGATCGGCAAGCCCACTTTGCAGGTTTCTAGAGAACTCGCTTGCCAGTTTTTGTACCAATTACACATGTGTGAATGGTACCGTATTTATTTGAATCTAGGCTGGTAGTTTTTGTTAAATGCCGATATATCATACTCTAGGGTCGGCTTGGAATCGAGGATCTTGAAAAATGGACCAATTTCAAAGAGAAAAATGGCACTCAGCTAGCGCCACCTAGAAAAGAAGGTGTTGTAGCCATTAGTAGCTTAGCCTGGCCGAGGCCGAGCCAGTAGGTTGTGTTTGTCTTTGTGTCACTGCGTGCGGCATGGCGTTTTCTTTTTGTCGATAGCGCAATGGCACCAAACAGGCAATGCCATTACAGTGCTGCTTTCAAAAGAAAAGTTGTTTTAGCCGCTGAGTCGTCGAATGTGCAAGCCGGGGGGGGATTTCAGCGTGGGTGAAAAAAACGTCCGTTGTTGGAAGGGGCAACGCCGCAATGAGGATGGCATTCCACTGGACCACGAAAAGGCCACCACCATGAAATGGAGATGGTGTTGGCCGACTTTGTTCGGACGCAACGAGCAGCTGCCCTTCCAGTAACGACAGAAGTGCTCCAGGCCAAGGCGAGGGAGCTTTCAAGGGAGCAAGGTGTGTCTGTGGCAGATTTCAAAGCCAGTCAAGGCTGGCTGCAGAAATTCATGAAGCGCTTCAGCTTTAGCTTCCGTCGCCGCACCTCAGTCGCCCAGAAGTTGCTTGGTGATTTTGAGGAGAAGATGATTGAATTTCGGTGTTATGTGCTGTGCAAGCGGAAAGCGAGAGCCTATCCGTTAGGCCAAATCGGCAATGTGGACCAGACGCTGGTATATCTTTTTATATGCCAGTGGCATACACCGTCAAAAAATAAACAGGCGCCAGAGAAGTGAAGGTGCGCTCTTGGTGCGCATTGTGCGCATTGTGCTAAATGGAAGGCGCACATTGTGCTAAATGGAAGGTGCACATTTTTGGTTTTGATTAGTAATTTGAATACTGAGTCACTTTGTGTGATGCAGTACATTGTGTTATAATGAAAGGGAAAGGACAAGAGCTCGTTTTTTATTGTTAGACACAACCTCATAGATGCCAAGTCTCCTGGATTACCCGGGAGACTTCCGGATCTTCACCATTTCTCTCAGTTGTGCGCCGTTTCTATTCACGTCCAGTGCTTTTTCTGGCCACATTGACAAAAATGTGTGGCCACGTTGTAAGTAAAGTTAAACTCAGTTCATTGTACATGTCCACACAAATCTATCCCACAAGTTATCTCGCCTTCGAAATTTTGTGTAAGTACTGCTTTGAGTGGAGAGCACAGCATGTAAAAGGGTGTCTATCGAGATAGCGCACGACCACCCCTCTCCCACTGGCACTCCTTGTGGTCCTTTGCCCGACGAAAGACGTTCTGGGCGTTTCTGCTTAGAAGCAAGCGATGACAGGGCTTGCACGCGGAGTGATGTTTTTGCATGGGGCTGTCGTACGACTGAAACGGCTAGGTCTTTTCCTCTCTGCTTTAGCCGCGTTCGTCCCCTGCCCTGGTCCGCTGTTACTCGCGCATAAAGCATATGATGCGTAAGTGATGTTATCGATTTGGACCTCATGCAGAACAACGCCAACTGCAAAAACCCGCGCTGACAGTGCGAGAGCAAGTGTCAGCGCACCTTGGCTTTCCAGAATAAAATTGCACAAGTCTGGGTGCACGGTAGACAGCTTGAGCATGAAGACCAATGATGTTTTTCGCTCTTGATCACCTTATTACCATCATGCCAAGACGCGATTATGCGACAGGCTGTCGACTTGCTCGGTGTGCTGCTACCTGATCATAGGCTGATCTGATCCTTGAAATAAACATCTCCTTCTGTGCATGTGCTGCCACTCGAACATCAGTTTTACTTAAATGAGCATTGCATCACTGCTGATGATCACCATGTGATTGACAGAAAAGTGAGGACTGACAATGTCTTCGTGAAAAGGCCTAACAGTGGCGGTGCAGAGTTGAAGTAGGTACCGTCACATGGTGCATATGCATCGCTAGCTTTGTGACACCGTCTGCTTATTTCCTTACATTTTTTTCTTGCATGTGGCCATCTTAGGTGAGGAGCAAGGGAACACAAAATTTGACCTTTTCAACAATCCTAAGATGAGTGCGCTCGATGGCGGTAAAGATGGCCCGTCAAAGTGTGTTTTTGCATGGCCTTGCGTTTTTTATTCACTTCCTGCAATGAAAAAATCTTATTTAAGTACTTCTACACTGTCAATGAAATTGTGTTGATTATGCATAGATTAGGCATTGCAAGTTGCGAAAGAGCTGTTTTATGTATTTTTTAATGTTTTTCACAACCCTATCCCCATGTCCCTCAACCCGTAAATGCTGCTAGCATGAACGATGAAATGGCTGATCAGTATTGTGATTTTTAGATGGGATTTATCTCAGACTCCGATGTCAGAAGAGTGCGAACAAATGGGCACTACGAACTTGTATCGTACGGCCTAACAAAAGTGAGCCTAACAAAAGTCGCGCTCTTTTCATGTGCAAGTTCACTTGTTTTTGGTCACACAAATTCAGGATGATACTGACACGTACGGTTGTTTTGGTTTGTTAAAAAGAGAACGCCGTTATCACTTTCCTGTGACACGTGCACTTGTTTTGGTTGTTTGCGGGGAGTGCCATTATCACTTTCTGTTACGTGCAGCGCAGGCCACGTTTATCTTGCATGTCACTTCGAGAACCGTGTTGACCGTTCTTGAAACTTTGCATGTCTGATGTGCACATTTGAGTGTCTTCTAGAATTTAAGAGATAATGCGAGAACACGTTATGATGTGTGTGTAAAAGCCGGAGCACTTCACCGCTTGTCAGTCGTTGGCCGGCGACTGTTCATGCCGCTATTACTGTACAGTGTGATTGGCTTTGTTTTGCTGGGCACAAGTTCACCCACTAAACAGTTCGCCTGACATAGTCTTGCGTTCTGCTGCTTCCAAATCGTCACAACCACGTGACAATAGGAATATTTTGTGTGACCACGAGGAATTTGTATCATCGACATTATGCTGTAGTAAACATGATAGATTTAAATTTTTTGAGGTTCAGAAGCGCATCCCATTTGTCACACCACTCTGTTATCATTTGCATGTGCTGTTGCAAGTGGAAGTAATCATCATTGGAGATAATTAATTATAAATGACACAATCGTCAGTGAATGTGCTAGTTTCAATATAATGTTAGCTGGTATGTTGCATGTATATACAGTTGAACTTCAATATAGCAATTTCACCCGCTATGTGGCTAGGGTGTTGGCTTGTTAAGCTTGAGGTAGCACTGTCAAATCCCAGCCACGGCGGCCGCATTTCGATTAGGGCAAAATGTAGAAGAAAACCCGTGTAGTTAGATTTGTAGGTGCACGTTAAAGGGGCCCTCTAACACTTTACATGCACCCGTTTTTTATTTACGGGTTACGTAGACAGATGGCTGAGGATATTTTTGGCAGGTGTCAAACCACCCATATCAGTTGATTTAATATTTTAATCGTTCATTGGAATTACGTGATCGCTCCCTACCACATCAGCGCCTAGTGGCGCTCGCCAGAACTATTTGTGGCGGAAATGACGACCTAGTGCACGAGCCTCTGATTGGATGAAAGTCGCACTCGAAGTGCTCGTGGCACTACATCAGTAAGCAAAAGTAATGTTTGGCTTTGTTTTTCTCTCGCACAGCTTTTTTTTAAATGCCAAAGAGACGCAGGCTTAGCAGAAAGATCACAACAATTATAAAACACGATAGAGGTGCTGGCTCCCATTTCGCTTCTTGCCTCTTGCGCATGCAAGTCGTTTGTCTATACGAAAAGAATTTGTCTGTGCTTCATCTCTCTTGTGTATGTTCGTGACTCGGTGAAGTGCTGAACCACTGGGTGAACTTTGCCGTTCTGTCAAGTGTGTTGTATTGAGCGCAGCGCTATGAGGGAATTTGAGAGTGTCCACTAAACCGGTATACACAGAGGCGTACTGGATAGCGGATAGCGTTGTTTGTCGCAGTGAAGTAGCGCCAGCTGCGGGTGAGAAGCAGAACAAGCAAAATCACGTGATCTATGTCCTCTGAGAACCTGGCAGCCACTCGCTAAGCCTACAGCCTCGGTGATTTCAGTGTGGTGCTGAGAAACTGGCATTGTCAGAGATGTTTTGCCGTCGAGGTTTCATGATACAAAGCTAAAGCAAATACAACCGTTGGCTAACAACTTCGGGGCTACGCAGTGTGCGATGACCACTTGAAAGATTCGAAGCGGACGGGCATAAGCTCCGGGTGATCTGCCATGCTTGCACATGCAATGTTTATACCTGGTATTCCGCTCCATGAAAAGTACTTTGCGCGGTGAGGCTTAGCGGACATGCTAAAATTCCCTATTCCCAGTTGTATGCTTCTATTTCTGCGCATTTAGCTGAACAATCCGTGAAGAAACATTGTGCAGTATGGTCATGTGCCGTATATGGTCGCCGGTCCCTCTCAGTCGCCGGCCCCTCTCAGTTCAGAGACGACGGCAATCGCCTCGGAGCGTTGTTAGACGAAATAACATGTAAAGCCTTGGTTCGAAGCAGAAGCGCCCGCTTTAACTAGGATCGGTCAGAGGCTCATAACTGACAGTGCGGAATGCACGTGCTCCATGTTGTTTGTTGATATGGCAGCGGCGTCATCACTACACTGGAGGCAACCATGGTGCATAAACTTCCCCTGCATAGGCGCTTCAATCAAATTTTGTAGGCTGCGCACTACATTGCACTGGAGAGTGAAGTGTGAACTCGGGGTCCGCATTTCTTTGCTTGTATTTCAAACTTTGTCTGCTTAATAACTTTGCACTGCCTGCTCCTATCACTGTCAATCTTGCAGCATTTGTCTGTCCGCCCTCCGGTCTGCGTAACATGCACGTGAAAATGGGTGCGAGAAAAGTGTTAATGGGCCCCTTTAAAGAACCCCAGGTGGTCAAAGTTACTCTGGTGCCCTCCACACCGGGCCTCATAGGCGTACTGTTGTTTTAGCACATAAAGCCCTAGAAATTATTATTATATAGCACAGTAAAAAAACATGGCAGTTTACATTTATTTATTTATTTCATTTTTTGGACAATACAAGTGCATTGCCCGCGGTCAGGACAAAAGGAGGTGGTTTGCCTCCTGATGTGGTCCTGCTCACGTTGGGCGTAACATTGTTATATTAAAGCTTTGTTAAAATGAAGTTTGGCTTTTTATGCAAGATGTTGTCGCTGAAGTATTTTTTTGCATGGGAATCCTGCATGAAAGTATGTTTGAATGCAGATGGAGTATAACTGAGGTTCAGAGTGACTTGTACCAGTCGGGCATGGCCAGTAGTATGACAGAATGCATTGCCACCATGAGGCATCCCCATCTGGAGTCTTGTGTTGGAAACGCAGTGCATCTGATTGTGCTCTCTCTTGACAACGCAGGGGAAGTGCCTCAAGACTCTCAAGGGCCACAGCAACTACGTCTTCTGCTGCAACTTCAACCCGCAGTCTAACCTCATTGTTTCGGGATCGGTTAGTATTATTGTTTGTTTGCACTCTTGCACTGTATGAAAAGACAAAACATAAAAACAACAACACAGAATCGGGAAAATGAAAGCTGATGTGGAAGGACTTGAAAGGTAAACACTCAGTAGTGCATACTGAGAGGGCAGCTTAAACACTCATTCCTCTTTGGCTCACATGTGGCAGCATATGAGCCAATGTGCAGAATCAGGCACTCTGTAATTCTTGTGATAAGGAGGTGGCCTTGTGGCATAATGAAGGTTAATGAAATTACCCTGCCTATTAATATCAGGTTCTGCTATGACAAGGAGAGTGTACAATTTGTGTGACAAGGAGAGTGTACACTTGTGTGGGCTTCGGTCTCCTGTGGTCCATATCATTCAGTGGGAGAAAAAAAAAAAAGACTGTTGCACACAGACAGCACAATTGGCATCCATTATTAACTACAGTAATTCATTGTTATAGCAAAGTGAGTGGGACGGTGGAAGTCAAAATGCAATATACATTAAGTGAAACAAACCTCTTTTGAGGTGCAAGAAAAGTAGCCACAAAGAATGTCAATTACTTCCCTATCCATAGCTCGAGTCACGTCAGGAACAGCTGTGTCAGGCAATGTGAATGGCACTGGTGTCATCTGAGCACATCTCATTCAATTAGCACCAAGCTGGATTGGTTTCCTTGACCAACAGTCGCTGATTACTGCTGCAGTGTGCAAACTAATTCAGGTCAAGTTTAATGCCAACCAAATCGTGATGTGCAGATTGCGATCATCTGGATTTCATTTGGGCGTGATCTCAATGACTGGTGTGACACTCCAGCATGTCTACCAACCGGGAAAACCGGGAAAACCGGGAAATCTCAGGGAATATGATTACTCTGGAAAATCTCAGGGAAAACTCAGGGAACTTGGGCTTCTGTCAGGGAAAATCGGCTGAAGTACGAAAGTCGCGGTAATACTGGCT